>VXBA01002861.1:0-18496 GCA_013399895.1 Serilophus lunatus
GCTAAATGTATGGTTCTGCCTTTTGGATAAGAGTTGCTCTTTGTGAAAAGTTAGGAGAAGCTTTACAGGAGGCAAAGCTAGCCCTTGCAAGAGGCCTTTTTGGGTGGACCATAACTTGTGGTTAAGCTTCCTATAACTGGATTGCACAATCAAGAGACCAGGCCGACATTGTAAGTAGCAAGAATGAGCCATAGGGGCAGACGGCCAGGCTGGATGGGTAAGGGGCTTTTGAATGAACTAAGGAAAAAGAAGAGGATGGACTGACTTTGGAAAGAAGGGGAGGTGTCCCAGGCAATGTTTAAAGATGTTGTTAGGTCCTCCCTAAGGAGGCAAAGGCCCAGTTTGAGCTAAATCTGGACACCTCTGTTAAGGATAATAAAAAGGTTTCTATAAATACATAAATAGTAGAAGAAACAATAGGGATAATCTACATTCTTTACTAAATAAGGAAGGGAATATTGTTACTGAGGATGAGGAAAAGGCAGAGATACTTAATACCTTTTTTGTTTCCCTTTTTAACAGTAAAACCGATGGTTTATAGGACAAGTCCTTGCTTAAACTAGTTGATATAGACAGGGAACAGTGTAGCCCCCCCACGATCCAGGTGGATCAAATCAGGACAGATCGGTGGTTTGTTTGAGTGTCATCTTCCTATCCGGTGGCAGGGTTTGGACAGCTTGCCCAAGGTTTACGAGATTCCTTCAATGGAGCCGGACATGGGACAGAACAGGAGGATGATGAGACCGACGATTGTCTCTCTTCAATTTTGTCACTTCAGGACCACACAGACCAAGCGGTCGGCGGCCGTCCGGTGCTGGAGGAAGGGGTTTCCGGGGTAGGGCGAGATGGGGGAAGCGTTCTCCCTCTGGCCCTTCTCCTCCCTTGCCGTCCTTGCTGTGAGCCACCGGTGGAGTCAGCCCCCTAAATGCCGACTCGGGGCCGCAATGGGTAGGAGGGCTGCTGCGGTGCGCCTCGAAGCCTGGGGCACGGGCCCGGGTGGAGCCGCCGCAGGTGCAGGTATAGAAAATTTCAAGGGTGATCGAATTAGCAACAATTGGCTCGAAAGATGCAGAGGCCTCCCGCAAAGAAAACTTCTCCCTGCGCTCCAGCTCAGGGCCAATGTCTACCCGACTCCTGAATTCCTGGCTAGGGGTAGACAAGACAAGGTCCTTAAATCTTGCCGACATTGCAATGCCGACAATGAAACGTGCGCCCACATAATCGGGAACTGCCCAATAGTTCAGGATGCCAGGATCAAAAGACATAATCAGAGATGTGAAAAACTAATCCAATTGGCTAAAGACAATGAATGGGTAGTATTCCAGGAGCCGCACATTAGGGACCAAAATAACGAGTTATATATACCTGATATCATCTTTGTTAAAGAAAACCAAGCCTTTGTAGTGGATGTGACAGTGAGATACGAACACAACATCACCTCGCTAGAAACTGCAGCAAAAGAAAAAGTCCGCAAGTGCCAACACTTACGGCAACAAGTACAGGAGCTAACGAATACCGATCGAGTCATCTTTATGGGTTTCCCAATTGGGGCTAGGGGGAAATGGTTCCCACAGAACGACAACTTATTGGATGCTCTGGGCCTTACAAAATCCGAGCGAGAAAAATCAGCTAGGATGTTGGCTTCCAAAGCTCTTATGTCGTCTGTGGATATAATTCACATGTTTGCGAGTAAAGCTCGCTCCTCATTAATAGAGTAATGACAAATTACTAAATCCCAGGTAGCAGGGGGGGTTATAAGATGGGAGGAAGAGAGTGAGGGGGGAGGAGGAGGAGGGTTTTGCAGTTTCGGGTGTTATGGATTGGTTGCGTTTGTATCGGGTTAAACACTAATAAAGCAGCGGTTGGGTTGCGCTACGGCATCCCACTTAGAGCTGCGCCTCTCACCTCTACTGCCACGACAGAGTCAAGCCTGGAGAAGGGTGGTGGACAGGAAATCCATTCTCGTAGGAATCATAACGTGTCAATAAACATCTGATTTGGACAAAATTAACCGATTTTGACCAGGGTGGACGGGCCACCCATACTTAACCCGGAACAGGAACATATATCTTATATATGTGTTCAATAAATAGCCAAATGCCTCGTCATCTAATTAGTGGCGTGCATGAATGGATGAACGAGATTCCCACTGTCTCTACCTACTATCCAGCGAAACCACAGCCAAGGGAATGGGCTTGGCAGAATCAGTGGGGAAAGAAGACCCTGTTGAGCTTGACTCTAGTCTGGCGCTGTGAAGAGACATGAGAGGTGTAGAATAAGTGGGAGGCCGGGCGTGCGCTCGGCGGTGCGGGGCGACCTGCCCGCCGGCGTCCTGGCCGTTGGTGAAATACCACTAAACAGCGGGAGTAACTATGACTCTCTTAAGATGGGAGCACAGTTGCTAACTGGGCTCTGCTGCAGAGATCTCGCCTCCACGTGGCCCCGCTGGATACCCGTAAGGGTAACTAAGTCGATCTCTGCCCCAGTCTGGAGGATAGCTTCGAGCTACCTCCCCTATCGCCTGCACTCACCCCCAGCGATAGGTGACAACCCGTGGTGAAACAAAGTACAGGTAGCCGGCAGCACGTGCCCGGTACCCAAAGCCCTGCCCACGGGCTACTGTTGGGCATAGGTCGGCAGAGATCGGAGGGTACTCTGACGACTTATCGACCACCCTCACTTGGACTGACTTTGCGCTTACATCCGGCTTTTTGAGTTACCTACAGGATGGGACCATGCCTGCGGCTCCTGTTCGTGTCAACCGCCACTCAGACCGGTCCCGTGAAGACCAGAGGGACAGCCAGGACCGGGCGACCCGCCAGCGAGGCACCGGAGGAAACTGATCCGAGCCAGAGAGACGGATTCCCCCTTGGTGTGCGGCGCCCCGAATTCTACAACTCGAGAGACTGGGATGTGTCGCTTGGGGGACATTTCCACGTGCCGTTGGCCGGGCTTAGACGACCTGCCCGAGGTGTATGAGACTCTGTCAGAACAGACTATACCTGCGGTTGCTACCCAGGTACAAGAGAGAGAGGAAAACAAAGAGACTGGGGAGGATAGCCTCCCAAACCAAACGGGCCCCATAGGTGTGAACCTCCTACCCCCAGGGGAACCCCCGGTAATCACGCTCCCGGCCAAAATATCGCCACGTCCATGTTGCGCGGACAATTTCACTAGAGTGACCAAACTGGTTGAACATCTGAAACGCCACCATGGTCACAGAAAGGTAATTTTTCGTTGTGCTAATTGTAATAGGGAAAACGAAAAATTACTGAGCATTGCTTGTCACATCCCATACTGCAAAGGCAGAGGGTTAGGCAATTCCAGTTCGGCTACAAATTTGCTGACAACCGAGAACACGCTAGAAAACAGCACGCAGTCAACTACTAACAACCCAGAGACTGCGACTGAGACATGGACCTGTGAGAAGTGCGGGATCAGCTTCAAGACCAAAATAGGCCTGGGACAGCACAAACGACACTCTCACCCCGAGCTCAGGAACGCTGAAAGAATAGCAGCCTCCCGCCCTAAGGCTAATTCCGCTCGGGGAGCCCATAAAAAATGCTGGTCCCAGGAAGAGGAAAATCTCCTCGACGAATTAGAACAAAAATTCAAGGGGATGAAAAACATTAATAAGCTCATAGCGGAGCACATCCCCACAAAAACACCCAAACAAATCAGCCATAAAAGGCGCTGCCGACCTCTAGCAAAGGAGAAGCGGCAAACAGTGCCACAGGCTCCAGAGGTCCATGTCCAGGGTGATAATAACACTCAGATGCAGAGAGGAGCAGATAATGAGAGGGTGCAGCCTCAATTTAGCCATCTGAAGGCTCACTATCTCAGGACTGCTCGGAAATGGCTGGATAAAGAGAAATTCATATGTCTGGAGGAAACGATTGAACAAATAGTCGATGGGGATACTGACATCTACCCATTGGTCGAAACAGCCACCCTGCTAATATTAGATGGCCTTCCTATTACATCTGACATTACTTCCTCCGCAACTGCCAAGAAGGAGAACCGCCCATCCCAAAAATCCAAAAGAGAGAGGACGAAAAGAACCACTAATTGCATGAGGAACCGTGCCACAAAAAAGAGCCGGTACCTAAGATTACAGAGACTATTTATCAAAAACAAATCCAGAGTCGCAAAAATACTCCTGGATGATCAGGAGTCAATGGCTTGTGAGATACCACTTCAGAAGCTCTATGAAACATTCAAAGACAGATGGGAAACCACCGGGAGTTTCCGGAACCTCGATGGGTTCCAACCTAAAGGGCTGGCGAACAATGACGCATTCAAAGCCCTGATTACTGAAAAAGAAATTGAGATCAACGTCTCAGAAATGAATAAACATTCAGCCCCAGGTCCGGATGGGACTACCCTAAAAGATCTACAAAAATTAGACTCTAAATTCTTCTTAACAATGGAGCTCTTCAATTTGTGGTTGATCACTGGCATTATACCGGACAATTGTAAAAACTGCCGATCAATCCTGATCCCAAAGTCAATTAAACCCGAGCGCCTGGCTGACATTAATAACTGGAGACCCATCACGATCGGGTCTATCCTCCTACGATTATTCTCTAGAATAATCACAGCCAGCTTATCAAAGGCCTGCCCAATTCATGAGAGGCAGAGGGGCTTCATCAACGCCCCAGGATGCTCGGAGAACCTGAAGCTCCTGCAACTATTAATTAGAAACGCAAAAAAAGAACATAGAGAGCTCGGAGTGGTATTTGTGGATATCGCCAAAGCATTTGATACGGTGAGCCACGATCACATCATTGACGGCCTGAAACAGAGAGGAGTAGACACCCATATTATAACTAATTAGTAACATGTATGTAAATACATTTACATACCTCGAGAAAAAGAAGGAGAATGAGAAATCGGACCCCATCCAAATTCGTGTAGGTGTGAAGCAAGGAGACTCGATGTCTCTGCTTCTGTTTAATTTAGCTATGGCCCCCCTAATTTGTAAACTAGAAGACTCTGGCAGAGGATATACGGATGGAACACAAGACAGTCACTGCGATGGCGTTCGCAGATGGCCTAGTCCTTCTCAGCGATTCTTGGGATGGGATGGAAACAAACATCAAAATCCTAGAGGCCTTCTGTAACCAAACAGGCCTCAAAACACAGGGAGAAAAATGCCATGGCTTTTTCATCAAGCCGACCAAAGACTCATATACTATTAACGACTGCCCGGCCTGGACAGGAGGTGGCACTCCCCTTAATATGATACATCCAGGCAGTTCTGAAAAATACCTCGGCCTACAAATAGACCCCTGGACATGCACAGCGGACCCTGACTTAGAAAATAAATTGGACAATTGGCTTGATAGAATAAACAGAGCAAAACCCTTTCAAAAATTACAACTCCTACGTGTTTACATCATACCTCGACTCATATATCTAGCGGACCATGCAGAGGTCAAGGCGAGAACACTAGAGGCCCTTGACGCTAAAATTAGAACAAGCGTCAAGGAGTGGTTACACCTCCCACTGAGTACCTGTGACGCCCTCCTTTATTCTAGCACTAAGGACGGTGGTCTGGGGCTCATAAGATTTGTACGTCTTATCCCCAGTGTACAGGCCAGGAGGCTGCACAGACTGGCTCAATCTTCGGATGGAGTCGTCAGTGCAGTCTTGAGACAGGTTGATATCGAGAGTATGCACAGAAAACTCTGGGTGACAGCTGGAGGGGAGAAAGATAATATTCCATCAATTTGGGACCCTGTGTTACCCGCAGTACCGCGACATATCGGGGAAGAGGTACAATCTGAGTGGGAAATCAAGAGAATAAAAATAAAGTACCCCAGGCCGTGTAATTTGAGGAAAAATGAATTCGGTAAATGGTGCTCACTAAAATCCCAAGGCAGGGGTATAGAAAATTTCGAGGGTGATCGAATTAGCAACGATTGGCTCGAAAGATGCAGAGGCCTCCCGCAAAGAAAACTTCTCCCTGCGCTCCAGCTCAGGGCCAATGTCTACCCGACTCCTGAATTCCTGGCTAGGGGTAGACAAGACAAGGTCCTTAAATCTTGCCGACATTGCAATGCCGACAATGAAACGTGCGCCCACATAATCGGGAACTGCCCAATAGTTCAGGATGCCAGGATCAAAAGACATAATCAGAGATGTGAAAAACTAATCCAATTGGCTAAAGACAATGAATGGGTAGTATTCCAGGAGCCGCACATTAGGGACCAAAATAACGAATTATATAAACCTGATATCATCTTTGTTAAAGAAAACCAAGCCTTTGTAGTGGATGTGACAGTGAGATACGAACACAACATCACCTCGCTAGAAACTGCAGCAAAAGAAAAAGTCCGCAAGTGCCAACACTTACGGCAACAAGTACAGGAGCTAACGAATACCGATCGAGTCATCTTTATGGGTTTCCCAATTGGGGCTAGGGGGAAATGGTTCCCACAGAATGACAATCTATTAGACGCTCTAGGCCTTACAAAGTCCGAGCGAGAAAAATCAGCTTGGATGTTAGCCTCCAGAGCCCTCATGTCATCTGTAGACATAATACACGTTTGCGAGTAAATCTTGCTCCCTAGTACAAGGACCTTTAGATACTGGTTAGTTATTACATCCCAGTTAATACGGGGGGTGCGTGTTGGAATGGGGGGGGAAGGGCATACAGGGAGGACGGGGGCTGGCGCGGGTTTGGGTAAAAACACATTTTCATTGCGTTTGTATCGGGTTTAATACCAATAAAGCGGCGGTTGGATTGCACTACAGCGTCCAACTTAGAGCTGCACCTCTCACCTCTACTGCCATGACAGTCATTCCTGGAGAACAGTTAGCTGACTGGGAATCCGTTCCTGTAGGAAATCATATCGTGTCTATAATATTCTGATTTGGACAAAATTCTACCAGATTTTGACCAGGGTGGACGGGCCACCCGTACTTAACCCGGAACAGGAGCATAATTACTAACTGGGCTCTGCTGCAGAGATCGCACATCCATGTGGTCCCACTGGATGCCTGATAGGGTAACCGAGTTGATCTCTGCCTCAGTCTAGAGGATGGCATAGAGCTGCCCTCCCTATCGCTTGGACTCACCCCCCAGCGATAGTAGTAACCCCGCGGTGAAAAACAATTTAGGTAGCTGACGCTCAACGCTCGCTACCTGAAGCCTTGCCCACAGGCTACAGTTGGGCATAGGTCGGCAGATATCGGGGGGTACTCTGATCACTTATTGACTACCCTCCCTTGGACTGACTTTATAACTTGCACTTGGCTTTTGTGTAACTTACAGGATGAGCCAGTCCCTGCGATTACTGTATGTGTCTGTGGCCACCCAGACCAGTCCCGTGAAGATCAGAGGGATGACCAGGACCATGCAGACTGCCCCTGAGACACCGGAGGAGAACGACCTTGCTGGAGAGGAGGACTCGTCCTTGGCGTGAGACAATTGGAATTCTATAATTCCAGAGACTGGGGTGGACTGCTAAGGGAACATTCCCCATGCCGGTCGCCGGGCTTGGACAGCTTGCCTGAGGTTTATGAGACTCTGCCTTCGGAGACAGCCCAGGATCAGGACTGCCCTGTGCGGGAGAGAGAGGAGGAAGACCAGACTAACGGGAGCGCCTTTCTACTACCTCAACTACACAGGACCACAACCTCCAACCCCCTGGGAAACCACCGCTTGTCACGCTCCCGGACAAAACACCATCCTGTCCGTGCTGCGGGGACCGATTTACAAGAGTGACTAAGCTGGTAGAACATCTCAAGCACGGGCATGGTCACAAAAAGGTAATTTTTCGTTGTTTGGGATGTAACAGGGAAAACCAAAGTACTAAGTATCGAGTGTCACATTCCATACTGCAAAGGCGGGTCAGTAGAACGATCCAATTTGTTTGACATTTCAAATTCAATTGGGAACTCAAATTTAGTAGAACACCCAAGTATTAATCAAAACTCAGAAGGCACAGTTGGAGCGTGGACATGTGAGGAGTGTGGGAATAGCTTCACTAGTAAAATTGGCCTTGGACAGCACAAAGGGCATAATCACCCCGAGTTAAGGAATAAAGAGAGAATAGCTGCCTCCCGCCCTAAGGCAGTTTCCACTCGAGGTGCACACAAAAATTGCTAGTCCCAAGAGGAAGAAGAGTTATTGGAAAAATTAGAGATACAATTCAAGGGGATGAAGAACATCAACAAGGTCATAGCTGAGCACATCCCCTCTAAAACCCCCAAGCAGATTAGCGACAAAAGGCAATGCCGGCCTCCTCAGAGGAATACAAGGCAAGATAAGCCACAGGTTCCGGGTGTTACCGTTCAGGTTGGTGATGAAAAGGATGAGCTGGGCGGAGATGGGGAGGAGATGGGGAGTCATCAGGTGGAGCAACTAAAAGCTCATTATCTCGGAGCTGTCTGAAAAAGGTTGGCCTCCCAGTGCTTCCGCTCTCAACAGGAGTCATTCAATGAGGTACTAAATGGTCAGAAAGACCCCCATGCAATAGTTAATGATGCTGCCCTCATAGACTTAGAATATCTCAATATGGTAACTCAAAAAAACAAAGACATTATTGTCAAAAACGTTAGCCGCCCATCCCAGAAATCCGGCCGTGGGAAGGAAGGAAAAACGACAAATTGGATGAGAAAAAGGGCCGAAAGAAGAGGACAATATTTGAGATTACAAAGACTATTTAACCAAAGTAAAGCTAGAGTTGCTAAAATACTGCTCGATGATCAGGAATCGATGACTTGTGAGATATCACTCCCAGAGCTCTATTCTGTATTTAAAAAGAGATGGGAAACTCCCGGGCAATTTAAGAACCTCAAAGGGCTCCAACCCAAAGAGCAGGCCGATAACGGAGCCTTCAAAGCCCTGATTACAGAAAAAGAAACTGAAATTAATATCTCTGAAATGAATAAAAACTCAGCCCCTGGTCCAGACGGGACCACTTTAAGAGTGTAAAAAATGATACGGCCTATGTGGCGGATGTGACGGTGCGTTACTAACATAACATCAGTTCATTGGAAGCAGCCGCGAAGGAAAAAGTCTGAAAGTACCAGCACCTCCAGCAGCAGGTCCGTGAGTTGACAAATGCCACAAACATTGACTTTGTGGGTTTTCCCATCAGGGCAAGGGGAAAGTGCTACTCCCACAATGACAAACTTTTAAGTGCTCTGGGCCTCTCAAAGTCAGAGCGGGCAAGATCAGCTCAGGCTCTGGCCTCTAAAGCACTTATGTCATGTGTGGACATTGTACATATATCTGTGAGCAAAGCTCACACAGTTTGTGATTGTTTAATGTTAGAATTGCTGTTCTTATTATTCTTGTTGGGGGATTTTTTGTTATTTGTGCTTATGTTTTGTTATGCTTGGTTGTTTTGTTCTCTGTTGTTGTTTTTGTCATTTTTGTTGTTGTAGACTCACTTAGTTAATAAATATACCACAGCTGGTGTCAGCGCTAGGCCTCCCATGAACCAGCATAGAGTAGGTACCAGTGTCATCTTGTTCTGAATCATAACGTGTCTATTAACCATCAAATTTTGGCCAAAATTCTACCTGATTTTGACCAAGGTGGATGGGCCACCTTTACTTAACCCGGAAGAGGAACATATATTAATATACGTGTTCAATAAATAACAAAAGAGCCTGAGGTAACAAAAAACTGCTCTTTTCACAATGCTGTGGCTGGGGAGTGGATCTGTGAGGAATGTGGGAGCAGCTTCCAAACAAAGATCGGCCTGGGACAACACAAAAGGCAGAATCACCGGGAGATTAGAAACAAAGAGAGAATCGGTACCTCCCGCCCTAAGGAAAATTCCACCAGAGAAGCACACAAAAAGTGCTGGTCCAAAGATGAAGAGGAGCTGCTAGAAAAACTGAACAACACAGGGGTAACAGAAATATTAACCACCTAATTGCTGAGCATATCCCTTCCAAAACGGCTAAGCAGATTAGTGATAAAAGACACTGCCTGCCTCTACTGAGGGACAAAAGGCAGAAAAAAGGGCAAGATCTGGACATTGTGCTGGATCTGGGGAATGAAAAGGAGCAGCTGGTGAGTCAGGGCTTATCACAGAACTACGGAGGAATGGTTCGCACCACACAAAATTCTCTCCTATTTCAGGAGTTTTAGTTGAGCTGTATAGGCCTCACTTACAAGCTGTTTCAGTTAGGCCTTTCCTGTGAATTTCAAAGCAATGTTTTACCTTCTTCTGAGATAAACAGACTAGCAAGGACATTGTAACAGCAAGACAGAAAAGAACCGATGGATGGCTCCTGGGAGTCAGCAGAGGATACTGCTTGGTGGACACAGGAGGTGGATGAACTGATGAATATTATAAATACATGGTGATAAGCGGGGCTTGACGTGCATCCCAGAATCTGGAAATTCCCATTAAAGAACTGCTCTTTTCACATACCTCTATTAACTTTGTTTGGAAAGGTTTTTTCTATCTGATTTTAGGCTGATCAATAGCAGACATGGTGAGGGGTTGCCAAACTGTTTTAATACCCAAGTCAACCAGACCTAAACACTTGAGAGGCATCAACAGCTGGTGACCTATCACTATTGGATCAATCACTTTAAGATTGTTCTCAAGAACAGTGACAGCAAGGCTGGCCAAGGCAAGTCCCATTAATCCAAGGCAAAGAGGATTTCAAAGAGCAGCAGGTTGCTCTGAGAATCTTAAATTGCAACTGTTAATTCAGAGTACAAAGAAAGAACACAGAGAGTTGGGGGTGGTACTCCTGGACACGGCAAAGCCTTTTGACACTGTGAGCCATCGTCACATTCTCACGGGTCTGAAAAGGATTAGATCCTCAAATTAACAACCTAATTAAAAACATGTACGACAACATCTCTACATACACTGATACTAAGAATGAGAAGATAGATCCCATGCAGGTGCAGGTTGGTGTGACACAAGGCAACCCTATGTCACCCCTTCTGTTTCATTTGCCTACAGACCCTCTGCTGTGCAAGCTGGAAGAATGCAGAAAAGGAGACCAACAGGGAAGAAAGACAGTAACTGCAATGGCCTTTGATGATGATTTGGTGTTATTAAGTCAGTTCTGGGAAGGCATGAAAAGTAACATCAGAACCCTTGACCCTCTGCAAATATACTGGTCTCAGGACACAGGGGCAGAAGTGCCACAGTTTCTACATCAAGACAACTAAGGACTCCTACACCGTTAATGACTGTCCAGCTTGGACGGTTAATGGCACGTCCCTCGGTATGATCGACCCTGGTACTTCTGAAAGGTACTTGGGCCTTCAGATTGACCCCTGGACTGGCACTTCAAAACCAGAACTACCTGTAAAACCAGAGAATTGCCTAGAATGACTCAATAAGACACTGCTGAAACCCCTACAGAAAACTGGTATCTAAAAAATATGGATCACCCCCAGACTAATATACTTGTCAGACCAGGTGGAAGTAAAAGCAGGATTCCTTGAGTCCCTTGACATACAAGTGCCATCAGCTGTCAAGGAATGGCTACATCTATCACCAAGCACTTGCAATGCCATCCTCCATCCAGCACTAAGGATGGAGCTTTGGGCATCACCAGATTGATGGAGCTGATTCCAAGCTGATTCTGAGCTCAAAGATTGCATAGACTTGCTCAGTCTTCCGATGAAATTGCTAAAACAATCTTAAAAGATGAACAAATGGAACACACATATGAAAAACTATGGCTGAAACATGAAGGAGACAAAGAAAGAATGCCATCAGTCTGGAAACCCAAACCGCTAATGGAGCTGCTTGGCTACGGAGATGGAGAAACAGCCAAGTGAGAGGTACATGCACTGAACACCAGATATCCTAGACCTTGCAACTGGAGGAAAATAGAATGCAAAAAAAGGACTAAACTATTGTTCCAAGGCCTGGGTATTAACCAATTTGGGGAAGACAAGATCAGTAATTTCTGGGTAGAACACTATAGAGGCATACCACACAGGAAGCTCCTGATCGCACTGCAATTGACAACCAGCATCTACCCCACAAGAGAATTCCTAGCAAGGGATAGACAAGAAAAATACATCAAATCTTGTAGACACTGCCAGGCTGAAAACAAAACATGCTCCCATATCATCGGGAACTGCCCAATCATGCAGGATGAAAGATTAAAAGACACAACTCTATATGTGGAATGGCCTCAGAAGTTGCTAAAGAAAGGCTGGGTAGTGTTTCTGGAGCCACACATACAAGTCAACAACAACAAATTACACAAACCAGAGCTTACATTTGTAAAGGATAACAAAGCATATGTGCTGGATATGACAGCGTGGTATCAATACAGAACATCATGTCTGGAAGTGGCTGATGGAAAAGATGAAGAAATACCAGCATCTTCACAAAAATTTCAAGACATAACAAATGCAGCACCACTGTATTTGTGGGCTTTCCCCTTGGAGCACAAGGAAAATGGTATGACAAAAACTATGAACTGTTGAGTGCCCTGGGTTTCTCCAAATCAGGGCAGGAGAGGACAGCCCAGGCCTTGGCCTCCAAAGCACTCCTGACATCTGTTGACATTCTACCTACGTTTGCAAGCAAAGTTGCAAGTGTCATTGTAGCAGAGTTTTCTGTAAAGTTTTTGCAACAGCTGGAAATGCAGGCCTGCCACAAGCCTGTAAGATCAGGGGAGACATAAGGTAGAAAAGACAGTGGGAATCATATCACAAAGTGCCATATACCACTGACTTTTGAAAACATTTTTACCAATTATGGGCCACATTCACTTAACTCAGAAAAACAACATTTAGAAATTGTACACGTTCGATAAATAGTCAAATGCCTCCTCATCTAATTAGTGATGCGCATGAATGGAGGAACGAGATTCCCACTGTCCCTACCTACTCTCCAGTGAAACCACAGCCAAGGGAATGGGCTTGGCGGAATCAGCGGGGCAAGAAGACCCTGTTGAGCTTGACTCTAGTCTGGCGCTGAGAAGAGACGTGAGAGGTGCAGAGTAAGAGGGAGGCCGGGCGCGCGCTGGGCGGTGCGGGGCGACCCGCCCGCCGGCGTCCTGGCCGTCGGTGAAATACCACAACTCTGATCGCTCTTACACTTAACTGGTGAGGCGAGGGGGCGGCCCCGAGGGAGTCTCTCACTTCTGGCGCCAAGCGCCCGGCGTGTGCGGCTCACTCCGAGGACAGCAGCAGGTGGGGAGTTTGACCGGGCCCGTTCACCTGTCAAAGCGTAACGCAGGTGTCCCAAGGCGAGCTCAGGGAGGATGGAAATTTCCTGCAGAGCAGAAAGGCAAAAGCTTCGCTCGGTCTTGATTTTCAGTACGAATACAGACCATGAAAGCAGGGCCTCACGAGCCTTCTGGCTACTTGGGTTTTAAGCTGAGGGTTTCAGAAAAGTTACCACAGGGATAACTGGCTTGTGAAGGTCAAGCATTCATAGAGACATTGCTCAGCAAGACCTGTTGTCAGTGGCTAATGAAACAGCCCAAGAGTGCTATGAATACCTGAATGGGATGTGCCTAATGGGGAAAGCACCACATACTAAACCAAAGCCACACTGATGTAAAGCAGGGCTCCTCGAGTCCTTTGATTGTCAAGGAAGGGTTACACCTACCGCTGAGCACTTCCAACAGTGTCCTGTAATCCAGCCCAAGGGGTGGAGGTTTGGGAATCACTGGATTGATGGGACAGATAGCAAGTGTACAAGCCCAAGGACTCCATGGACTCAGTCCTCAGATGAAACAATCAAAACGATATCTAAAAGAAGAACAAATAGAATAGGATTATGAAAAGCTAAGGATACAACCTGGAGGATACAAAGAAAAACATGCCATCAATCTAGGAACTCAAACCGGTAATGGAACTGCCTGACCATGAAGATGAGGAGACAACATCAGAATGGGAGGTATGTGCACCAAAGAACAGCTGTTTGAGACTTAGAAACAGGAGGAAAATAGGATTTGAAAACTGGACTCTACTGTTGTCCAAGGACTGGATGTTACCAACTTTAAGGGAGACAAGATCAGTAAATTTTAGATGGAACATAACAGAGATATGACCCACAGGAAGCTCCTGACAGCACTACAGTTGACAGACAACATCAACCCCACAAGGCAGGTCCTGGCAAGGGGTAGACAGCAAAAATACATCCAATCTTGCAGGCGCTGCTCCCTCCTCTGGGGACAGCAGCAAGTGGGGAGTTTGTTCCCGAGGGAAGCTCAGGGAGGACAGAAACCTCCCGCGGAGCAGACGGCCAAAGCACAATTGATCTTTTCAATACGAAGACAGACCGTGAAAGCGGGGCCTCGCGATCCTTCTGGCCCTGGTCTCGGGGTCACCCATCCTTGTCACACCCGGGCTGGGCGGGGGACACGAGGCTTCCCACTCCCGTGCCCCTTGTCCCCCTGCCCGGTGTATCCCGCCGCCACAGGCAGACCTGGGCCCACTCACCGGACTCGGAGGGCAGGGCAAAGGCGTGTCTTCCCTCCAGACGGCATTCTCTCCGCTCTCACTTCGCTGTCTTTTCATCTGCTCCTCTCCTCGGCCACAGGGACGGTGCTCTCGCAGGCCTGGGAACAAAGTCAGTCGCGGGCGGCCGGAGCCCCGCGGCCCCATCGACCCGGCGAGCACCCGCCCCGCCCGCTCCCAACGCCCCATCCCCCGGCACAGAAGGCGGGGGACTCGGCCCCGGGCAGGCGAGACGAGCGAGCGGCAACGCCGGCAGCCTCAGGGCTCCCGGGGCTCCAAACCCTGCCGTGCCCCTGCCCCCGCTCCCGCCTTCATTCCCGCACCGCTCCCTCACTCCCGAGCCCCGCTGCTCCCGCTCGCCCCCGCCGCGGGCTGAGCGACAGGGGGACGGCGGCGGCAAAGCCCCCCCGACACCCAACGGGCTCCCGGCGACCCCCCCCGAAAGCCCCTTCGGAAAGAGCCTCGGCCGAGCCCCCGCCAGCCCCACCAGCCCGGGCCCAGCCTCCCCTCTGCCCCAGGCTCCCCGCCCGGGGCCCACCGCGCTCACGGGCTCCGCGCAGCCTCCCCGCCCCGGCGCCGCCTCCGCTGCTCCCAAGGCGGGAAGAGCCTTTCCCGCCCCGCGCCGGCCCCGGCGAGTCTGAGGGTGGAGGGCGGGGCGGCCCCGATCCGTCCGCAGGGGCTGGAAGGCAGCGGGGCAGGGAGGGACCGTGGGAGGGGAGGGGGGATGTCTGTGTGGCTGTGGGTCTGTGTCTGTCTGTCCGTGCGTGCAGCGGGCTGTGGCCAAAGCTTTCAAGAAGTCTAACAGTGGAGAACACTGCAATGTGTATCTCAGGGATCCGTACAGCTGGCCCAGAAGGCCAAAGCAGAAACCCCTGTGGGTGCTTTTCTAAGCCCACCTTTGCCATGGGCCTTACAAACCCAAGGGCTGGATGTGCTCCCCTGTGCTTTATGGCCTGCCTGGATCCCTGCGGGGCCCCAGGCACGGCTGAGACAGTTTTCTCCCTGGGAGCAAGGGAGTTCCCTCTGGGCAGCAGAGACAGAAATCAGCTCAGCACCCTGCACGGCAAACGCAATTCTTCCCACCTTCAAGCTTTCCCCTGGCAGCCAAAGGTTCTTTGAGAGAGCATTAAGCCTTTATGTCCTGCATATTTCTTCCAAAGGCTTTCTACACTTCTGTGTGTCTGTTTGTCTGTGTGCCTGTGTCCATGTGTCTGTGTCTCCATCTCTCTACTCCTGAGTCCATGTGTCCCAGGGCTCGGGGGCTCAGCCTCTGCAGTGGCAGCTCCATGTCTGGAGAGATTTATTTAACTGAAAATTTGAAAAGTAAAAGCCAAAAACCAATGCAATAGTGGAAAAGGGAAACAAACAACTCTGTCGTAGTTTCAGCCCAGCCTGCAGCCAAGCCCCTCACAGATACTCGCTCACTCCCTCACCAGAAGGATCAGGGAGAGAAGTGGAAGGAGAGATGCTGGAAGAGTTGTGGGTTGAGATAAAAGTTTGATAGGGAGAGCAAAACTGCACAGACAAGCAAAGAAAAAAGGAGTGGTATCAGCACTTCCCATGGGAAGCAGGTGTTCAGCCACCTCCAGGAGAGCTGGGCCCCATCCCACAGAATGGTTACTTGGGAAGACAAAGGCCATCCCTCCAAAACCTTCTCTTCCATCTTCTTCCCCTCACTTCATACACTGACCACGATGTACATAGAGTGTGGAATATCCCTTTGGTCAGTTTGGGTCTCCAGCTGTCCTGGCTGTGTGTCCTCCCAGCCTCCCAACTTCCTTGCCAGCGTGGCCATAGGAAAAGCAGAAAAGGCCTTGGCTCTGTGTAAGCCCTGCTCAGCAATGACAGAAACATCTCGGCATTATCAGCCCTGTGCTCAGCACAAATCCAAAACACAGCCCTGCAGCAGCCACGGGGAAGAAAATTAACTCTACCCCAGCTGAAATCAGCACAAACTTTTACCAAAGTAGGTTTGCTTTGGTTTTTCTATGTTTGTTTTGTTTGTTTGTTTGTTTGATTGATTTAAAAAAAAAGAAATCCTATGCAGCAATGTGTGAAAATGTTGTGAAATTCTTTAAACTTTCAAACACTAATGTTGGATCCCTACATCTGTGACTAAGAGCTTTGTGCCATCTCTTGCTTCCTTGTTTCCTGACATCGGTCATTGTTATGAACTCACAGATGTCTTAGCTTTGAGAGCAAGGATTGTGTGTCACAGCAAAGAATGATAAGAGAAGTACATTATGACCTGAAAACATATTTGAGATACTCTCAAGGAAAAAAGACTCCTTAGGAGATCTGGAGCTATATCCATGGATCCTAAGATCCATATGACCCCCGCATCTCCTCATCCTGGGATAGTCCAAAATCTGCCAGTGCCACCTCCTTTCCCCCACAGTGTCCCTGAGGGTCTGTAGGGCACCAGAGCCCCTCCCTGCTCTCATGGTGACCCTGGGTCTGGCCTTTATCCTTGGATGGGAAACAGAGAAGATCCCAGGAAGATGCCTGAGGGGACCGAGGGGATGGGATGGAGAGGCCCAAAAAGGTGACATCTGGGAGCAGCAAGACAAGAAAGCAGTGGGACTGTCCCAGATTGGGGCCTGGGCTGACCATCCCATGAGGAATGGGATCTTCAGGGCCAGGAGTTTAATTTTGGGAAGAGAAAGGACAGAGGGAATAGTGGCAGAGAGAAAGTGGCACTGCCGAGGGCTGGGGGTGTTTGGGAGTCCCGGGGCAGACCTTGGAGTGGGATGAATGGAGTGAGCAAAGAGCTGAAGGCAGCTGGATACCCTGCCAGTACAACTGCCACTCCAACACAATCCATCCTCAATGCCAGATCCCCCCATGTCCTGGTGCCTCTCCTCTCCCAGGGCTTTCCCTCCGAGTTAAGTGTGAGAATTTGTTTGATGTGACAGTTCTTAGACCCAGCAGAGTCAATTCCCAGCACTGCCTCAAAGAGATCCAGTGTCCAGCCCCAGAGCAGTGCCCAGGGGAGAAGGTTCCCAGCCCTGTTCCTCCCCCTGTCACACCTGGGGCCACCCACATCACCTGGGTCCTGCTCTGCGGAGCTGCCCCACACGGGGGGACCCACACACCCCATCCCCCAACAAGGCTCTGAGTCCAGCTCTGTCCCTGGCTGGGACTGGGCCAGAGCTCCCCAAAGCCCACTGTCCCCACACAAGTGTCTCTCCAAGGCCCTCAGCCCTCACCAGCCCTGGCCCTGGGCAGGATGTGACCATCCAGAGGGAAAGGGTGAAGCAGGTGCTTGTGCTCAGGCAGCCACTTGGATATAATTGGGAAAACAGAGCTCTCTTGTCAGGAGGCGAGATGTTTGTCCACTTTCAGCATCCTTGAGAAGCCCTGTTTGTCTAACCCACGTGCAGCCCTTCTGAACTAGCTCCGCCAAATTTTCCGATTCTTCTTGAATCGTTGTCCGCGGCTGGATTTGCGTAAAGAGCCATTCTAGGACAGTCACTGTGGTCTCCCCCTTTTTGTGGTGTGTACGGCCACCAATAAAATGCAAAGTCCTATTCAAAATGGTCAAGTCAATGGGGAGATCAGGATCTAGGCGGTCTACGCTGCACTCCATGATCAGGGTGGCAAGACGCTGGATCATGGCTGTTTGTTCTGGTGTAGGAGTCACCGGAGCTGCAGGGTCAGTTCCCTTGAGCAGAGGTCGCAACACCTCCAGCTCATCATTTGTTATGTGTCCTGGTTTGATGGACATATTATTGATTAATAATTCATGGATACAGAAGTAGTAAAGAAAATAAGAATTTATTATGAGGTAAGAAAAAAATTAACTGACTTAATAATATTAAAATAACGAAAACACCCCCCCTGAAGATGGGGGTGATGTTTTATGCTCTGTCTTTCAGGACTGGAACTGGTGGTGACAGTGTGCCCTGTCCCACTCCAGTGGAATGAGGAGATGATCATCCCTGGAAGACCCCTCTGATCCCCTGGGAGCCCTGGGAATTTCCCTTGAATGATCAATAAACCCCTTCAGCAAAGCATCACCCTGTGTGTCTCTGTGTGTGTTTGCAGTGTTACTGTGTGTTTCCATGTCCCTTT
>VXBA01002862.1:5848-37172 GCA_013399895.1 Serilophus lunatus
GCCCGGTGCGGTGCCCGGTGCGGAGCCCGGTGCGGTGCCCGGTGCGGTGCCCGGTCCGGAGCCCGGTGCGGTGCCCGGTGCGGTGCCCGGTGCGGAGCCCGGTGCGGTGCCCGGTCCGGAGCCCGGTCCGGAGCCCGGTGCGGTGCCCGGTGCGGTGCCCGGTCTGGCCGCGGAGCCCCCGCGGGGTCCGGCGGTTCGGGCTCAGCCCCGCGCTCCACATTCGCCCTCGGTCTGGAGCAGGAGCCGCTGAAGGTCCCGAAATCCCGAACAGCCGGCAAGGAAAACCTGATTTCCTTGGGCTGAGCAGCGATTCTCCGCTAATGGAAACACAAATGGTCCCATCGCTTCCCAGCTGCCCGATCCCCATCGATCCTGCATCGATGTTTCACGGGCAGCACTGCTCTTTTATAATCTGCTCATTTAAATATTTTTGCATAACATTGCAGACAAAAATCACAGAATATTTACAAGTGAAATACGCTCAGAGTTTATGTGTAGAACCCACTTTTTTTTCCCCATTATTTTGCATCCCTCGATGGCTTATTTCAGAATTTTCTTTGGTCGCGTGGAACCTGAGCCTGCTTTGCTTTTCTCTCACTGCAAACAATCACCTCAGAAATACTTCAGAGACAGTGACAGGAAAGTAAAACCCATCAGGATTTTACGTAGAGATCTGTGCAAGGTCTCCTTGTTTTTTCTGTAACATCTTCATCTCACAGTACCAGACAGGACCCAGGGACACGTCGGGTTTGGAAAACAGGCAGGAATGCCGCGGGTGATTCTACATGGGATCAGAATTTGGCCCAAAATGTACAGTATTAGAAATTGCCGTTTTCCCCTCTTTCCTATAACCTAGATACAAAAGTTCAAATTAAAGAATGTGTTTGCACACCCACAGCACTCTGGGGTAATATTAAATGGAGTCTGTTTAATAAAACACATTCCAAGTTGCTATTTTGATTGAAGCATTATACTTCTTGTCTTGCAAGAAGTAGCTCAGATTTCACTGGGTCATTGAAAATTTTTGTATCAGTCTCTTTTCATATCATATTTAAAATACAGCTGTAAATAACTGTGTCACAGATTCCTTCCCAGCACAAATCAGGAGTGAGGGACACGGTGGCACAACAGAGCCAGTCCTGCTGTTCCCTCCCGAAGCAGGGAAGGAAATGTCATCCTCCAAACACACCAATCGTCCCTTTTGTAAAACATCTCCCATTCATCCAGGGAGATGAGGGCATCCCATTTTGTCCTCGAATCACTGAAATAAGAGGTATTTTGTTCACTAATACCTACTATTATCAAAACATCATCATGATTTCCACAGAATTAGAGAACCCAGGTGAAGCTGTGCACAAGTCCTCCTCAGCACAGGTGCCCTCTGGCTCTTTTGCTTTGTGGCACATTGCATCTGCTCTTAAATGCTGTCACTGAGAGCAGAGGCACCAGACAAAGCTCTGGGTTCTGCCCAGGGCAGCTGTGGCCCTCTGTGGTCATGGCTGGAAGGCACATTGTCGGAATCCTCTGTTTCAGTGTTTTCTCCCTAGAAAACCCTGGAATCACAGAATCGTTTTGGTTGGAAACACCTCTAAGATCAACTGTGATGTGTGTGTGAAAATCATAACAGATTTGCAGAAGATGTTGGAATAAAAGTTCACATAAATACCAAAGTATTTCCAGATGCAGTTTTCCCTGCTTGACCCAGGAAAAGAAATGCAACAAACACAGCTCAGCTCCAAGGGTTCCAGACTAATGCCTGGCACTTCCTGCCAGGATATCCTATGGGTTAGGTGGTTAATGTCTCTCTGCCTCCTCCAGGCAGGATTTGGACAGCAGAGCACCAGTTCCACTGGGCTGGGGGGCCGCTGACTGGGGGAGGCCAAGGTGGCTCCTTGGCAGGGCTGGGCAGGGAGCAGCCCCTGCTGCCCCAGCACCTTAACATCAGCCACCAGCCTGTGTGGGTGCTCCTCACCCTTCCTTTGGGACGTTCCTAAGACAGAAGGCTCCCCACTGCAGGGCCCTCATGCAGGAGCCCCTGGGCTGGGAACTGTCCCCACGGAGCCTCTGACCCACACACAAAGCTTTGGGTTCTGCACCAGCAAAGGGAGGAGCCATTTCATCTCTCTGGGCTTTGTGTAAACTCCTGTACACTGGAGCCCCACAACCAGAGGATCCCTCTGGACTCTCACATATTTTCACTGTACATCACTTCCCTTCCAGTATGAGATAAGGGAGAAAAGGGGTGGTGGAAATGGGAGAGCAGCAGCAGGAAAGAAATATCTGACAAACAGCAACAGCCTTCCAATACCCCTTTAAAATAATGATGATTTACCAAATGGTTGGAAGTTGTTATAATTCCTTTTCCAAATTATTACTCGCCCTTTAGATTAGAAATGAGGCCAGGGTTAGCAATCAGCCATAAATGGTAGGATTTCTGAAGTAGAAGCACTTGTCTGATTGTGAAGTGGAGGCCATTATTGCCTTGATTGAGTCTTTTTTTTTTCTTCTTCTTTTTTTTTTTTTTTTTAAGCTTGCTTGATTTGTGGCTGAGAGCACACATTCACCACAGTGCTGGGAGCAATCAGAGCCTTCCCCACTCCTTTTTGCTCAGTGATTTAGGGTCCACTACTTTGGCACAGCTGCCACCTTTTAGCCTCCATCAAGCAGAGATATTTTTAAGTGAACTGCACTTTGTGTTTGTCTTCTCACCTCCCACTCCTTTCCTTCCTCGTGCTTTTTCTTTCCTTGGTTTTTTCCTTCTTTTTTTTTTTTTTTCTTTTTTTTGGGGGGGAAGGGGAGCAGGAAGAAGGGAGGATGAAAGTCTGTGAAAATATTGTATGAACTTCAGTTCCAAGTATGAAGTTGAAAGAAGGAAGCTGAAGGGGCTGATTGTCATCTGCCTCCACACACAGATCTGCAGCTATATGAGAAATAGGGATGAAGTGACTTGCTCCAAGGACTGAAGTCAGCCAGAAGCACTGACTTGTGGCTGGTGGCTGGAGTTCACAGTTTGTTTGCCTGAAAACCAGATGCAAGCCAAGGACTTGTATTTATACCATTACTTTTCCTCTGTTTTGCTGGCATAGGGTACTTTAGAGCTCCTCCCAAGCTGCACTGCCTGGGGCTCAGCCCAGTGCCCAGCCTGCACCAGGAGCTGCCAAAGCCAGCACAAAAAGGCAGTGAGCCACAGCAGGGCCACCCTGCTCCAGTCCAACACAGAGCCCACCAGCACCCGAGGTCAGGAGCACAGCACATCCTCAGGAGGCCACAGACACCAACCTGATTCCTTCCATCACTGCTTCTCTGAAAGAGGTGCATTTTGCCTCATAGTCCGTTTGCAGGCAGGAGCTCTATGTCATCCAACCAAATAAAACACACTTCCACGGACAACTGGTCCATCCTTAAAACCACAGTGAATGGAAATACCCCAAATCCCCACCTGCAATGTGCCAGCCCTGGCAGCACCGAGGCCAGGCTGTGCCAGGGAATGCCATGTCAAGTGATGTCATGCTAGATAATGCTCTGTGAGGTGATGTGATGTTGCTTTAGAAAGGTGGTGCTGGTGGCTTTGTGCAAACCCAGGAAGTGTAAAAACTAGTATTTTTTGGTGCTAGAGGCTGCAAATGCAGGAGAACCAGTATGTAGCACAAGTTTGTATCTCACCTGTTTCACAACCATTCCCTTTTCAAAGCATCAGTTTGAGGGTCTAGTACATCAAGAACATCAGCAACACCACAAGCTCATCTCCCAGGCCAACTGTCCAGCTGATATGGATGAGGGAATGGAAGATTCACAAAGTTACTTCAGAAAAGGTGAGAATCTTCCAGCATTAACCAAGAAAATCTCACTTTAGGCAGGGTCAGAGGGAATGCACAGAGAAGCCAAAATGCAATAACAGAAATTATTTGCTTTCTTAAACCTGTGTTTGTGGTACATTCTCGCAGAACACCTGTATGTGCTGTCCCCTGAAGACAGCACCAGGACACGGTGAGAGCCAGCTCTGCAGGAGGCACCTGAGGGCAGGACCTGCCAGTGAGGACAAAAGACACATTTCTGCCAGAACATCACAAGCAACTAAGAAACCTTCCTTAAACCCAAAACACAGGCTCTGAAAGCTGTGCTGCAGTGCATTTACCTTTTGAATAAGCACAAAGAGTGTAAAGGAACTGCACAGGGCTGCTGGGCAATGCCGAGGTGGGACAAAGGTGGGAGAGAGCCTTTGGCTTTAATTCATCATTTCTGCTGAATATTACTGACATCACTCTCCAGCTGAGAACCATTTTATTCTCAGTGATCCCAGCGCTGAGAACCAAACCCATCCATGCACATTCCTTCTGCCCAGACAAATGTGCCTCATTGCACTTGCCCACCCAAGCAGCTCGCCTCATCTGCAGCAGGAGCATGAGCACAATTCATTACATCTATTCTGGGGTGCACTGGTCTCTAGAGAGAATGACTACCTAGTGTTTTTCTAGGGATTTTTTTCCTAAATTTATACTTCGGGAAGGGTTTTGTTAAAACCAAGCACTGGAAATGGTTGGCCAGTTGCCATCCCCCACGAGCCCCCCCGAGCTCTGTCTGGGGGTATTTTGTCAGCTCTGAGCAGTTCCCACTGGGGTGACTGCCCAGATCCCGTGTCTTGTGCACTGGCCAGCAGGGAGAACTGAAGGGTGCTGCTCTGCAAGGACTGTGGAAGGGAAAAGAAATGATCTATTTTTCACCCCCTTCCCATGACTACACCCCTCCTTCTCCTTCCACAGAGTGCTGTGGTTCCAGCTGCCCCAGCAGGCTGGAGGACAGGCAGAGCTCTCATGGTCAGCCACAGGTCCAGCAGCTCAGAAGGATGTTCCTCCCTCCCTGAGCCCGAGCTGAGCTGGGGCTGCAGCAGCTCCCAGCTGTCACTAAACATTATCAGCTACATCTCCTGCAGCCCCAGGGGGGTGTGCTGCAGGGTGGGAGCCTGTCACTGGTGCTTCCAGGGGAAGGATAACCATCTTGGCACAAACCTGACATCTATAAATTGATTACATAAGTGGCAGTGGTGGTCCTTTCAAGTACACTCCTTTTGTTTCAGCTTTACAGTAAAATTACCAGCAGCAGTTTACAATTAAGGGAAATAATAATAACTGCATATGCTTTCATCTGCACATACAATTACAATAAACTGCATGCTTTAATAGGATTGTGAAAAATCTGTGTTTGACCTCTACAAAAAAGTAAACATTCTTGTTCTGGATACTATATCATTATCACAACAAAGGGAAACTCCTGAAATCTGATGATTTAAACATCTGGAGAATGTTAATCACTTCAAAATGACGGATGTTTTTTATTTTAGCTTTTGACAGACACACTCCTTTCATAGATAGATGATTATTTACATAAATTACATCACCAACGTGAAAAAAAAAATCCAAAATAACTTCAAAGGACAAAGCCTTTAATTAAAAGGAGACTTTTCTATTTCTTCTGTCGTAGAACACAGAATAAATAGAAGAATTTGCAAAGGAAAAAGTAACTCCGTCATTTCAAACATGGTGAACTTCCATTTTAGGCTTTCCCTCACACACTTGGAATGGGGCTGAGGTGCAGCAGCATCACTGCACCAGTGGCCCAGGGATGGGGAATGGTGCAAGGTGGGGCCAAGGGGAAGCTCAGCTGTCCAAGCTCCTCTGCAGAGGCTCTGCAAAGGTTTTGGTGCCACTCTGCCCCGTGCCAGGAGCTGCCACTGCTCTCTTCCCAGCACACAACACAAAGGCACTGACCAGAGCAGAACAATTCCCCAGCAACTCGGATTTACTTGGGCTCACACAAAGAAGTAAAACAAGTAATGTTAAATATGTAACAAATACATAACTGCATCCTGTATAACGTTCTCTATAGAACACAATGTGTAGAACACACACACAACACACACTGTGTTCTGCAGAACACAGAGCTGTGAACAGAACAGCACCAGGACCATCCAGGGTACGATGGTGAGACCTGATGATGAACCCTCCAGTGCTGGGCCCCAGTGTCACACACAGGAAGCACATTCAGCATCCCCCCCTGCCCTTGAGAAGAGGCTCAGCTGCAAGGTTCGAGCTTCCAGCTACTTGCAAGAAAACAATTTCAAAGAAATTCCCAAGAGTGGGAGGAAGGTGCAGGAAAGGTGTCCTGTGACACCTGCAGAGCCCAGCCAGGGACTGCTGGGTCCAACACCAGGAGCCTGGGGCACCTCTGCACGTGTGGGCACTGGGCCACAGGGACCACTCTGCTGGTCCAGGTCACTGTCCCTGTGCCAGCTGAACCCCTCAGGCTCCAGAGTGGCCAGAATGGCGCCAGTGCAGCTTGACACCACTGCCCAGTGCTGCCCAGTGCTGCCCAGTGCTGCTCAGTGCTGCCCAGTGCTACTCAGTACTGCCCAGCCCTGCCCAGCCCTGCCCAGCCCTGCCCAGTGCTGCCCAGTGCTGCCCAGCCCTGCCCAGTGCTGCCCAGCCCTGCCCAGTGCTGCCCAGTGCTGCCCAGTGCTGCCCAGTGCTGCCCAGCCCTGCCCAGCCCTGCCCAGTGCTGCCCAGTGCTGCCCAGCCCTGCTGCAATCTAACGGATCCACTACAATTTCCTGCTGCCTGCTGAGCTGATCCCCACGCTGACCTCAGCCAATTTGTCTCCTCCTGGCAGCAATGTCACCCAAAAGGAAGCCATTAAGTCAAGAAGGTAATTCTGCAAGAGCAGGCCACTATATAAACAAAACTTGACCCTGGGTAATTTATTTCTAGTCCTGCACAAAGGAACTCAAGAGGTACCAGCAACACATTTTTCAGGATCTAAACATGCCATTGAAGGCCAGAATGGAAGAATTTTAGATGATATTTGTGAGGAGTTTTCTTTAATGCTAGAAACTGAGAAACAAGTGCAAAACAGCCTTTAAAATCTGAAGAGATTTGGTGTCTGCATTTCAGACGATAAACATCTGTGGACAGTGGAGCTTGGTCTAAAGTTTTATTAACCAACTGTTCTTTAATTCCCTCCTAAATGTGTTAAATGATGCCAATGCCCCCACACTTAACAGCATTACAAAGGAGACCATTTACTGCCTTAATTCTTTAAGGACTGCTTAAAATTCAAAGATCATTTTAAAAGGTGGCAAAACAGTGAAAAAAAATGAATTCCTGCTTCACAATATAGAGAAAAATGAATTTGGAGTGCAGTAGGAGGACTGTCTTCCTTAATAATACTGAATTAATGTTTTGCTTAGTGTGAATCAATCCCCTTACCCAGGACTAGTTCTCAACACACCCATTAACACAAACCATCAGCTTTTCTTAGGCTGGGTGCACACCCAACAGCTGGTGGGAACAGCTGTCCCCAGCCCCCAGGGCCCTGGGCAGGGGGGCAGCCCCAGTTCTGCCCCACCATGGCATGGGCTGGGCACGCTCTGGCTGGTGCCAGAGAAGAGCCCAGGGGTGTGAAGGCAGGAAAATCACCAAGGAGAATTCTGCCAAGAGCAGCTGGGAATTGGCAGTGGGAGAGCCTGGTTGGCAGGCAGAGCACAGCCCAAGCTGGGGGTTGGTAAAACCATGGGCAGGCAGTGCTGCCACAATTTCGTGCATCAGCAGAGTCAAGAGAGGGAATGTCACAGGTTCTACATCATCCAAACCCTCCTGTGGTGTGTAAAGGTATGAAATGGTTCATTGTATTTATAGTGAGAAAGTAAATGGCTTCTCAAGCTATAAAAAGCAGTTCCCTTTCTTGCCTGGTATTTACACTTACATTAAATAACTCACTTTTTAGAGGTACTGGCATTTGAAATGTAAGGAGCTCTGCAAGATCAGATGTTTCCTTCCTGGCTGCACCTGGGCTCAGATGAGCTCATTGTATACACCTCCAGCCCTGTTCAGACACTGCCTGCTCTGCTTGTTGTCACCAGTGAAACAGGGATGGATGTGTCTGACAAACACAGAATCTGGTTTTTGTTCTTGCCCTTGTCACCCAGTTGGGCTCTTAGAACACACTGTGTATTATCAACCTGCTTAAAAATGACTCACACTAATGGGAATCAAAAGACAACTTCGTTTACTCACTTTTGACCACCACATTGTTGAGTCTCCCACCTCCAACTGCAAAGATTTCTTCATCTTTTATGGCAGAGAAGTGAATCTGTTCCAGGGCATTATTTGTACCTTTGCCCCTCCTTCCACATTTTCCACTTGAAATTTCAAATTCTTTTCACAAGGGCTTCACTTTGTCTGGTGAAGCAAAAAAACCCCCTATTTTCTGTCCCAACGTTATTCCTCACACAATGCAATGAGCTGTTGCTCATTTGGGGTCTGTTCCTGGTGGGATGACTCACATCACACAGACCTTTTACAGCCTGGCACAGAGCACAAAGCTTTATTTAACACACAACATGCTGCTGAGATGCTGCACTGGGCACAGCCCCAGCTAAGGACAAGGCAGGTCCTGCAAACACTGACCTTAGGGAAAACTCCACATCTTTGCTTCATGGCTGCAAGGAAATGTTTATCCCCTGTGTGAGGCAGCACAGAGGAGCAGCATGGGACTCTGCAAACAGGAGGTACTGGGTTGTGCTGCTGATGTAACAGGGCATGCACAGGTGTCCTAAAATTCTGCAGTTCGTTATCATCCAATTTAATGTAAAAACCTGCAGAAACGTGGGCAGTTTGTTGCACCTTTGCACCCTGACACTGCTGAGAACTGAGCGCTCAGGACTTGCCAGGAAAGCTGCTTGGGTGCTGCCAAGAGCTTGGAGAACTATTGCAAAGAACTCACTGGAGGTTCTGCCTTCACCTGCAGCTCAAGGATGGAACCCCAGGGTGATGTCAGGGTGGGGGCAGGGACCTGGTGCCAGAGCAGCAGCACAGGACAAGGCACCTTGAGCAGCCCCCCTTGCTCCTGACAGCCCAGTCACACCAGTCATTCCTGGGAGTGACACACCAGTTGGAACTGACTCCAGGAGAAGCTTTGTGTCGTTGGCAACACACAGTTTGACTGTTCCCTTTGAGCTGCTGATGCCTAATCACAAACATTTCCAGGGTCATGTTTTCCTTTGCACTGTATTGCCATGTCTGTGATAACCCCCTGTGATTATACCAGTGTCCCGCAGGAAATCTTGCCCAATTTTTTAATCACACAGCACTCACAGCACACAGTTATGAACCCTCATTCAATAATTCTGGATTTAATACTGCAGCTTCCTCCCCTTGAATCTGTGATTTCCTCTTGCATTGCCTTTCTTTTCCCACTTTTGCTAATTTTCAAGGGTCTGCAACATGTCATTGTGGAGTTCTCCAGCCTCTACAGAATCAAATAGAAAACACTATTCATGCACAGTTGTTTAGGGATAGGATGTACAACTACTCCATATTAAGAGTGTTCAGAGAGTTACAGAAAAGGCCTGCATTATTTTAGAGCTGGAACCAATAAAAAATTCAGAGTAGAAATTTCAAACAGCTTAAAGTGCCAAACATGTTCTTATATATCTTTATAAATCTTTCTGTTAAAGTTGTAATTCACTGCAGCCAAACAACACACTGCCCATAACAGGCTCAGGCAGTTTGATTCCCCACACATCCTCCTCATCCCTCCCTTCATTTCAATCTAATTAGGGACTTGCATAGCACAGGCATTGAGAAATCCTGGGATTTCCACACCATCCAATTGTTCATTGTCATTGAATTTAATTATTCTGGGAAAGAAGATGAAGGTTTCAGCCCCCTGACTCTGGAGTTGTCTTCTATCACTGCCTGACAGGGATCCAGGTCTGCTGGTCCTCAGGGCACACAGGAAAACCTGTTTCCTCAGCCACTTTCCAAGAAGAAATCTTTGACCTTTCTGTCAAGCACAATTTCTAGCACATGTGTTTTCCATGGTCAGAAAGTGGTAAATTGTAAAGTTTTTTTAAAAAAATCAAGAGGAAAAAACAATAAAAATAAAGCATATGGCATATGGAGATATAAAACCTGTCTCCAAAACTGAGCCAAAGCAGAGGAAACACCTGAGCTGTGCCTCAAACACGCCAGGCAGCTCTAGAACTGCACAGCAAAGGGCACAGTGACAGCCCCAAAATTCTTCATATCGACAGAAATAAAAGGTTGGAAAGAAATAAAACCAGCTGGGTGATTATAATTCTCTGTCTTCACTATTTGGAACTGACTCACTTGACTTCAATTAGTAACTGAAGCCCTTCTCTCAGCATTCCCCAGTTACACAGTTTTGTCCCCTGGAACTTCAGACAGGCTCTAAGGAAACATGGGAAGGACAAGCAATGGATTTCCAAGGGTGGCAGTGCAGGAGAGATCTGAACAAAGGCAGAGGGACAGGGAGAAATTCAGGTCCTGGGAACTGCAGCTCGTTCCACAGAAGGGGAACAGCCAAGGCTGACTGGGTCAGGTGTCTGAGTCCCGCTGCACTGGGAGAATGCTCTCAGTGCTTTTCCACAAAAAAAGGGCAACATCAGTAACTCTGGGTAGGAATCCTGTCAGGGAACTCAGTGGTCCTGGAGAAGCACTGTAACTATTGCACCTTCAAAAAACAAGGAGGGAGAGGCAGGGACTGAGACTCCTGGGGCTGGAAGCACCACTCCCAAGCCCACACTGCTTGTCCTGTGCTTGGAGCAGCAGCACCAGCCACACAGGCCATTGCCACTAGGAACTGATGCTGGCCTTGCTGGGGGGAGAAAACAATAATAAAACTAAAAAAAAATCACCATCCTTGAAGTTTGGATGGAATTAAAAATAGCAACTGAGCAGTCCCCAGGCAGACTCAGAGCCCTCCTCAACCCTTCCCTCCACTGGCAGCACAGTCTGGGTCCTGGGTGAACACAAGCTGGTCTCCTGCAGAGTTAAATAGCTAAACAAAAGCAGCAAGGATGAAAATAAAATTAGGAAATTAATTTTTCACAAGGTAAATGTAAAATGAGATGTATGGAAATTAAAAAATTACAAGAAATTCAACAGAGGTTCTCAAATAACTGAATCCCATGTCACAATTTTTATCTGGTTATCATATAAAGTTGTGTTATTTTCAGTGAGTGTCCTATCAGACATGCCTTAGATTCTTCCTACAACTGACAGTACCCTTCAGCTCTTCATACCATTATCAAAACAATTGTTTGGAATTATCATTATTATTATGTTTGCAGAGGATAGAAAACGAAAGTAGCACACAAGTCTACTGGAAAAATGCATTTTAGAAGACCAGAAGTCAAATCTCAAGTTACAGGCACAACAACTCTCTGTGGAAAAATTGTGGTCAGGTGGGGGTGGTCTCTTCTCTCAGGCTCCCAGTGACAGGAGGAGAGGACACAGCCTGAGGCTGCATCAGGGGAAGTTTGGGTTGGACATCAAGAGAAACTTTCTCACAGTGAGAGTGATTTCCCACTGGAATGGGCTCCCCAGGGAGGTGGTGGGGTCACCATCCCTGGAGGTGTTTAAGGAGAGGTTGGATGATGAACTCAGTGACATGGCTTGGATGGTTGAGATGTTAGATTGGTGTTGGATACGTTGTTAAGTTGGGTGAAAGGTTGGACTTGATGATCTCTGCAGCCTTTTCCAACCTTGTTAATTCTGTGTGATAGGTGGTGGTTTTCAGTGGGATATCAAGATTTAGGTTTTTGATAGAGAATGTACAACTGCAGCAAACAAAAGCAAACTGCAAGAATTTCTTAGGTGTGTTAATGAACACACACCAACACAAGCAGCTCTGTCATGACAAGTGCAGCAGGCAAAGGGCTGTGTCTCATTCCTCTGTAGGGAGCACTGTCACCTCCAGGGATTTAACAAAGTCAGCTCCTGATGACTCTGCAAACAGGCAGAGTAAAACAGGTTTGTGATTGTAACTGAGGCCCCAGACTTGAGAGAATTGATTTCTATCTTCTGATTTCCTGTAGATTCTCTGTGTGATTTAACTATATACCCCATTTTTGGGTACTGTATTTTGCCCATTTTCAACAAGCTTCCCTGTTAACATGAGCTGTAACCTCAGAGGGTGGCTGTGATATGCCCAAAGCAGATAAAGCACCTGCAGATAACTCACAGCCCCAGACAGCTCTGCCTCACCCAATGTTCTGTGAAGGTGAACCCAGAGCAGAGCCTCAGGAGGCTGCTCTGCAAGCACCAGCCACTGACATTTCTCGAGGGATCTTTGAGAGAGGCTGAGCTCTTACAAAGCCTGTCCAAATTACAGCCTTGTCTAAGGATGGCAAGCCTGTGCCAGAGTCCCTGGGTGCCAGTGGTGTGACAGAGGCTCGTGGGTACCAGCTGGGAGCCCCCGAGCACAGACCTGGTGCTGCTGTGAGCAGAACCAACCCCAGAGAAACCCCAGCCAGACACTTGCAAATGCTGAGATCTGAGCTGCAAGGGAGCTGATACTCCAACCAAACACTGCATCCATTATTACAGATACTCACTGCAGATGGAAACAGTGTAAGTTTACACTTTTCACACTGCATTTTGACTCAATACCTGCCAAAGGCTAGAGCCAAAATTCTGTCAAGACTGTTCTTTTCAGGTTTGAATCCTTGAGAAAGAATCTGAGGGAAAAACATGTCTAGGACTCCTTTAACCAAATTAAAAACTTATGCCCTCTTACAAATGAATAGAAGAGATATAGACAGTGAAAGGAAATGTCATCAAAATCCCAGGATTCTAACAATCACAGGGATGTGAGCAATCCTCTGGTAACCCTATAGCTGCATCAAAAGCAGCCAGGGAGCCCCGGGCAGCATCACCACGATGATTACTCAGTTCCTCCTGGAAGTTTACATCCAGCTCATGTCTTACGTGCCTTACACTCCATGTTCTGCAGCAGGTAAAAGGAAACTCAGCCATGTGGTCCCATTTTCAGTCCTTTCAACTCATTCCTGGATGACTTAATCATGCTGGGAGACTGAGCAAAGCTGGCAGATGGATGTGAGCACAGGGAACACACAGTCGTTAATCTGACCCTTCCCTCTGCTGAGGGACCATGGACTCCCCCCATGACTGGCAGAAGGGGAACACTCAGGGAAACCAGGGGGTCTGATGTGGTTCCAGGTAGAAGCTGCACCACTCCCCAGTTCTGGTTATGTTTTATCTGGTAAACCCCCATGAGATGTGATCAGGCACCACTCTGCACAAGATGAATTCTGGCACAGCAAATGACTGAACAACTGCCCTGAGGGCACCAGGACATTGTGCCACAGCAGGACACTGAACTCTGGGGCCCAGGGTCTTCTTTGCCAAACACAAGCACTCTGTCCACACCCAGCCTGTGCCCAAAGGCATGTGCTGACCAGCAGGAAACAGCAGAAAAGCAGAGGCAAGGCATATTTAGAGTCCCCATGGCCCACCTCAGGCTGCCCTGCTGCCCAGGGAGGGGGTGTCTGGGCCAGTGGACAGAGCTCCCTCTGAAGCAGGACTGTGGCAAGAGAAGCCAAGTGAGGTTTGACTTCATTCGAGATTTTCCACCCAACACTGTTACCATGTAGACCAGAACACCCAGTATCAAACTGAGATCTCCCAGCAGCTGCCAGTGCAGAGTCCCAAGCCCTTCTCAACCCCTGGAAGATCAGCAGATGGCTCTGCTTCAGCACTCACATGAAAGCCTCTGAGTTCAGAGGTATTTCTTCTCTCTGCAGCATGTCTGAGCTTTTTCTTTACCAATGATGATTATTCAATAAAAGTTTGTAACTGCAACTTCATATCCACAAAATAAATCAGTTTTAACTGCAAAGTCTAAGTATGTGAGTGTTCAGGCAGCCAATTGAAAACAGATAGGCTCCTCCTCACAGCTCCATGGCAGTGAAAACCTTGACAAGCTGAGGAAGGTATGTTCAGAAAGGAAAATCTCACACCAAAGCTCATATGGAAACGATTTTTTTCAAAACACTGTGGTATTGCAAACCCAGCCCAATAAACAGCAAGGTCACAATAGCATTGTTCATCATGGCATCTCCTGTAAAATTCAATTTATTCTGCATTTTTGACTGCCAGGCCCCTATTTGCTTTTCAGTATTAACAGTTAATGCTAACAGCTGAACAAAAGTGTCATCCTCAACACCACTACTTGTTTCAAAGTGTTCTAGAACCAGGGAATTAAGCTTCTCAGTGCTACAAGCTTACCTGTAACATAGTTGTCTAAACACCAACATGGAACATTGCATTCTTGCTCCTTACAGCAACAAAAAAATAACCATTTTATTAGTTGGTCCCAAGCCTTCCAGTGTTAAAGAACTCTTTGGGCAATGCTCTTAGACATACAGTTTAACTTTCCAGTTGCCCTGTGGAGTCAGGAGTTGGACCCAAGGGTCTTCATGAGTCCTCTCTAGCTCAGGATATTCTGTAAGTGTGGGCATATTGTTGGGTAAAGGCAAAAGGACCCAAGATAATGTGCTTAAAAGTCATGCAAACATGCCAGTTTAGGAGGACATACAAAGGTCTTCTTGAGGCCCTCTGTGGGCTGCACTGAATATTTCTGTGGCCAAACACATGTATTTCACATAAGAGGCAGGAACAATTGCACAAAAAAAAGAATCCTGAGTGAAGGCTACATTTGGTCCCCTTGGAGATGACATAAATACAATGTAGAGATAAGCAAAGGAACCAAAAAGAAGATGTCTCCACCAACTCAGCCAGCCCTGAGCAAGGTGTGAAGGCTGACCACCCTAACCCTAACCCTAACCCTAACCCTAACCCTAACCCTAACCCTAACCCTAACTCTAACTCTAACCCTAACCCTAACCCTAACCCTAACCCTAACCCTAACCCTAAACCCTAACCCTAACCCTAAACCCTAACCCTAACCCTAACCCTAACCCTAACCCTAACCCTAACCCTAACCCTAACCCTAACTCTAACTCTAACCCTAACCCTAACCCTAACCCTAACCCTAACTCTAACCCTAACCCTAACTCTAACCCTAACCCTAACCCTAACCTTAACTCTAACCCTAACCCTAACCCTAACCCTAACCCTAACCCAGGCTCTGGCTGGGCCTCCTGGCAGCCATCAGACAGACAGACAGACAAGGGGGGACAAGCATTTCTCTGCTCACACTACTCCAGCTTCTTGCACTGGGGAAATGTTTCAGCCATTGCCATGCCAACCTTCCTTTTGTCTTTGCACACCCTTATACAAGACACTTTATCTGCTTTCAATGGTTCACAATTCAGGGAAGGACTTAAACATGTGCTCAGCCTTAAACATGTACTGAAGTCCCATGGAAGCAAAGAGTGAAGCTTAGGAATCGGTGCCAAAACAAGCAGAATTATTTCAATGGCTTGGGAAACAACACTGTGGTTTTGCTCTTCCCTCCCTTGTGCAGAGACATGAGCACTGGATGACTCCACAGAAGGGAAGGGAGCATGTTCCAAACTCTCTGCTCTCATCCCAGGAGCTCCAGAGGCAGTACCTGGCCTCCCACTGAGCTGTCAAGGGTGTGTGCCCCTGCCAACACAGAGAGGGGCTAAAGCCACCTCTGGGTCCTGTGCTGGCAGCACCACGAGTGTCCCTTCAGTGCCTCATTAGCACCAACTGCATGAACCCAGGAAGCCTTGAGGGGAGCTCAGGAGTGCTCAGGGACGAGGAGCACATCCTGCTGGAAGACTGGGGACATATTATTCCCAGTAAACCTAACTGCGAGAACCATTGACAGGATGAGAGGAAATGACCTCAAGTTGTACCAGAGGAGGTTTAGATTATAAATTAGGAAAAAGTTCTTCATGGAAAGAGTTGTAAAGCCCTGGCACAGGATGTCCAGGGTAGTGGTGGAGGCACCATTTCTGGAAGTGTTCAGAAAACACATGGATGTGGCATTTGAGGACATGGTTCAGTGGTGGACATGGAGGTGGTGCTGAGCTGACGGTCGGACGTGGTGATCTCAGAGATCCTTTCCATAGAATCTAATGATTCTATGAGTCTATGATTGGAGTTTCTTCTCTGTTGATTGGAAAAACTAAGCTTATTACTGACCAAGGTGATGGTGCCACACAGAGAGGGGCAAAAGGCAGTCCCAGGAGCAAGGGGGGCCAGCTGTGAGTGTGAGCAGGAGAGATCAGTTCCATCTGTAGCAGAAAGTGTTGTTGCTATGAAACAAATCCCAGTTGTAACTGAGCTGGGCTCTCCAAGAGCTCTGAGCAGCCACAGAACTGGCTCACATCAGCCTCTCACAGAGATGCTCGCCCATCAAGGCACAACAAACCAGCAGAATTCAGCTCATTACAGCCCTGCTGCTCCTGGATGGACTTTTTTCCCCTCAAATGCACCTCCGCCATCTATTTGATTAGCAAATATTTAGCTTAAATTTTGGTAGGTCTTCAAACGTTGCAGCTTTCTGTGGTGAGCAGAGGTTTCTAACAGCTCATTGCTGTCCTCTCCCTGACATGGGCAAGGTCAGGGAATAAAGGAGGAACCTACAGCCCCGGGGTGGGCCAGGGCTGAGCACCTGCCAGACAAACCCACCCTCCCCTGCAGATGCTCAGGGATCAGTCAGTCCTTCCCCATTCATTGTGGCAAGCACTCACACCCCACGAGGGGCCGTGTTCACTGATAAATACCAGATTGCCTCAACATGGCTGTTCTGTGGCTTAAATTTCTTGAAAAATGCAGCTTTTATTAAAGATAATTAAGCATTGTTTTCTTTAGGGTGAGTCACTGAGCTGCAAGAAGTTTTGCCTTTAGATTTTGGAAGATGAGTATGATGGTACTGGGGAAATGTAATAATTTTGATTACCACAGCAAGAGCAAGGGCAGCAAGTCCTGATCTTAAATTTCACAACCACTTCTATTATTACTCCCATATCAACAAAGCAGAGCCCTGAACATGTTCATTTGTTACTCAGGGCCCCTTGGGAATATTGGAATAGCTGTTGTTCCATCTTACTTGCTAGATACCACAGCTCTGCAGTTCACCGGCTCAAGCTAAATTCATCCTGACTTCAGGAAACTATTAGGATATTTCAGCCAATTTTCCTCTAGCAAGAAGAACTCACTTGTGAACAGCAAGGATCAAACTCCATCTTCACTGGGGACTAAGCATCCTTTTAGCCACTTTTTCAGGAACACCATGCTGGGGAAGACAAAATTCATAAGCAGTCTTATAAGGGAAGTTTTGCATCAGCAGTAAAAGCCTATGGAAGTGAACCAAGACTTTGCTGACATTGAGTTAATGGAGCCAAATCTTCAGCACCTTTGCAACAGCAAGGGCAGGACTTCCCTCCAGCTCCTCGGGGGGAGCAGAGAGTGTGAAGTTAGGGCACGTCCACCTCAAACACAAAGGCTTCTAGTTCACATCAGAAATGCTTCTGGCTCAGTGATGGGGAGGTACTATGCCAAAGCTGATGCATAAATAATTTGACTTTCATTTCAGTTAAGAAACAGTGTCCAAAACAATGACACAGTCCCCTAAACGCAGAGCAGAAAATTATTTCTGAAGTGTTGTGGCACCTCACAAAAGCAATTCAGTGTTGTCAGTACTGGATATTCTATTTTATCCCCAAAACCTTGAAAAGAGCTCCAATAGTTTCAGTTTGATAGCAAAGAAATGTAATTTAAATGCTGTTAACTGATCACACATCATTTGTGAGAGAACTCCACATTAAGTGATGGGGCACTCCTTGCAAAATGACAGACAATTTCTGCCAATAGTCATCAAATAGGATTGTGCAAATGCTCAGTGCAGATCCCAGTAGCAGGGCCAGGCCCCCCTTGCCTCGGGGCACCAGCAGCTCCCCCTCCCCTGGCTGTGACCTGCAGCCAACATCCCACCAACACATTTTGTGATTCCACATCACCCTGGGCACAGACACAGCACCCCTGGGCCAGCCCCGAGCCAGGGGCAGCACCCAGCACCTGAACCTGCACAGACAAATGTCCAACTCCCAAATGCTCCTTTCACTTTGTGCTGACATGTCACAAAACACAACATCATGCAAGACTGCCAAAATAAGGGTCTACAGAAAAGGTTTGTAAAATAATTTTCACTCATGGCAAAACTGAAGAAAATCCCAACCCCCACGGGGTGCACAGAGAGTCACCAGGTCCAGAAATAGTTTCTCTCTGTGTGTGCACGCTCTCTATACTCACATTGCCTGCCAAGACTTTTTAGAGAAATGTTTATATAAAAAATGTGCTGACTCATCAACGGGGATTTTGTAAGTGGGGAAAAAGATAAGCTATGAGAAATTACCACTTTCAATATCCAACTCAAAATCCAGTCTAGAATTAAATTTACAACTTTTTATTCAAGGTCAGTTTTTTTACTACGGAGAAGTGATTATGTTTTCATGGATTTCAAAAATGTAATATGAAACACAGCAAAATTAAATTCAGAACAAAATATTTTAAAATATTTAAACAAGAAGTTACAACTGACTGCCTTAATTTTTGTATTTTCAGTTATCCTCACATCACAACAGTGCATGCAGTAACATGGATATGGTCTTAAATCTTCCCCTCATTGTTTTTTCCCTGCTGCCCTCCTGGCTGTTGGAGCTCGGGGCTGTGCAGGGGGCTCCTGGTGCCCCTCGCAGCCACAGCCCCGGGGATGACGAGGCTGAATTCCTGCACGGACACACATTTCCCGTTACGAGGCTCCTTAACGTCACAGTGTGGCACCCAGCCCTCAGAAAGCTGCTGCGGGTCTAAAAAGAAGTGTATTGTGCTCCCTCGGCAGCAGCCCGGTGCCCGCCCCCATCAGTGGGCACTGTCCCCATTCCTGCTCCCCTCCATCCTTCCCGCAGGCAGCACGGGCACCAGCCGGGTCCCTCCCGAGGCGGCCCCGGCAGCTCCGGGAGCTCGGAGCTCACGGCAGGGCTGGGCAGGGGCTCCTGCTGCCCAGTGCTGCCAGGGGTGAGGGCACTGGGCACCTGTGGGCACCTGGCAGCCCTGAGCACAGAGGCCCCTGAGCTCCCCCGCAGGGAAACCCGGGCACTGTGCGGGGAGCTGAGCGTTCCAAGTCACCTGCGGCCCAATAAAATGACCCCGAGTTACCGAGCCCTGAACGCTGGCTGTGCGCTGCCCCGAGCCAGCAGCGGCAGCAGCCCAGCCAGGAGCCTGCACCAGCCTGACATCGGACCAGCCTAGCCCAGCCTAGCCCTAAGCAGCACCATGAAGGGTCTAACAGCATTCACAGAAGTTTCTTTCTAAAAAGAAAAACAAAAAAACCCCAAACAAGTGAAGGATGCAGGGGAAATGTGCTGCAGGTCCAGGTTTTCAAGGCAATTAAAGTCCTTCTGTATTAAAATCCTCAAGTTTCTTTGCTCAGCAGAGCAGGGACAATCCCTCTGTTCATGGGCTAAACAACAACTACGATTCACTTTTTGTTGTGGGTGTCTGGGAGGCACCCCACTGCCAGAGCACTCCTCCTACCCCAACCTGCACCTGGGAAGGGCTCTCCCACACTCCAAGTACTGACACACACCCTTGGCTTCCCACAACCACCAGTAATAAATGTTAGAAAAATACATCTGGTGGAATTAAATTAGACAAAGGCAGTACTATAGGAAGGGTTCCTAGTCCACCAGATACACTTTCACACTCTAGCAAACATTTTATTTCCAAAGGACAGCAATCTGGAAAGCCCAGAATATTATGTAAGAGACATTACCAACAGAAGGATCATAAAGTTAAAAAGTCACTCTTAATCAATGACAAATTTAGTACTTGTTGCTACAATTACAAAGATAATAGTTCCTTTATGTCAGTGCCTTTGGTTTTGCAGCTGTAAAATAGCTTTGAAATTCGGCATTTCAAGTAACAGAAATTAATAGGAGGTCATTTCTACCAAAGAAATTTTAGGGGCCCATCCTCTCTAATCATCATTAAAAACTAAATCCACAGGAGAAGAGGCACTTTACTGATTGTCAAGTGGAAGCTATTATTCATTTGATGAAGCTCTTGGCACAGTGCCATTTATTCTGCTGTAGAGCCTGCTGGTTGCTCTACTTCATCTCATGCAATCAAGGTTGTTTCTGCCTGCCAAGAGTTATTTATAGAGTGGGGGAAAAAACCCCTGCAATACGTTCTCTCGCTTCAAAAACAAGTTTCAAACTTTCTAACTGAAGAAATGCCTCCCTGCTCCCCAGTGACATCCTTATGTTTTGAGCCCCACTTGCAAAAAAAACAAAAGCACATTCCTAGATCTCATCTTTCCCAAAACAAGGACATTTTCATTGAGAAACCATCTGATTTTCTCCCTTTAAGTTTCTGCAGATCCACACAGCTCTGGCACCAGGCAGCCAGCCTCCAGCCCTCCCAGCCAGTGCCAGCCCCATGGGTGCCAAAGGGGTGAAGCAGAAGGACCTTCCTTGGGGGTCACCTGCCCTGGTGTGAGTCACCTGCACTTACAGGGCAGGGGAATTCTGTTGATGGTGTGGACACTTGGCCTGTCCTCACTAAGCTGCCAGCATGAGGCATTTGGGCTGAGAGAGGACACATTTCCCTCCCAAAGCTTTACCTCTGCAGGTCCAGACCACACACAACCCTCACACCCACACAGGGTGTGCTGCTGTGCTGGAAAGGGCTTCACATCCCTCCAGTGCACAAGTGACTGGGAGTTCATAAGCGAAGTTTGAAGTCTGTTTTTGACCTCGAGGTCAGTTTAAGTCAAGAATCCTGATATTCTTGAACCCAAATACATAAAATCAGAAACAGCCTTTACAATGAATGCAGTAAAACAGGAGTAGTGCTGAGTTTATGCATGAACCCAGAACCAGTCCCTTATTGTTTTGGTAATTTTTTAAGAGCAGACTCAAATAAAGCTCAGACTAAACATCTGAAAAAGGGGGAAAGTGAATTTCCCACATGCTAAGGGTAGAAGTCTCACAAATGCTCATGAAGCAGAACTAGCAATGCACAACTGAGTAATTTTTAATTCTGATTTATTCAGCTCTGTGAAACAGAAAGAAAACCATGATCATCTCCACTCCAGAAAATATTGCTACTCCTCCATTTTCAGAGCTATTAATCAGTCTCCCTTTAAACAGACAAGGTAATTTCTAGTTTACCCATTGCAGTTCTGATGCCTCTGCTCACGCAGCACAGCACAGCATTCCATGGGCGGATTTCCCGATATCACACAATTATTCCCTGAACTAACTGTCCATCACTGCTGTGCCCTTCCCACTTCACCTTAGGACTTCAAACACAAACAAGGCACAATCCCTGCACCAGTCTCCTCCGCCCCTACACCAAACTCCAGTTCCTTCCCTAATAAAGTCCATAATAAAGTTTCTCTGGTGCTCATTCACAGAAGTGTCTGGACAACAAAGGCAGGGGCAGGGAATGTGTGCAGCAGCTCTGCAGGTAATCACAGAATCCTTTGGGTTGGAAAACCCTCCCAAGAGCACCAAGTTCAACCATTCCCCCAGCACTGCCAAGGCCACCACTAACCCACATCCCTGAGTGCCACATCCACAGGGCTCTGACATCTCTTCAGGGGTGGGAACTCCACCACTGCCCTGGGCTGGCAGATTCCTTGCTTGGTGTGCAGGCAGACTTTGCCTGAAGAATAACAAAGATGATCAAACTTGCCCGGTTTCTAAATTATTTTTTAATTGTTTTTATCTTTTGATGAACTTCATAGTTCAAAATTTTTTTTAAAAAAAAAGCAGAGATTTGATTCCAGATCATAATTTCATAACTAACATTCCAACCAAATGTAGAAATGCTGTTTTCTGATGGGATCTATTCCCTTCCTTCTGACCAATATAAAATTTGATATAGTTTAGTGGATCATTAGTTAAGTACAACTCATAAGACACATGAAGAGCCACGAATAACCAACTGCTATTGAGAGACTGCCAGGAAACCCCTTCAGAAAAGAAATGTTGAGCCATTGTTAGCCAGTTTCCCGGGGATTTTGTACATAATAAACGAAGTACATCGGGAGTTCCTGATTTAACAAAAGACCCTGAATTATGCATTTGTGTAAGGACAAGTACTGTAGGCAACAATTACACAAGTATGCAAATTTTATGTAAAATACTGTTTGCATATGGTGCAACACCCATCCCCCATATAAAACATGGAGCAATTCCAGGGAAGAATTTTCAGCACAGTAAGCATTGCCCAGCTTGATCGAGAAAACACAGGTTTCTGAAATAGCCAGCAAAACTATTGTTCTAACTGTTATGTGAAAAAGCTGCATAAATCACTGGGAAATCATGTGTGCTTTGAGGATTATGTCTCTGAGCTGGTTTTCCCATTGGATGACATGCCAAACTCCAGACACCAAAATGGGTTATGCTGAAGAGCAAATACCAGTCATTAAATTTCCTGTGGTTTAATAATTACACCTCTTCCTGGGGATGTGATTAAACCACACACAGCATTAGAAAACAGAGGGAATTAAGTCAATATGCCTCAGAGCTGAGGAGTAAGTGAGTGCGTGGAGTCAAGAACAAACTGGCTCAGATGGCTGGCTGTGCTTCCAAGGTCGGGACAGCAGTGCAACACACGAATGCAATGAGAATAACATCACTACCAGATGTAGGAGCGTTCCCCTGTGCAAGGGAACTGCAGCCTTGCATTACAGATCAGCACAAAGGGCAGCACAGACCCGGCCCCCACCAGCAGCCCTGGCTCTCCCAGGGGAAGGAGGAATTCTTGCCAAAACATTTGAGTCCACTATTTGCTTCAGCACTGGTGCTGTGGGGTTCTGTTCCTTTCTGGAACACAGGGAAAAAACACCTGAAATTCCTGGCAGGGAACTGCAGCCCCTTAAATCCTAAATACAGTCCAACTGAAGCCTGTGAACACAAGGGTTGGGCTGAAGGACAACCCCCCCACCCCGCACGTTTGGCCACAGTCAAACAGTGTCCGGCCATTCCTGTTCTCTTCCACTTCGCTGTGATTTTTAGCACTGCATTGTTAGAAACATTCTCATTTCTCTGTTTTTTTTGCTGGAGTAACTCCAGGAAATTTTCTCAAGTCACTTCTGGGTGGGAAGTAAGAAAGAGGAAAAAAACAGCTTCTGTTTTCCTGCCCTTTCCTGTAAGGCAGCATTGCACAACAGCCTGTCCACGGGACACTGGCACCTCTCAAAGCATCTGTAAGGACATAAGAAACTCAAAGTGAGGCGCTGGTGGGCAGTTTCCAGCCTCACTCTGGCACGTGCATCACCCTCCCCACGTTTCCTCAGCCCACTTGTTTTCCAACCCGTGGCCTTGCCTTCGAGGCTGAAGGCCAGCCCAGCAGCAGGGGAGGCTGGAGGTGCAAGGACACTCCTTCCCCTGCTGAGGGGGCAGGACCACTCACTCTCCAACAGCCCTTGGCTCACGTTGGGCAGTTCCACCACATTCCCCAGGGAGAGAAGCTGGGAGTTCCTGACCTGCTCTGGATCTGAACCTGTGCCTGGGAGAGAAGGGACCTTGCCAGGCTGTTCCTGCTGAGCCAATCCTGTGCTTCTGAAGATGAACAGAAGCTTTGCTGCCAAGTGTTCATGGACCTCAGTGTGATTAATAGTTTTTTACATAATATTTTTTTACATTCTCCATAGGAGAGAGCATTCATAACAGCTGGCAGAATTTGATACAAGCAACAAATAGCAAATTATAAAAACCTTCCAGCTTTATCAGACCCACTGTTAATACATACTACAAAATATCTTCAGGCCTATAGGCAGGGGCAGCTCTTTTCCCAGTAACGTGTGTTTGCCCACTGACCCTGACCCTGCTCTCTTACCATGGGATGGGAACAGGACTTGTTCTAAAACCATTTGCAAGCAGCAGGGACAAGCCAAAGAGGTTTAGCAAAGTTTAGGAGGATGCTGGCTTCGGAGGCCAAAGTAATTGGCTTTGATGGAGCAACATCAGGGAGGAATTTAGGAATAAAGCATTTCATTTGTGAGTCATTTGGGCTTCAATGCCACCATCTGGTTTTGGACAGTTCTGTAACTGCTCCTCAAGGCTGCACTCTCAGGAAAAGCTGGCAGCTTTGTGCCAGAATAGGATCCCATGGCTACCCAGGGACTGTCTGCAGCCCCTAGGGAGGGGAAAATGGGGGACAATGTTTTTATTGTCTTGTTTTTCTTCAATAGTTTTGGGGTTTTCTTTGAAATACACAAGGAGAAGACATTCCATTTAAGAAATAATTTCCAGTCATTGATAAAGTTCTCAGAACTTATTGTGACTATTCCCTGTGCAAACTCACACCTCAGCAGAGAAAAAATTGGAAGAGATTTCCCCCAAAAAAATTTTGATCGCTCTCCACTTGTAAATCCAGTCCTGAGTATTTACAGTAGATGCTTGGCACTACCCCACTGAAGCAACTTGTATCATCCCTTCCCCAAATGATTCCAGCTCAGATTGGCCGTGGGTTTTGTCCACGAGAGTCCTCCTGACCAGGCCATTTGTGTGCAGCCTGTCCCCTTGGGCACACACACACTGCCTGGGATGAGCACCTGCTCCTGCATTCATCTGCTGCTCTCCTGACCACTGGGAGCTGCTGACTCCAGGACCATGGCCCAGGAAAGACCCCAAGGAGGGGATGGATGAGAGGCTCCCCTGCCCCAGCAGGTGCCTCCCCCCAGGCAGCACAGCGATGCCATCCCTGCCCAAATCACAGCTGGGCAGAACACCCAGGACCCCACACATGGGGCCTGTGAGCAGCACTGGGATCTCTTCAGTGTTTTCAGAGGTTTTCTGCCTGAGTTCTCTCTATTTACAGAGTTCCCCTATTAAAGAAATATTTTGCTGTGTTTTGACACATGTAGACAGGAGCCATTAAAGAATCATAACTTGGAGATGGAAGGAAATGCTGACGGTGGAAGCACTGCAGATATGCACTGCTTCAGCAGCTGCAAGTAGAAGTATTTTGGACCCCACACATCTCTTGCATCATTTAAATTGTAGGGATTGCATCAGGAGTGAAATGTGTCACAACCTCAGCATTTTTCACTGCAGAACTCAAAGGCACATTAGTCTATTTAATAGACTGGTCTATTATAAATAAGTTGTAAATATCATATAAATAAAAAAATATAAACATAAATTGTGAATAGATGTCTACTTGATAGAAAGGTACTAAGTACATAATTTTTAGTGATGATGCATGCCTTTGAAGTTCCTCTGACCACTGAAGCAGAAATGCAATTTATTCCATCTTGAGACTCTAACCAGGAGATTTTAAAAAACAACTATTTCACTGACTACAAGAGTAATTTCATAGCCCTTATTATCTAAATCATATGTACCTACAGCATAAACAAGAGAAACCCAGGAAGGATATAGAGCTCAAATGCCTTGACTGTAATGAGTGAGCTGATTCCATATTGTCTTAATGTGACAGAGGCTGAAGAACTAAATTAAAGGCACATTGCATGTTCTAGGCTTTGTGCAAGAACCAAACTTCTAAAATTAAGAAATTCTTCTAAACTGACTTCTAAAAATTCTAAAATTCAGTTGCCTTCTCTACTTCCAGTATCTCTTCTGCCTAGACTACCCTCGCTGTCCCCTTAATCCCCTCTAATCACAGTAAATGAGGCCACTCACACAAATACAGTTTATTAGAGGATGACATCTTGAACCAGCCATCAAGCCTCACCATAACTTGTACAGCCTGTAATTTACTCTGCTAAATGGCATGATTAATTAGCAGTCACTGTCACTGAAGGGGAGGCACAAACAATTGCTCCTGGAAAAGCCTACCAGCACAGGAGCCACACCAAGCAGATGCATCTGCACAGGACCCAATGCTGAAACCACCAGAGACTCCCTGTGAGAGCCCACAGGTAACACACAGCTCTGTGTCCTCCAACACAGTCATTGCCAGGGCACAGCTACCACTTCTTTCTAATCCAGCCTGCAAACAGCAACAGGAAAACAAGGAGATGAGATTATAGCTTTTGAAATATTGCATTCATTTTTAGATTTACCACCACTTACTTTCTTTCTTCATCTCATATTCTGCTTTTCCTGTCAAAAACTTGTGCTCTGCAGGCAACAGGCTCCTGCTGGTGGAGACACCCCAAGGGTTCACTGGGATCCTGTGCCCAGAGGCTGCTGCACCTTTTCCAGAACCACAACAAGGGCCATGCTGATGCTCAGACCCCACAGCTCAGAGCCCAGAGCTCCACAGACAGTGAAGGTCAGATTGGACTTCAAAATGTAGATGTCTGAAACAAGAAAAACACTTGCATGGCACACATTTCAGTCACCTGAAAAGGTTCTAATTGCTCTTATGCAGCAATGCCAAGCAAAGACATTGATTCTGCCTCTTGGTGCCCTGGAGTAAAACATATAAAACTTCATGTTTTGCAAAACTATTTTAGAGGTTATTTCCAGTTACAGTTAACCACATGCATTGCACATACTCGTTTTCTCCTGAGCTTTAAGGAACTGGGCAGCATGTGTGCATGGATACTCTCATTTTGATATTCATACACACACATGAATGCTAAGCTTAAATGGTGACTTTCACAAAATTGCACTGTGAACCTTATTTAATCAAAACAGATTTACAGTGTATGCTCTACAAGAAAGGATTTTTCTAGTAAATTCTGGGATTAGCCTAAAGGAAGCGTGAGACAATAGATTTTAACATTGTTATAAACATATGATTCCCTGGGGAAATTAAAAGTTAAAACAGAGAGGTCACTGCAGTCTGCACATGGCCAGATTGTGTCGGTGTCCCTGCCCTGTTACTCCATGTCACCACTCCTGAAGTGTTTGCTGGAATAAACCTGGGACCCTTCTGCACTTGGCCATGGTCCCCTCTGGCCTCAGCAGCTCCCACAGAGGCAACGACAGAGGGTGATGGGGCAGAGGGCCAGGCACCCCTGGGCAGGGACAGCCGTGCCCCACAGGTGCCCCAGGGGTGCCCCACACCCACCCAGCACAACTCAGGGCACACAGAGGAGCAGGGGCCCAGCTCTGCACCCTGGGGCTCTGTCCCCACCAGGGCTGGAGGGGTGGGGACCAGGGTGGGGCCAGGGTGGGGGCCAGGGTGGGCTCTGCACAGAAGGAAGCCTTGATACCAGGGCAGGAACAGCCTCAGACAGAGCACCTGAGCCCCTCACCCTCAGCTTCATCCTGCCCTGCCCTTTGCTGCAAGGGCACACGAGCTGCTTTCCTGGGGTCAGGTGGAGGCTCAAGAATTCTTTTTCTTCTCTGTAATTTCACCCACAGCTCCCTGGGAATTCGGTTTGTATAAATACTGACAAAGAAAGAGACTTAACAAATTGAATTGTCCTTTTAGTTTCCCTTAGCACCCCGATTTTGCTTCAGGGCTTGAAGTGCCTGTTCCAGTGAATCTGCTCATTCATAGCCAAAACAAGCAGGATTATCAGTGACGTTTTTAAACAGAATCAGTGATGTACACCCTGATTTAGAAACTGTCCCTGCATCATGCTGACACCCAGGTGCAAGCAGTCCCCAAGCAGAACATGGTCCCTGCCCATGGAGAAGGGGAGGCAGTGCCCAGCTCCCTGCTGGAGTCCCGCATGAAAGGGCCTGACAGAAGGACCCTGAGCTCACTGAGGCAGGTGTGGGGCAATAAATGCATTCCTAAGCATCTTGTTCTGACTATGTTTAAGCAAAAGGCAATTTTTCCTGGCTTGTTTTCCTAGGGGATTGCACATAGATCAGAGTTTGAGTAAATATTGAAACACACACCAGGATTCTCAACATGAGAATCACAGCAACATCATTCCCAACTGCAGGCAGAGGAATTCCACTGCTAGCACAGTCCTACATATGGAAGCACCACAATGCCCAGTCAGAGTAACTGGAGACCTGAACACCACATTGGTCTCAGCCCAGGAACAGGCTGCAGCCCGAGTGAGGGCAAGGACAGCAGCAAAGCTGGGACCTGCAGGACCTGCTGCTCCACCCCTGCCAGATCCCATTCCACATCACCAGATGAACAGGGCTGGGAGAAGACTGAGGGCCTGGCTCCTGACAACCTCAAACAGCAGCATGGTTTACTCAGTCAGTTTTGTATCATTTGCCATAAGAAAATAAGGGGAGACATGCTGTATTTGTATGAGTGGTTCAATTCCTATATCATCCAGGCAAAACAGGAGCCTATGTTATTTCTGTCATTAGTTATAATTAGAGAACTCTAATCAACCCCCTGCCTGCCTCAGTACTCAAAAGTGTTTGAATCTGCAATATTACTTGTGTTCTATATTAAAGAAGAGGGAAAAGGGAAAAGAAATTCATTCATGAAATTCCCATCCATATCAAGGATTTTTATTTTAGTATTTACTTTCCACTTATGTATCTTCAGACCTTTTAAATAGGAATATTGTCCTCCTCTTCTACCATTCTTCTTATGCATAAATTCATATAATGTCTATTAAAGAGCAGATAATTCTCATTCCTTTGCAGCAATAATTATCAGACTTTGGTGCAGAGATGGAGAAGAAATATTAAGTGAATATAAAGATCTTTAAGAAAACAGGAGGTATTCATTTCACACACTTTCTGGTGCAGAAGGGCAAAATTACATAAAAGTCTTCAGCATCTTGAATCTCAACTATTTCCAACAGATGGTGCTGATGACATAATTACTAATGATTAAATTTCAATTTTTTATTAGTGAAGGATTTTTAAAGGCACACGTAAGCAGCATCAAGTCCAGAGTAAGATCTTTACATGCCATCTTTTAGATGCCATGACACTGAATTTCATCTCCCCCCACTCCACTGCTTTGACACTGGGTGCCACAGATTTCATAGGATGCTAGAGATTTTAGAGGTTCCTACAGACCAGAAGTGACAAATAATCATCCTTTCACTCCATCAAATTGCTGCCAAAAAATGTATCATCCATGTGTTCTGTAACATCAACCAAGGCTTCATTTAAGCCACATGTTTCTCTCTTATTTCACAACCAGACCAAACCCCAGTGCCTGACCAGTAACCATTGGCAGGACATCAACACAAGAGACCTCTGCAGCAGATTCCAGGCACCGAGCTGTGTATCAAACCATGCAAAAGAAGGTAACAAGGTACAAAAAATGTTCTGCTCAGGGGAAGACCTCTGACCTGACGACTGCAAGAGCCATGACTCTGCAACAAGACCTGCTGGTCAAATATCTGGTGGGAATATACAAATATTTTTTTTTCAGAAACCAGCATAGTTTACTCAAAATTTTGACTCAGACACAACTAATTGCTCATATACTTTAAAAAAAAAGCAGTAAAATTAATTAACATTTCATGCTGCCTTGTGGAGAAGTCTCATGAGCCTAGGATGGAATAGGCAGAGACTCAGAGTAGAAAATGTCCTAATAAATACCCACATATCAAACATGTGGCCAAATTGGCACCTCTGAACTGCCCCAGCATGCTCTGAACTCCAGCAGTAACCAGGCCAGGGCTTACTGGGCACCTGGATCTCCAGAGCATACAGAGGTTCTCTTTAAAAACCAGTTAAAGGCACCAGTTTCCCTACACTCTGTCATCAAACCCAGCGTCCCTTTCTTCTCCACTGACAACACATTCCAGTAACAGCCTCACCCCCAAAGTCTGCTGTGTTCACATCTAGTTCAGGGCTGTATTTCCCTTACATCAAGTTGCAAGGTTTTGCTTAGCTACAGTTAGAGCCCTGATTCCTCCTCAAGGCCACCAAAAGCCTGCTCCACGTGGTGGGGAAGTCTCTCAGGTACCAAGCAGGTACAAATGTATGACCTGTTCTTCTAAAGGCACATGGCAGAAACTGAAACATCAAGCAGAGAAAAATATTTTTGGCATTAGCCATCTGTCTAGAATTTCTCCCTCATTAGGAAATGGAAAGTGTTCTCTCCACAAAGTTACTCAGGGAAAAATGGACTCAGAATTCAGCTTTGTTTTCTAACAAATCAGGCTTGACATCTGGGAAACTAAAGTCCCCCATAAGGACAAGGGCAGTTCTAAACAGTATTTACATTTGTCAGAAATACCGAAAATCATAAGGGTAGACATTTGCTTTTATTCACCTTGAAATAAAGAGATGATAAGAAGTATCACCCAGGTCAAGAATGAGCACAATTACACAAGGTCAGGATCACCCAAAAATCTTAAGGGTGTAGATGAAAGTTATCAAAAGTCCATTTCAAAGGTTAAATTTTAAACCTCTAATAACTAATAATGTTAGTCTTCAAATTTAAAGTGAGTGGGTGCATCCTGAGGTTTGTGACGATGCAACAGTAGATTAGAAAAAACAGTTAATGGGGAATTATCTGAGTACAAATGCAACAAATATAAAAAGTACATCAGAAGAAAACAGGGAACTATTTCAGTCTGTGACACACTTTGATTTCGAAATAGCTGATTCCAGCAAACAAACAGTCTGCTTCAGCCACCTACCCAAGGGAAAAAGAAAACCTTTACTTTCCAGGAAATACTTAGCATTACTGAGTGACTGATATTTGACAAAACACTGATTATGAGCTGTTTGTCTGAAGAAGATTTTGTAGTGGGAGATTCAGCAGAACTCAAGCCTTGGTAGTTTGGAATTAAGACCAAAAGTCTGGCTTCAAATACTGTTACTAACCTCAGTTTCTTGAAACCTGTGGAATTTATCATGGCCTTAGATGCAGCAATGGAAAGAACATCTTCCTGTGTAAAGAGATTCAGACAGAGTTCAGAAAACTGATGAACACAGGTTTTTCTGGGACTGGGCTTAATGCTAAAGCCAATGTCAAAAAATATATCAAAAATTTTCCTGTTTGATCCAAAAGGGCCAAGATACATGAGTAGAATCCAATAGTCCAAACAATAACAATATTAATGAAATAGAGTTGTATATTTGAAGGCAGTGGAAACATACACTGGAGAGAAAAATGTACGTCAGAATAGGGAGTTTCCGTTTCCCTAAAACATTCCTTCAGAGAATTTCCTTTTGCCTTTTGTGCAATCTCTTCCTCTCATCCAAGGCAGAGACACGCTCCCCCAGTGTCAGAGCAGCGCTTTTCTGCACTCAGAGCACAGCCTGGGCAACCTGTCATGGAGAGGGGGTTTGGGGAGCACAGGGGACCTCAGGGCAGAGATGCCGGAGGGCAGAGCAGGCACTGCTGTGCTTTCCCTGCAGTGCTCTCTCTGCAGTGCTCAGGCTCCTCCCCAGCCTGCTTTCCAAAAATGTCCCTAAGAAGCTATTTACTGTACCCAGGAAACACCACTGACCATTACTCATCTAAGGGAAAACAATCTGCCTTTTCGTTGGGGGCTGTAAAAATAAATGCAATGAGCGGGGCTGGGGGGCATCACAGGCACCAGAAACGGCCCGGGGGGCTGGAGACTTCCCTTGGAGCCTTCCCTTGGAGCCTTCCCTTGGAGCCTTCCCTTGGAGCCTTCCCTTGGAGCTCTCCTTTGGAGCCTTCCCTTGGAGCTCTCCTTTGGAGCCTTCCCTTGGAGCCTTCCC
>VXBA01002862.1:37903-120868 GCA_013399895.1 Serilophus lunatus
GGACAGGACAGGACAGGACAGGACAGGACAGGACAGGACAGGACAGGACAGGACAGGACAGACGGGACAGGGAGGACGGACGGGACAGACAGAACGGACAGGACGGACAGACAGGACACACAGACAGGACAGACAGACAGCTCCTCAGAGAGGGGCTGTGCGCACAGCAGGGCCAGGATCCCACCCCTGCCCTGCCTGGCAGCGCACCCTGGCAGCGCACCCTGGCAGCGCCGGCCCGGCCGGGTGCCAGGAGGGCCGTGGCCGCCGGGCAGGGACAGGATGAAGGGTCAGTTCTGGCTCAGGGGAGCCCTTTGCCGCCCCGAGGTAGCCCCGTGCCCGCAGTTCGGGGCTGCCCGGCCGGCCGTGCCCTGCGAGCAGCAGCCCGCACGCAGCTCACATGCCACATGTCACGCTCTGTCTGATGAACAGGTCTCTGCTTCAGGCTGTTTATATAGGACCTACCAGAATTTCCTGCTGCATGATGAAATAATTAGGGGGCCCTCATGCGGGGAACAGTGTTGCGAGTAGGTTGCAAAGGCATCACACACACAAAACGAGAATCCTAAACATTTTCTTTATCTGTGATACAATCTTCCAAGACTCCTTATACACATTCAAATTGTATGTATTAGTTCTTTTAAAGTTCTTCATGCAAATGCTAAATGAAGGCTTCAGAAGGTTGAACAGGGAATTTCCTATATGCTCAGATTACATAGTGAGAATTGTGGCATAAGAAAACAGGAAAAAAAGGATAATTTTTGGTTTGTTTTAAATCAAAATTTCTTTTTGCCTCTTAAGGCAGTGAACTCTAAACTGCAGATAGCTTAATAGAAGTTGATCCTGTCATCAGAAACAGACTCTCATTTTTGTGATTCTTCTTTTTTTTCCAATCAGTTTTAATTTGCAACTGGTTTTATCCCTAAAGAGATAACACATATACCCACAGATGTCTCACATACTGATTGATGTCAGCTCCCTCCCCTTCCAGCTCACTCCCCCACCAAACCAGTAGCATCACATCCTGGGCTGCAGTCTGGAACCACTTCCCTCAGACTCTCTGCAGTGTCAAACCTCACATGTCCTGAACATGCCCAAGGCAGCTGAACTGGGCAATTCTGCTGGCTGGCAGCAGTGGAGAAATCAGTGTTCTGAAGTACCCACAAAGCAGAGATCCTCCCCATGGGGGATCCCCCCTACAGCCAGAGCTCCCATCACTGGGAGGGCTGCTGGCACTGCCCATGGCCTCACAAACCCAGTTTCAACGAGGCTGGCATATCTGAGGCAGTTGGAAGTTATCTTAAAGGAGAAAGTTGGTTACATCTTCTGTGTTGAGGTACAGTGCCCAGAGAGGCTGTGGAGGGGCCCAGACCTCAGGCTGGTGCCACTGGCTGGTCAGAGGGGGCTGTTTCTTGGTGAGAGTGGGCAGTGCCAATGCCCCTCCCAACCATAGCTACCCTCTGACTCTCTGAAAACAGCAGCAAGATTGTTCATTATTGTAAAAAAATTCTTGTGTGCCTAGAAAGCCTTCCTGGATTCTCATTTGGTTTGCACGTGTACTGTTGACTCCTCACAGTGCAGTGAAGAACATCAGGCTACATGTCCTCAGGCTGGGGACAGACACACAGCTGCCACCCTTCCCTGCTGCTCTCAGGTTCCCGTGGCCTCTTGAGCTGCTGCCAGCCCCAGGACACTCCCTGGCCTTCTCAGAGCCATTACCTATTTGGGTAGATATTTTGTTCAGAAATGTAAATATTTCTTCTCTGGTTCTGATACACATTACCACTATTCTACTAAGAGAGTCTTAGGAATGTCATTGTCATTGGTTTGGAGAAGATAAAAGTATTAGATCCTGCAGTTCACATTAAGAAAATGAATGAAAATCAATTTTCAGATTGGGTGCATAACTCATAGTCAGCTGCCTAGCATGGATTTTCACACACTAATCTGAAGGGAGCATGAATTATTGATAAGCATGTCATTAAATAATCAGAAATATTTCAAGACAGTTAATCAAAAGGGGGATATTCTCAGAGAAATGCAATAGGAAGCAAGGATATTCTGAAGAAATACCTAGGCAAGATGAATGAATGTCAGATTTTTTTATAAATTTCTCTTATCACAAATCTTAAAATAATTTTAAATGGAAGGAACCTTAGAAAGTGGTCTAGAAACCTGTGTTCAAAGCAGTGACACTTCAAAATAGATCAGGTTTGATTGTCTCTGAGGATGGCAGCAGCCACCACATCATTTACCTGCACTGCTGAATCTTTTCAACAAAGCTGCTCCGTGAACCTGTGACCCCCATTTGCACTAAATGTCAGTAATAAACTGAACAAGAAGTAAATACACATTCTCATTAACAACCAGTGTCAGGTACTGAGACCACCCCAGCCTCTCAGCAAGGTGCAATGGCGTTTCTGGACCACATCACTACATCTTTTTCTTCTGGCATCTAGAACCTCCTATTAACTCTTGGTTTTAACTTTGACCTTCAATTCATCATTGTATTGGTTTTGGAGGGAATAGCTATTTTTGTTCATAGAAGCTTGTGATGGGCTATGTTTTGGATTTGTGGCCAAGACAGTGCTGGTAACACAGCCACATTTCAGCTTCTGCTGAGCAGCACTTGCACAGACCCAAGGCCTGCTCTGCTCCTCACCCTTCCCCGGCAGCGAGCAGGCTGGGGGTGCTGGAGGAGCTGAGAGGGGACGTGGCCAGGATGGCTGACCCCAGCTGACCCCAGGGGCACCTCACACTACACCATGTCATGTTCAGCAGTAACAACTGGCAGAAGAAGGAGCAAGAGGAGGACATTTAGAGTTCTGGAGTTTGTCTTCCCAAGCCACTGCTATGCCTGATGGAACCTTGCTGTCCTGAGGATGGCTGAACACCTGCCTGCCCATGGGAAATGGGGAAGGAATTCCTTGTTCTGCTTTGCTTGTGCATGCAGCTTTCCTTTACCTAGTAACTGTCTTTATCTCAGCCCTTCACCCTGTGGGTTCTCTCACCCACTCCACTGCAAGCAGTTCCAGGGGCTGGATACTACAGAGGTTAAACCACAGCAATCATGATGGACTCCGGTGTAGAACAAACCAGGATGAGGCATATTAATTTTTTTCTTCTTTACAGCCTCAAAAAATACACCAAGACATATTAAAATTCTTTTCAGAGACCAAAATCCACATCTTCAAATTGTTCAAACAGTTGTCACAAGTGTATCATGTTTCCAGACTTAATTCAAATTATCTCAAATGATTGGAAATAGGATAACAGGTGATTAAAACATGTAAACGTAGAGTTTTCAGTATGGTGACCATCTATATTACCATGATTAGGAAAACTGGATCCCTGCTTTTGTTAGAACACAGGATGGAAAAAAATTTCACATTTTCCAAATATCAAGAAGTCTGTTCTACAAATAGAAAATACAAATCCATTTCTAAATTATCGTTGTCTTCTCACATCTATTTAGCACCTCTGCAATCCTCCTTTATCTTTCTCCTTCTCGAAATGGATCCTGCCTTTCATTAAGCAGCAGTTGAGGCACAATAAACAGACACTTGTTTGAGTGTGCTGTTCACATTAACACTTATAAAGTTAGGTGTGTACATAGCACTGCTTACAGTACTGCCAAGGAAATCAATCTCAAAGGTTGGAATAAAACAACATTCTTTTATCTTATTCCTCCATTCAGCTCACTACTTACTACCTTCTTTAGCTGTATCAAGGAGATCGAGTCTCCCTTGTTCACCACCATTCAAACCATCCAAGTACTGAGCATCAGATGAGGCTCTGGGTGGGAGCACAGGGCAGGCAGGGGTGGGTGTCACACCAAGGGCAGCTGCATTCTGACCTCTGAATCAGACAGCAGTGTGTTCCAGTGTGCTGTGTCAACAAAGGAGACACTGCCGGCTTAATTTAAGTTCCTAATTCTCAATCTACCTTCAAAAAAGAATAAAAAGACCACAAGAGAAGGAAATTTCTGCTGCTCATGTATCTGAAGTCTACAACCATAACAGACATCAAGCCACCAATCATTAGGGCCAGGACCCCCTCGACAGCAGCCATCCCTCTCTGCAAGGGAAAATCAGCAGCCATACGTGATGATGGAAGGCATTGCCTTCCTCAAGGGCCAATTTAGCACAGCAGGGGAAAAGGAGCTCAGGCAATATGCATGTCAAAGCAGGAGAAAAATTAAAGGCAGGAAGAGTGGCTTTGGAAGGGAGAGTGATAGATCAAAGCAGCAGCAGTAACCATAGGAAGGATAACCATGATAAGGACAGTGAATAAAGAGAAGCAAATTCAGTCCTTGCAGTTTGTTAGTGTCTAGGATGTCTGAACTGAGAGAACAGGGACATCACAAGCAGAGTTGGAGCCTGGAGAAGCGCAAGTTCACCAGAGCAGCCTCTGCTTTGTTCAACTCTTTTCTACCAAAGGGTGAAAAGTCTATAAGAAGTCAACACCTGCACATGAGGCACCTTGCAGGAGGATTGCAGCACTGCTGCTCTCACTGTGCACTGACTTCATCACCCAGCTCTGAGTGCTGTGTGAGTGGTAATAAATGGGAGCTGCTTCTGGTGCAGATGCCTGTCCTGGAACCCAGCCCAGGTGAGGATGCCTCCCCGACTGTCCCTCTGTCTCTGTGATCTATGCTTGGCACTGCTCCTTCCACACAGTGGCACCCCTTTCTTGCCTTGCCAGAGTGCAGAGTGATGGTCCCACAGCACCTTGTGTGCACTCACAGCATCGGGGTCTGCTGGGGTGGCACCATGCTAGCAGACCCCAATACTGCGGGACCTTAGGCAAGCCTTCAATCTCCCTATACCTCTATTTCTGCCTCCATTAAATTTTACTGACTTACCTCACACAGCTGAGAAGAAAAATTAATACAGTAGGAGCATATTAAAAGTTCAGAATTCCCTTCACAGCTGTCTGCTGCCTGAGCTGTGGAATTGTTTCTGAAAGATTTTATAACCTGTAGAAGTGTATATTATTTGATCAAAATATTTGTTGAATGACTTACCTTCTGACCTTTTCTTTTCTTCCCAACATCAAGTTACAACTTCTGCCTAAATGTGTATGTTAAATAAAAACCCAGTAGAGGGAGTTTAAAGGAACAACTCTTTATACAAATTAAATATGATCATTGAAGGTTGATGTACGTAACATGAATTTTTCACCTGTTGTGCTCTGTCCTTCAACCAGAAACTTTCATTAACTAAAACTCAGGATTGTCTTTCAAAGTGGTTATAGATTTAGGCAGTCCATTAGGGACACAAAATAGAGACAACTCCATTTTCACAGGTTCACAGGAGATTTTGTCTTGGTGGTCCACTAGATCCCACATATTGAGGAACAACAGTGAAATATTCTTGGTTTAAAAGGACTTCAGTGTAGGGGAAACCTGAACTCCCTTGCTCCCTATCCCTGTGACGTCTGTAACTGATTTTTTATATATATCTTCATCTTAGTTTTAAGATATTCTTAGATTATTTCATTTACAACATTTCTAAACCCTTTCCTGATAACGATTTTATTCCCTTGTCTTCCCTTTATTTGGCAGCAGCTGGGTTGGCAGCAAGCCCAAAGCTGGTAAACGACAAATCACTACCAGATGAAGCTGTGAGTTTTACACAGAGCATTTCCTCCAGCCACAGAATACTCTGAGGCCCAAAAATATTACCAAACTGACTGAGAATTACCCCAAGATCAAGCTTTACGTGAAAGCCTCCCAGTTATAGAAAACTGATTCTCCAAGCAGTGAATCAAGTGACTGGTTAATGAAACTCCAGAAAAGCTGAAGAATCAAAAGTAGTGACAGAAATGCAAATCCTTAGCAGGACCCCCGGGCCGGGTTTAACATTTGCTGCCTCACCTGCAAGCAGGATAGGCCCTTTGTTCCCCAAGGCAACCATGGACAGAAATGCTCCACAAGAACCAGCAATGCCCCTTGCATCCTCCAGCGTCTGCATGAGAGCTCAGGACCTGTGTGCCAGGTGTTCTCTGTGCAGAGGGGCTTGGGGAGCATGCTGCTCTCCCAGCACAGAAAGCTGTCCTGCAATCCACCCTTTGAGCCAGACAGCAAAGCCACAGCAGAACTTACAGCCATGATAAATCCTTCTCTGCAGAGCACATCCCCCAGAGGGTGAGCACAGAAATGGGAAGGGACTGGTTAGAAAGACGTTTCTACTGAACACCCTCCAAGCAGGGCAGCATTGCCTTTTCCCCAGGAGTCCTCCCTGCACATTCTGTGAACCCAGCCCTGAAACCACAGGGCACCAAATGTGAATGCTCCCCTGAACCTTGTTTCACCCTCCCCAGGCTAATGCCACAGGACATCACTCTCTTACCCAGAATTATCAGACACCACTTTGCAAAAAGCCTTCCCCATCTTTGCCAGGCAGTTTAGGCTGTGGCACTCATGGTACCCTTGGAGCTTGTGCACAGAGGTTTATTGCTTGCTCTAGTGGTACAGAGACCTGAATTTCTGTGTGTAGTAATTGTACAAGAGACACAGAATGAGACAGTGGATGTAAACCAACACTATTCTAAATCACACAGCATAGGCTGGACAACACCTGGCTGTGGACAGAGCCAAAAGATGTAAAGTGAAGCCACCAGAGTCCTGAACAGTGCAAACACTCCTGAGGTGCACCTTCCCAGAGTGCCAAGAGGGATGATACATCCATGCAATGAATGTTGAACGGTAGCACCAGAGAAGGAAAAGGCTCAATAATCAAGTGCTGTTTGCCTTTAGTCCTGCACCCCCAGCTGTCACACAACATGGGTCCCTGCAGCCTCTCCTCTGGGCTCCCACAGAGCAGCCCCCCAGAGGCACCACTGCATCCAGCTGTAAAAAACAGGGCAGCACCCCCAGCTCCCAGCACACGGGACAGGAACCACAGCCCTGCCACTGCAGCAGCTGGGACTGAAGGTGGGGGAAGCTTCAAAGGGTTAAGTCCAGACAACACTTTCCTGTCTCGGCGGTGGACACAGTCTGGGAGAGGCCTGTCAGCCTTCATTGGCCACAGGTAATGGTAAAGGGTAATTTCTTCTGATAATGTCACTGGAAGAGGAAATCCTGCAGACTAAACTCATTAAGGTCTGAGGGGAACAGAGTGAGGGACTCTTTCTGTAGGATGGAGGACTGCAGGCTCAGTTTGTCTGAGTGGGGGACCACTTCTCATGGCACACAGATGGAAAGTCCTTGGCGATTTTAAATACCCTGCTTTGCCATATGTCAGCCTTAAAGCCCAAGTTCTCACTTTTGAGTCAAAACTCATCCCTCCTTCCAAAAAGCAGCCCCTCAAGGCAAAACAAAAACAACCAAGGGGAGATAGTAAATTGATGCACAAGAGCCTGTAATTTAAAGGCATTTGAATAACTTTTCTTCATTGGTACTCTCGTATCAAGCTAGCCAATCAGTAAGACACTGTATTTTTGTAAGTACTAGTTAGGGTTAGGGTTGTCTCATGATCAAGAAAACCAAAATTGCACTGACAGCACAAGTCCTCAAGCCACTTGTTGATAACCTGGGTTCTCCTGTTCCTTTCTTCATCCATCCCTGCTACTGTAGGAATTGAGCAAAACACTACCTGTGCTCCTGTCCCATCAGCCAACTGACCCAGAGCCTTAAAGCCCTTTTTAATTACCCTGGTAACCCTCTTATCAAGCTCATTCCTGCCAACCTGGACAACAAGTAGTGGGAAATAATCAGAGGGCTGAATTAGTTCAGGGAGTCTCATGGTAATACCCCCCACCAGGGCCCCAGGGGGGCTGCAGACTTCCTGGTCAATGGGTCTGGTTGGCATGCAGGGCCCTCTGTTCTCCTCAGAAGAGAGTTGCCTACTACAGCTACTCTTCTTCTTAAGACCTGAGGTTGCAGCCCATCTGCAAGATAGAGTGCAATTGGGAGACCCTACAGATTTTTTTCTCTTGTGTCATCTGCCTGACTTTCTGCATCCAGGGCCTTGCACCTATTCTGTAATGGCACCTGAGAAGGTGATGGGGATTGGAAGGGGATTCTTTTACCTCCCTAAGCAGGGGCCCCTTTCCCTTCCCCCCATCTACCAGGTGTCCTCCTTCTGCCTGATGGTGAGATGGGGCTCTGCTGGCTCCTGCTGAGCTTCCCTCAGGGTTGGAAGAGGAAATTGCACCACTCTATTTCTCTTTTGCTCTCCCTAATATTCCTTAGCCTTTCCACTTCTTCCTTAAGCTCTGCCACTGAACAGAATGGATCATTCCCTTGTTCACACTGCACATAAATGTCTTTTGCTCTGTCCCAATACTAACACCAGGCTCAGATACTCCCTGCAGCCAGTGACCTGCACAGCTGCATCCTTCTTGGGGAGGGTCTGTCTTGGTAGCACACTCCTGCTAGCAGCAGCGTCAATGACTTTAGACTGCTTGTAAAGCATTGCTGGATCTAGTCAAGCTGCGGGAAAAAGGAAAAAAAAAAACAAAATCAATCCAAAACACCACACACACACACACACACAAAATCCAAACAACAAACAAACAAAAAAAACCCACCAGTTACACCACAGCCACACCTAACACACGACCCACCACCAGGAGATGGGAGGGTGGCTTCCTACTCACCCTGCCTGTGCAAACTGCTGTGCCACCCTCCTGTTTGCCAAGCCCTAGGTCCCTCACACTCCCTGGAGCCTTTTAAGTCACCCTCAAAGGGTCCTGGCAACACCCCTTGCTCGCCTGACTGACTGCCAAGAGCTGCCTGCTCCTAGCTGTACTCTTATACTCAGCTTATCTAAAATGTCAGCATAACCATACCCTTGCAGACAAGCATATTTATTTCATCTGAGCACATGCATACTTCCATAAGAAACCTGTAATCTGCAGAGAGAAGCCCGAACCTGCAGTCATTACTCAAACTGAAGGCAGCAAAGCACTTTGACAGAGCAAGGATCACGGAATTGTTACAGGAACAGAGATGGAATCTGATTTTTAAACACAGAACTTCCACACTTGCCATCACTAAATACGAAAGGAGCTTTTGGATCCAAAACTGTAACACATTATATGAACTAAACCATTTGTCTAAGAGTCCTTTCTCAGAAATTAAATTGAGTCTGAACTATCTGAAGAGCTCTGAGCAGACAGTGAGAAATAGAGTGTCAAACCTGTTCTTCTATTCACATGTCTTTTTATCATCTATCCCCATGACTGTTTATTAGTATTGCAAACTGCACACCTATAACCTTAAAATAACCCCTTCCTCTGGTATCCCATTTGCAGAGGAAGATATTACATGCCTAACTGCATCCATTACCCTTTCAATGCTTCCCTAAAATAACTATTTTCATCTGGGAACTGAAATGGAAAGAAGCATACCTATGTAGCTCAGAACATATTTAAACCATCACTTCTGTGTACTGAGTAGGTCTAATTCTGTTTCCTTCATCATTCCTGACTATGGACTTCTGAGCCCTTTGCATCAGATCCAGAGCTTGTGCTTTTGCCCAGATACTACCTCAAATCTAAACCAAGAGAAAGAGGGTCGTAAACAGATAAATCTTGCACCACCATCACCCAAGGGCTCTCAGCATAGGAGGACAGTGCTTCAGGGGACCCTGGAACAGGTGAGAGCTCTTCTCTCTGCTGACCAAGCTGGAAGGAGCCTCCTGGCACACCTTAATTTGCACCTAGGTAAAGACTGGCTCAAACCCTGATAAATGCACTTTGTGGGAGCACCTGATCTCAACTGACCTTCAGAATTATGAACTTTCTGTTGCCAGAAAGTGTATAACTGTTCTCTGAAAGTCAAACAGAAGGAATCACTTGCCCCACCCCACAATGAAATGAGAGATGTTGTGGCCAATGAAACCACAAAGATGCATTTGCAGAGCAGGCTCCTGCCCTACATTAGCTACTCTAAGTATCAAAATGCAACTTCCACACAGTGGGTAAAAAACAATTACATTTGCCAAATCAAACTGATGAAAATATAGCTGGTTCTTAGCTTTCATTTATAGTAAAAATAATCTCTCCAAACCCTGAGAAAAGACACCAGATCTAGAAAGAAGGAATTCTCCTGCTGCACTGAGCAAAACTTCTTTAGTGATACGAACTGCAGAGAAAGCAGGATAAAGGAATATATGTAATGTGATTTCTTAAGACTGACCAACCCTAAAAATAAATTCTATTTCTCTTATTTATTTTAAAACATATTTTTTTACTCAAAGTGTTACTGTATTTGAGGTTTTAATTATATCATTAGTAACAACAAGAAATTAAAATGAATTAATCCTGTTCTGATTTATTTTGCTTACAGTATTAAATAAGAAGTATACAAAACACAATTAAGTAATTTTAAGTCTTCTCTTTAAATCCTAATCATAAATTGCTATGCCTAGATAAAATCGAAACAAAACAATTTTTTTTATTTGGTATGAGCGGAGGAAAGTGTAGAGTGCACAGTTCTCACTGATTCCAAGGTAAATTCTACCAGTGCTTCTAAGGATTTCTGGCTAGAACTTGTTCAGATATTTCAGGACTGTGCAAAAATGATTACACAAGATCTGCTGCTTTGAATAATTAGTGCAAGGAAGCTTTAGCTACAACATACAATATGCAGAAAGACATTAGCCTATGGATAGGAAAGGTCTGACAATTGCTAAAAAAAGAGAAAGACAGAAAAGTTCTGTTGAGATGCACTGACCATCTCTGTCTGGTTTGATGCTTGCACTGCCGCAGGGCCCCTCAGCCCCTAATCCCAACCCTAACTAGACCCTAACCTCAACCCTAACTAACCCTAACCCCAACCCCTAACCCCAACCCTAACCCTAACTAACCTTAACCCTAACCCTAACCCTAACTAACCCTAACCCTAACCCAGGCCGCTTCGTGCACTTTTAAGGCCCAGTTGGAACCTCTCCTTGTGTCTCTGCCTGAGGCATTGCTCGTGCCCGGGTCACAACCAGACACGGGGCTCGTGGACCCGTTGGGGAGCCAAAGCCTCCCTGCGGAGACACAAGCTGCAGACAGATGTGAGCCACAGACAGACAGATGTGAGCGCTGCTGTGCTCAGAGCAGCGGGGGAGGAGCGGGGCCGAGGCCAGTGCCCAGCGCAGGGCAGCGAGGGCTGTGTCAGGGCACCCGCAGCTCTGCCCGTGCAGGGTGGCAGGGACTGCAGGGCGAGAGGACACACGTCCCCAGTGTAATAATGGTCACACTAAGCTGCCGTCAATGGACAGCACATTTTTTCCCATCACACACCATATCAGTGCATGGGACAGCTAGAGGTCCAAGAGTTATTAACCCTTTTTAGGTCTTCAAAATTAGTCCACCTTCACACACACAGAAACTGCAGCTACGTGCCCACTAATGTACATGTCCCACCTATGCCCATTGACAGTCGTGATATAAGTCCTGGCCTAGAAGTTGTAATCCTGCCACAAAGCAGAAACGAAAGGTAACCAAAAGCAGACGGCTTATTGGATGGTCCAACTGCTCTCCCATCACCTTGATGTAGTTCATGGGTCTCTCATCTCATTTTTCTCCAAGTGGTGTTCAGACTTCTCCAACTTCATGGGTGGACAAGTCTCTCCCCCTGAGAAGACAAATGGCACTGCCAAGCTGCTCCTGGAGCCTGACAAGAGGCAGAGCCTGCAGCTGCATGCAGCACAAATAAGAAGTCCAAGAAACAGGAACTGCCACAGCCGTTGATCTTCAGCCAGCCTGGTCACCAGAGTGAAAATGTTGCTCCTCCAGGATGCACCAAAGATACAACCAATGTAAACCACTAATTCTTCAGATGACAAACAACAGCATAAATGAAAATTGCAAGGAGAGCTCTTGCCATTCCCAGGGCAGTGAGGAAAGTACCTTGTTTGTCAGTTTATCAGGCAAGCGCATTGGTGAACTGTGTTTCCACAAGAACAGTCATTGTAGAACAGAATAGCCATCATCTTACTGCAGGGACGAGTTCTAGCTGGTGCTTCTGCCTGCTCCAGAAAACCTATTTGTGGTTAAATGGGCACTGCACATTTCATAATTTCATATCTCTGCTGCACCAATCAGCATTCTGAACCTACATTTACTATTTATTCAATACGGGAAGGAGTCCCTCATTATACCAACACCTTTGGTCTTTAGATATAATAGCTGTCTGGTCAGACCTCACTCTTATATATCATCTAATCATATGTATGATAGCTGAGTAGCACATTCATAGCTTCTGGCACTGAATAGAATCCATATGTTCTCCCTTTGTCCCCCTGCAGAGATTTAGCTACCCGAGATACTTGTTATGGGATTCTGCATGTCCCATTGTACACCAACATTCAGACTCATGAGGAGTGATCAACCACACTATGAAAATCCTCCAAAACACTGGTATGAACTGCAGATACACCAAGTGGAATGCAAGATAAATGTAAGTTTCCTATTCTGAACTCTCTATGATTTTGTCTCACAAGAAAGTGCAGATTCATACAGTAATATTGGAAACATAAGCAGTAAACAAGGCCATGTCTCCCTCTCTGCTTGCAGCCACATAGGAGGCAAAACTAGACAGATTATCATAACCTGACAGCTGCTGCTGTGTTGGGCACAAAGCAGGCGGGTGTTCACAGAGTCATCTTTCCACTTGCCAAGATCCTGGGCTTCAGCCCAAGTGGGCTCCAAATACTGGGAGCCTTTCAGGGGGCAGCACAGGGAAGTGCAATATCTTGTGGTGCTCTGGCTCAGCTATCTATCCAAGCACGGGCCCACTGCATTCTTTGTTTTGCAAACCTGCTTCTCAAAGTGGGGGCTTGTTGATGTAAATGTGTTTGGATATCTATAAAAGACTGGTAGAGTAGCACCAACATTATAGTCTGTACAATCCTCACGGAAAGTCAGTGCTCCACTGAATTCTAAGCTGTCTCTCATCTCTCAGACCTTCTCTCCCTGAAAGTTAGAGAAGTAATTCTTCTCCTGCTCAAGCACTGACATTCAGATGGTGCCAAGGAACAGCAAACCATTAAACGATGAAGTGCTGCTTTATGTAAAGCTTTTTCCAGGCAATCATACACAGCTGACTCATCTCTGAGTGTTTGTTTGTACATATTAAAACAGTTACCCCTAAAATCTCCAGTGATTCCCGCTGTCACTCTCTTGTCCTTCTGCAATCTTAACCCGAAGCAATGAACAGGTTGTCTTAGATCATCACTAAAAAAAATAATTTTCAGTCAGATGTTTTTGTGTGTGTGTGGAGTACAAAGAATACTGAGAGCACGGCAGCTCCTGGGCCCCCCAGAGGAGACAAGTCGTTTTGTATAGAGCACTGAGGTGAACACGACTATTCAAGACTTCCTGTACAACCAGGACAGTGAACGTGCTGCTCAAGTAATCAGCCTCTTCTGATACTTTTTTTTTCACATATGTTCATTGAAACATTTCCTTGCTGTCCTTCAAAAGCAAAGACACGATAGCTGGGGTACTGCTGCTGGCAGCAGAACTAGGATTGGATTTGGATGTCCAATAATTATAGTCAAGTACCAAGGTACCAAGAACAATGATTTTTCCCACAGCCACTATGTGCTCATAGATCAAAGATGCTTTTAAAATCCTTCCCAGTGTGTTTTCCTGTGTGAACAGGTTAGGTAAACTCAGAAAACAAGCAGGCCAATAAAGAGAGTTGTGTCAAACTTAACATAACGTTTCTCCCATCTTGTGCCCTGGACTGTTTTTGAGCACTAAACTGAATAAGAAAAGAAATCTCTTGGCAGAAACACACACTGTTCTGGCACTTCATTCTCCTCCAGAGCAACACCACTCTGGCACCAGGTAAAATTTCCCTGCTTAGTTCTGTGAATGTCAAGAGCCAATGTAGCCATATCAGTGTAAAAATTATCAACAGCAAGGAGGAATAAGATTTATTTCTGTTTGCACTAAACTCCTGCAGCCTCTGCACTTCCCAAAAAATGTATTTTATTTCAGAGCATTACAGTAGCACTTTGTACACACCAGTCATGAAACTATAAATCCTGATTTACTTGCAGACACATGTAAACATTTCAGCAATTGTAACCTGTGGGCAGTGAACTGAGGTCTTGTTTCTGGAGGTTCACTCTGTTTTTCAGACCTGGTATGAATGAATCACCTTTTTTCATGAGCTCCCTTCCCAATTTGTCCACTTACTAAACAAAACATCTCTAGCTAGTTAGTGTCAAATGTGCTCGGTTTTTAAAACAGACATTTTCATTTTAATATATACGCTGAACTCTGTTTCAACATGTAAAGTCATAAATTAGCTGAGGAAGTCTTTGAAAGTTGAATCTGCCCTTGAACTGACATTGCAAAGAACAGTCAGTCATGCTGATATGCCAAAGGAAGGTCCCACCACTGAAGGTGCAGTGAGGGGTTCATTTTAACATCTTCTGAGCAGTGCCACTGCCTTAACCATAGAGCACTCAAAGCTTTTCATATTTCTAATAATAGCCCGTGCTTAAGCACACAGCAGTGTTCAAGAGTCAGTGGTAGCAGAGCATCTAGATTCTCAGTTTTTACCAAACTAAGCACTACTTGAGAAGTCCCCTGAACTCGTCCGCAGCTACATTCTGAAAAACTGAAATTCAGCCACCTAGAAATCCCTGGGTAAGTGTCGAGCAAAAGCAAAGCACATTTCAAATGCTATGGCACACTCAGTACACGGTGTCTGCGTGAGGAGAGAACTGCATCCTGCACCTGGTTCCCACAGCATGGCCCTGGATGCGGGAAAAAGGCGGGATTTGATCCCGAGGTAGAAAATTCGATTTTTCTCTAAAAAGCATTTGCGGCTCTGTGGGGAGGGGAGCTGTCGTGCCTCACAACCGGTGGCTGCCTGTGCACGGCCCTTGGCGCAGGACTCACATCCAGCAGGTCCCGCGGAGCCTCCGAGGAGGAGACCCGCGGCCGGCGACGCTGCCCGCCTGCAACCCGCCTTTGCTGGGTTCGGCCCAATCGCCCACGCGGCCAGGAACCGGCTCTGCCCCCGGAGCCCCGCGGTTGCCCACCCGCTCGGCCCAGCCCAGGCGTCCGTCCAGCCGCTCCGGGGGTCGCGGCCAGTGACGGCCCGACCCAGAGCATCCCGGGAGGCACCGCCCGCCGGCCGCTGTCCGGCCTCAGCCCTTCCCTCTTCCCGCGCCACAGCCCCAGCAGCGACCGTGGCCAGCGGAGCTCGGGCGGGCTCGTACGAGACCCGGGACGGGGATGGTGAAGGTCGAGAACGGGTCGGACTGGGGTCCTGTGAGACTCGGGGGTGGGCGGCGGGGGCCGCTCACGGCACCGAGCGGAAACACGGTGCCCGCATCGCCGCGGGGCGAGACCGCGGCCCCTCGGGGAACAGGTTCGGCGGGGAGCCAAGGGGGCAGAGGGTTCCGATAATGCATCTGCCCGGTCCCGGTGCAGGCCTCCCCCGCCTCGGCCGCTCTGCGGGGAACCGCCCGTGTGCCCGGACGTCGGTGGCACCGACCCGGATCCCAGCGGGGATCGGAGCACGGACAGCCCGCGATGGTCAGGGATCACTCCCGGGGAAGCCCTGCTGTTGCCGCAGCACCTCGGATGTTTCACGAAGCCCGTCCAGAGCCGTCGTTTCCTGCGGTGCCCCCAACCCGCCCGCGGGGTCCCCGTCAGCATCGACGGCGGCCACGGGAGCTGAAAGCCCTGCAAGCCTGCTGCGGCCCCGCGGCCCCGGCTCTCCTGCCAGAGCGTGTTTATTCTTCACATAAACAGAAGCGAAAGAAATCAGGCAGGCAGATCAGATATTTCGGTGGAACTTTTCGGGCCCTCCAGCATGGAGTTAGCGTGCTCGCCGAAACCAAGACATCCTTGCTGCGTTATGCATTTGTATTTTTTAAACAACCTGCCATGGCTTCCGGCTTGACTTTGCCTTCCATTAAGGCAAATGTTCCTTTACATAATTTGATCGCAGCTTTAATTTCCTCTGTCCCCAGCACGTTCCCTGAGTGACAGCGTGACATAATTAGCGTGACATTAGACGCTTAAAAAGTCAACTTCTAGAGCAAGCGTTCACAGCGATTTCAGGAACGCAGGGATTCAGCACTTGATTTGAACGTGCACAGGTTTCATCCAGATAATATGTTCAGAGTGCAGCGACCAAGAGTTGAAATAAGCAGATTGGAATAAAAGAAAAAAATACTGCAATTACACATTGGGATGCCGAAATTATTCCCTGGACTTCCTTCCACAGTACAGGGGTCAGCGCTGTAAAATGATGCACGGCTGCATCCCACTGACTCCCTTCTTCCCTTCTGCCTCCCTGTCCCTAGATTTTCTTCATGAAGGGGATAAAAAAATAAATTAAAAAATAAAGAATAAAAAGAAAAAATTTAAAAAGAGGAAAAAAAAAGGCAAATTGCATCAGGTTCTGGATGTTGGTAGGGGAACCATTGGTTCGAGAATCCAGTCGGGAAATAGAAATTTTGCCCTTTCACTGATCTGATCACTCACAATTAAGCAATAAAGAGCTCTACACTGAAACAGCCGTGAATAAAAGGCACATGTCTGCAGCCCTGGAAGATCCTGGACCTACAAAATGGAGACAGCCTAACCCAAGGAAAGTGTATTGCACTGATTTGGAAAACAAGATTGATAAGGGACTGGGTTTCTTTACTGTTCGTTAAACCAGTCCAAAACTAAGAATTCAGGGTCACTCAAAATCCTGCGGCTTTTACCAGCGGCTGCAGGCAATGGGGATGAAAACTCAGACAGAGCAAGCCTGAGAGCACTGTCTTGGCCCCTTCTTCCACAGCCCACAGAGGCCCCACAGCCCAAAACACGAAGATCTACAGATGGAAAGCCTCTGGATACTTGCAAATGTGCAAACACCCAAGTGGGGCAGGGAGATGGCTGAGACAAGACAGGAGGGCTTGCGGGGAAGTGAACCTTGTCCTGCACGGGTGGGGGCCTTCCCTCTGCGAGCCGTCTCTCCTCTCTCTCCGAGCTCTCTCCTACCAGCAGCTGCTGGAGGGGGGGAGCGGACACAGGGCAGGTCCGCTGCGGCCACCGCGCATCCCCGCCGTCCCCACGGCCCTGCGGAGCCCCGCGGCATCGCGCCTGTCCTGTCGCGGTCCTCAGGCACTGCCCGGGGGAACGCCCGGGGGTGGGCGCCCGGCTCCGGTGCCCGTTTTTCGTAAGCTGGCCACAGCAGCAGTATTGATTTCCCACGGGACTTGTTTTAACGGGAGAACCAGTGTCGATGAAACAGCCTCTAGAGAGAAGCACTCAACCACAGGCACTACGGTGCAGTCTCTGACGAAGGAGTCCATATGCCAACACCCTCTCATTAAAACACCACTAATTCTCCGCGTTCAGTATTTTCTTCGTTCTGTGTCATACCGTCAAACATTTAGGAGATCTCTTCTATGTGAGAGCAATCAGCACTCCCACCCACACACATCCTGCCATTATTCTTTAGAGACAGGAATAGGAGGAACCAGGCGCAGTCCCCGTCGGAGGGTCCCGCTGGAGTGTTCCGCTCCGCTCTCGGCCTCGGCAGGACCAGGCCGGGGCCATCCTCCCCCGTTGCCCGGCAGGTTCCCCTTCCCTCTCGTCTCTCCCTGACAAGACTGCAACGATCCGCCGTGGGGTCCTATCGGGCGCCCCAAAAGGGGAGCACATCCCTCCGACGTTCATGGAGACGGCAACGGGAGAGCAGGGCTCACAGGAGTCGGGAATTCCCTAAAGCTTGCATGTCTGCTTGTATACACCTCTTCAGAAAACGATGCAGGAAATGTTCACTAAAGTATCGAGGGCGTGTACTTTGAGCGATGAAGTTTAGACTGGACTTCGAAGAGATGGGTGATATAGGTGCAAGGGTGAAGTACGGGTGAATTCTGAATAACTAAGCCCATGCACTTTGCACGTCCGCCCTCTACACGTTGTCGCCTTTCTGACCTCTTCTCGGAAATAACACCCCTCTCCAATTAGCTCAGCAAAACTGCTCGCCTCTTGCGAAGCCCCTCCAGCCACAGCAATAACCCGACTCTGCTGCCAGACTGTTCTCTGGACGCGTTTTCTTGCTGACTCCCCGCACCTTCCGCGCCCCGGGGCCGCCGACCCAGCCCGCGCAGCCCTCGGGGAGGCCCCATGTGAGCCCCGCGAAGCGCCGCACCCCCGCAGCGTTCCCCCGCCCCGCCTCCGCGGAGACCCTCGCCCTGTGCGGGGCCGCCCCGGCGCCTCGGGGCAGGCGGGGAGAACGGGGCAACCCGTGCAGCCGCGCCCGCTCGTCTCCCGACGGAGCCGGCGCCGGACACGGTACGAAACACGGAGATCCCGCCCGCACTGGTTTTCCTCCGACACCGCAGTGTGAATTACCGCTGCTCGTAACCTCACGACCGCCGCGGGGAACGACGCGGAGATTGACTTTGTTAGCTCCTATCACTATGTTTCCAGAGAGAAAAGGCACACAGGAAGGGAATTATTTCATAGAAATCTAACCCGCAGCCCTCAGCGGAGCGCACACCAACCTCATGAATTAACTCGTTGACGGTGCAGGAAAAGGACCGACAAGCAAGAGCCTCGACGCTGCTCCCGGCCGTGCCCGATCCGCCGCGCCCGGGCCCGCCACGACGCATCCCTGGAGCCCTCCGCCAGGTGCTCATTTTATGTCGTGCCCCCTGCGACAGACGATAGCGGTGCTGCCGTGCCTCTTTCAGTCACGGACGGGGAGATCCGCGCAAAGCGCAGGCTGGGAGCCCGGCGGGATCTGCACTGGAGCGGCTCTGAGCCCAGCGCTCCGCCCCGCCGCGACCCCCGGGACCGCCCGAGCTCCCTGCCAGTGGCGCCCCGACCCGCTCCGCTGCGAACGGGGAGCGAAGCCCGAGGGGGAAACCCCGCTGCGTGAGGCCCCCGGAGCGCGGGGCGGTCACCGGCCGCTCTGCGGGTCCGCAGCCCGACGCCTCCGGGGCGGGTGGTCGGGCCGGGCAAGGGGGGCCGAGGGACCTCACCCCGTGGGGCCGCTGGATCGCGCCGGGTGGTCGAGGGACCGGGTGCGAGCGGGGGGTTCCGCGAGCAGCCCCGAGCTCTCTGCGGAGACGCTCGAAAACCGGCTCCGGGTCACCACGGCAGAGGGCCGGGGCCGGGCCGGGCCAGGGCTCCCGAAGGCCGGCGGTGTCCGCGTTCCCCGCCGCCGCTCGTGGCTCCGGCCTGCTTGCCCCGTGAGGCAGCGGTGCCAGGGACACCGGGAGTGGATGTCAGTGAGATTCTGCCCAGGGCTCGATCCTTTAAAAGCAATGGGCAAACGAGTGACTGAGAGGACGTCCCGGCTTTACCGGGGCTCAGCACAGCTACTCGTTTAATTACGATCCTGCAGGATCTGGCCCCAGGATTTGAAACGACGGTTATCTATTTTTTAGAGGAAGAAAAATAGGGGACTTCTCTTTTTACACAGCTCCTCAAAAGCAGCATTTCTTTTTATCAAGCCCATCGTGTCTGTAAACGTACGGTCAATTCTCTCAGCTTGCTTTACCGAGAGTCAACAACACGTCCTACATTCGTGGCAGGGCTGAAACAATGAGGTGAGGGAAGGGATGGAAACATAACGATAAATTTAATTAAAAGCAGCTGTCTGGTTAAATACGTGAGGAGGAGCAGATACATGGGTATTTACCTCACCTGCGATGGAAAAGCTTCTGCTTTGTTCTCCTCTAATGTCCCGAGAGCACCATCAATATTTGGTGTGAGGGAATTCTGCAGACAAGAGTTGCGATCGTGGAGAAAGGGTGCCGCCACCCACAGCTGCCCCAGCAAACGCCGGCTCGTTCTGCGGGTAGTAGGGGCAGCCCCCGCACCCTTCTGTTCGCGGCGCCCCCGGGACACCTGTGGGAGGTCGGAGCCGGACAAACGCTTCGGCGGCTCAAGTGCTTCTATTTTAGACTAATGAGAAGTTTTATCACGGGATTTCGGAGGCAGTGGCTGGAGGAGAAGTAGTGAGGCTGGTGTAGGAGTAGTGAGGTTTTGCTACAGGAATTTGTCTGAGTTTTGTGATTTGAGAGTGTGGGAAAATCGTTCCCGTCCCACAGGCTCTCGCTTTCCGCCGTAGCTGTCTTCTTCGCTTACAGGGAGATGGAACTGGAGTCTCTGTTTAGTCTGGGGCGGCGGGGGAAAGCTGTGGAAGAAGATGAAGACAAACGGGGGGATTCTCTAGGGGGGTTTTGTTGTTGTTTTTTATTCTTGGTGGTGTCGGGGGAGTTTTCTCCACCCCCTATCCCCCGCGCGGGCTCGCTGGTGCTGATAACGGCCCCGCCGTGCTGGAAGGCGGGTTCTGCGCAGGAGGTGAGGCTACTGATGCAGGTCCACCCACTTCAAAACAAAACTTTTTTTCCTGCAGGCGCTGAGAGCAGAGACCGGCGCGGGGTCCTCGGAGCCGGCTCGCCGCTCGCCGGGGGCTGGTATGCGGTAGGGCAGGGCCATGTATTGGAAGAGTGATCCGATGTTCGTCTGCAGGCTGGAGGACAAGGACCTGCCGGCGCTCGGCGGCTCCGCGGAGAAGGTGCGTGGGCAGAGGGCGGCGCGGCACGCACCGGGTCTGGCGGCCCCGGGCGCGGCTACCGCCGGGGCCCGCGGGTGCCCGTGGGCCCTGCTGGGGGTCGTGGGACCCGCGGGCGTGGGCGAGCGCTGACTGTGGTCTCCCCGCACTCCCGCAGGCCAGCCCCGCAGCGGCTGACGAGGACTCCTCTTCCTCCGCCGCCCAGTCTCCCTCTTCCTCGCCGCGGTCCATGGCCTCAGGCTCGGGCTGCGCCCCCGGCAAGTGCGTGTGCAGCAGCTGCGGCCTGGAGATCGTAGACAAGTACCTGCTCAAGGTAAGAGCGCCCGGCCCGCAGAACATTCCTGCCGGCGCCTCTGCCCTGCCACGGGCCCGGGGCCCCCCGCCCGTTGGCGCCCGGGCCGGGCGGGAACCCTGCGGGGGCCGCCGACGCTGCCTCGGGAGCCTCGGGGAACCGGGCCCGGCGAGCTCCGAGAGTGCAGCTCCCCGGGCCGCCCCCTCCTGCCGGGCCATCGCTGCGCCTCCGCTCCCGGGCCGGCGCGGAACTGCCGCGGGTGCGGGAGTGCGGGGCACCGCGGAGCCGCAGCGCTTCTGTTCGCGGGGGTCGGGCCTGAGGGGGAGCCCAAATTGCCGTCGGTGTTTCGGGTGACGCTGAGGTGCGTTTTTCTTCCGCGCCGGGAGAAATGGGGACTCCTTTCAGCTCTCGATCAGACGGCGGCGGAGCGACCTGCGTGTTGTTACTGGCTAAAGTAGATCTGGGGACGTCGTGAGTCTCAAGCCTAAAAGTGCCTCTTGAGAAATGTAGAAATAAGTTATTACTAGAAAAGATGGACAAGTCCCATCTGCGAAGGAGATAAGCTGTATGCGAGCAAAGCAGCTCTCTTCCCCTAGCAGTCAGGACCGAGTAAGGTCGCTTAAAAGCAAACAAAATCAAGTGAGTTTAAACATAAAACGTTACTGGGTGGATGGATGTGTGTCTGTCCTTGTTATTTGTCTTCTGTATTACAGCTATTAAAATTGTTCTGGATGAGATTTTTGCCCTCTTCCTTTCAAAAGTGAGATTAGATGGTTGAGGCAGAATCACTTGATTCACTTGATTCCGTTAACCTTAAAGTCGTTGTATATTTGCAAGGTGACGACGCCGTTGGAATCATCTCAGTGGTGTTACATCATTTGGTCAGGGAGGTCTGGGAAGATGTGTGACGGTGTTCATTTAAAATGGGGTCAGTGCAGGAGCTGCCAGGCACTCCTGGTCCCTTGCAGCAGCCTGGGCGGGCATAGAATGTGCAGTCAGAAGGGGAGCAGAACCGACTTGAACTCTGTGCCTGGTCCTGTTAACTCCTGTGACGTTTTGGCAGCTTGTTTAGCATTTACTGATCAACTTTGTCTCTTGTCTGAACAACTGGGATAACGGGATTTGGAGCAAACGGCCTCTAAATGATTTGAGTTTAAATTAGCTGCTTCTTGTGTAGGCAGATAGGAATCAGTGCTGGTACTACTGTCCAGCAGCAGCACAGCTTCCGACTTTGGCCCTGTCAACACATAGGAACACGGACAAGTGACATCAAATGGGCCAACTGGGGAAGCTGTTGGTGTCCTGCTCTGTGGCAGTGTTGGCCTCCTAAGAAGAAGAGGCAGATAGATGAGCTCTGTGAGGCTGGGTAGTCATCTCTGGCTGTGCAGACCTGCCTGGGCTCCCCTTACCTCTGCCAGGGCTCATTACAGGCCCAGGAGGGGCTGGGGAGCCTTGTCACGGTAGGACTGGCTGCAGGGCAGGCTCAGTCTGGCTCAGAGCTGCCCCCCTGCTCTGCAGCCCTTCTAAGAGACAGTTGGGAGGGTTTGTTTGGTGATAGCTGCTATCAACAGTTTCATATTATGCTGTGGTGTGAATTTGTAATCTTATGGGAAGGTGGCTGCCAAAAGGATAAGTTGGGAAAGTGCTGGGCCAAGTGCTTGCAAGCTGCAATATTACAACCTGAAGAATGACTGAAACGGGTGATTCTAGCATGAGTGTTGGATTTGATACCTCCCTTTCTCTGTGGTTTGTTTATTTGGCAGTGCTCTGATGAAAGGCATATTCTGGATTATTTTAAATCTGCTTTGCCAGAGGTAATATATATAGGCTGTTTGGTATGAGATGAGAAATTGGCTCAGGAGAAAAAACCCACAAAATTTAATCATTGTTTGGTGTACAGAATTCCTCCTATGCAGCATGAGATTATCAAGAGGGTTATTACTTAATCTGTGTGGTCGCTGAGAGTCTTGGGTTTGTCAAATTACTTATTTAGGTGACGTGCAATGTCTTTGCAACCAAAAGTTCCCTTTATGGGAAAGCAGGAATTAAAATAATTGCTCTCAACTTATCTGCCCCAAAATTATATGTGGGTTTTCAAGAAATGCTGATTTTTGCTGCATCCCATGCAGCTATGAATATATTAAAGAAATGTTGAATTTGATATTGAAACAACTGCTGCCCTTTTGAAATGTGCACTTCATTCACCAAGTTGAACAGAAACCTGGTAAATGAAGGTGTGGTTCATAGTGTGTTTCTATTTAATGGCCCTTTTTCCCCCCCTCCTTTGGTACTTACATTTTAAAATTTCAAATCACTTTGCAAAGTTTGGTTTTTGTTAGGCAGGACTTTTCACAGACTGGGAAATAAAAGTATGTAAGTTAGCTGCCTTCCCTAGGTCATGTAAGGCCAAAAGTTGCTCTGTTACTCTAATGCCATGAGAAAGGAACTATGCACAAATTATTTATATGGAACTTGAATCTCTTGCTTCCTCTTCTGGTGCTTTTAATTACAAACCCATGAAAGCTTATTCTGAAGAACTGCATCAAATTAGTTAATCCTTAATATGCATGCAGTTCTATAACAAAAATGTTTTGCATTCAAGATAATTTTTCTGTGAATTGTGGTGCATATAACTTTTGACCTTGTCTGGATAAAAACAAGGTCTGTAAATATAAAATGTGATACTGGTAGCACGAGCATTGAGGGATATTTGTGTCGGGTTTTGCAGGTGAACGACCTCTGCTGGCACGTGCGCTGCCTCTCGTGCAGTGTTTGCAGAACCTCCCTTGGAAGGCACACCAGCTGCTACATCAAAGATAAAGATATCTTCTGCAAACTTGATTATTTCAGGTATATCACTCAGGATCAGAATTTATCTGATAACTCGTTACTTTTCACTTAAGTCACAACTGAAATGCACTTGAGGCTATTTCTTTATTTGCTAGGTTATTTTCAGTGGTTTAAACTCTGACTTTTCTTGTGGAGGAACTTGGGGAACCCCAATCTGTCTAATGTAACTGCCTGCTAAGTCTCCTCTCTGCCCCTCCATTGTTGCACGCACTGCTGAATTTATACCGTCACTTCTGTATGCATAGAGAGAAAAATACCAGAGTCCCTGCCACAGCACAAGTGTAAAGGCATCGTGTGTGCTAAGAGTCATCCTTGGGTAATGCTGGCTGAGAATGTGAGGTAAAGCTGAGCTGATCTGTTTGGAGTAGTGCTTCTCTGGTGTGGGACCTAGGGCATCACATGAAGCTGCAAAATCAACCCAGAATAAATCCTGCAATCTTTAAAAGAAGCTCTCAACACTTATACCTTTCAGTGATCAATGATATTTAGAATGTGAAGTATTTTTCAAGATTAAAGGCTAATCCTGTAACGAAGAATATTATGTATTTGTGTTGGCAATGTAAGTACTCTGGATGCAAAATCCCTGGTCCAAAAATTGTTGCTGTTAATTTTGATGCGATTGTTAGTACTTCCCTAGTTTTATTGCTAGACCAAACTAATTATGAGATTCTCACCTGTGCAGTGAATAGATTATGTGCAGCTGGTCAAGTTCTACACAGAAGAGAGGGAGGAGGCAGGCTGAACGCTGTGAACTTATGGAAAAACTAAGCTTTGTGGGACTTGGAAAAAAGAACTTAGGAGTCTGCAAAGATTTGCAGAAAAATTCCTATCTAAATCATCAACACATCATGGTTAGCTAGTTTCCTCTTCAAAGAGAAACATTCTACTCTAATAATGTAAATACCCGAAGATATTTGAATTTATTTAAAAGTCATAATGTGATGTTAATTGAGGAAATAACTGTGAAGATACAGGTTTTCTCTCTTCTGCTGAAGGTGCTGAATGATTAGTGAAGGATGATGTAGCTAAATATAATAATTCAGACTACCACTAAGGTAATGTGAAATACATTTGAATAGTTGAGAGAATTTTGAACACAGTCAACTGTTTCTGTCTCTCAGCCCTTTTGAAGGGTAATTGTCTTTATAAAAGGAAAGATGAGTTAGGACTTCATGTAGCAGTTGAAATGCTTCAGTTTTGCTTTTTGCCTTATGCAAACACTTATCTCTGTATTTCAGCAGTGATCTCGCCGTAAACAGAGATACAAACTTGCTGATTTTTTTAAATTTTTTTTCAGTGCAAATGCATTCCCTTCCTCCCCTGTTGTTAGCCAGTGGTCTGGGCTGCCCTGCCCCAGGCCAGTCCCCTGTGCCCCTGTCTGGCCTGGCCGTGCTGGGTGCAGGGGTGTCTGGCTCACCGCTCTCGTTGCAGGCGCTACGGCACGCGCTGCTCGCGCTGCGGGCGCCACATCCACGCCACCGACTGGGTCCGGCGGGCCAAGGGCAACGTGTACCACCTGGCATGCTTTGCCTGCTTCTCCTGCAAGAGGCAGCTTTCCACTGGAGAGGAGTTTGCTTTGGTTGAAGAGAAAGTCCTTTGTAGAGTACATTACGACTGTATGTTGGACAATCTGAAAAGAGAAGTTGAAAATGGTAACACACCACTTTTGTTAAGAGCTGTGTTTGTGGTCCGTTTTATTTAATTTGTTTGAGTTTATTTCATCTCCCATATTAAGAGGTAATTGTGTTGCTTTACTAAGACTGGAAGCACAGGTTCTTGAATTAAAAGAATGTGCAAATTATTTCATGTTGTAAATTTTGAGTTTGTATAACTTGTTTTCTATCCTAAGGAAAAGAAAGCAACCGTGTATCTCATTAATAAAATCTCATGCTAGTTTTATTTCTTCTCTCATTTTCAAGGGAGTTGTTTGGGATGTAATGTCTAATGGTGCCAGATCAATTTAATTTTGACTAGATTCAACTGACCAAGTTGGTTATTGTTGAAGAATGGTCTGACTTGTTCATAACATTACTGTGAATGTTTAGCAGGGAATGTTCTTTTCTTTCAAATGTTCCAGGTAATGGGATTAGCGTGGAAGGAGCATTACTAACAGAACAAGATGTTAGTCATCCAAAACCAGCCAAAAGAGCTCGGACCAGCTTCACAGCAGATCAACTCCAGGTAGAGGCAGTGCTAAAAACTTGTGTAGGACAGGGGTGCTGAACCTGTAGGAAGTTAGATGCATATGGGAGGAAAGAAAAAGCTTGTATGCTTTAGACTATTCCATAAACTATCAAGACACAGCATGTTTCTGGCATTTTTTGTTAGCTTCAGTAGTTTAATATGAAAGTAGTACTCTGCAGGTTTTGTATTTCCCTGGGGGTAGACAGTAATTCTGCAGAGTGGAAACAAAAAGGTTGTTCTATTTAGATTGCTTGATGCAATCTATTTAATCAGCAATTTACATCTCTAAACACAATAAAGACAAAATGTTTTTAGAATTATGTAATGTAAAAAGTTGTACTAAAAATGGGTCCTGTATGTTATCTTCAAGACATTAATAGGATGGAAGTTGTAGTTTTGTTATAATGACTGCATCTGCTCTCCTTTCAAGGCTTCTCCTCTTGTTGCTGCCTTGTCAAGAGTTAGCTCTGGACTGTCACAGTGGGAGTTTTCATCCTCTGCATCACCTTTTAAATGAGCTTTCTAGGGAAAAACAGCAGGACTAGGGCCAGCTTCCAATGAAAGGACGGATGGTGAGACCCAGTTTAAGGGTTTCAACCTGTAGTGAGAAGGAATCCGGCTTTCTACTTAATCATAGCTATACATCTCTGCTTACAGCAGTTCTTTGAATTTCTGGCAGGGCGAATTCTGTTTTGTTAGTCTGTCCTTCTCTTGTTTGTGGTGAAAATAGTTGAGAAAAAACAACCTGTGAAGTGTTGAACCAGTGCTGTATAACAGGGCATAGGACAGTTCAAAGCTTGGTTTTCTATTTCAGTACTGACTGGAGACTGAAGGTGGTGGAAACACAAAACAATCATGTTAGGAATAATCCACCAGGTGCCCAGGGCAAAAGCTCTGGACATTGAGCTTGAACTTCTGCAAAAGGGAACTTCCTCTTCTGGCAGTAGCTTAAAGGGAGATAAGCCCAGCCATTGGGAGCAGGAACTGTATTCAGGACTTCTTCCCAGCTGCTGTCATTTAGGTAGATTGTAACATACTTCAGCAGGTATTTGAGATCTTAGGGCTTTATGTTATTTAGTGACAATTTCTATTGACTTGTTGCACCTCTGTGCCTATTTTTGAGGCTTGTGTAAGACTTTACTTCCAATAAGAGAAGCATCTGGAGATAAGCAACTGTCAGAGCAGCAGCATGTAATTGCACACCCCACAAAGTACTTGTACTAAAGGATGTCCATACTCTCTGATGTTTTTTTGATATAGTGCCTTCCAGTACCTAAAGGGGCTCCAAGAGAAAAGGAGAGGCACTTTGAGCGAGGGCCTGGAGTAACAGGAGAAGGGGAATGGCTTCCCACTCTAAGAGGGCAGGGTTAGGTGGGATATTGGGAAGGAATTCCTCCCTGTGAGAGTGGTGAGGCTGTGGCATAGCTTGCCCAGAGAAGCCATGGCAGCGTTCAAGGCCTGGCTGGATGAGTCTTGGAGTAACCTGGGATAGTAGAAGGTGTCCCTGCCCAAGACAGTGGGTGGGACTGGATGGTCCCTCCCAACCCATTCTGTGATTTTATGAAACAACAGAAAACAAATGGTTTCTGAATGTGGAGAGTAGTAGTCTAAATCTTCAAAGACAAAGCCAGGCAAAATTTTCAGGGTCAAAAATCAAAACATGAGAAACTAATGCTTTTGAAATGGCTGAAGATACCCTGCAGAAATCCATGAAGCCTTCCATAAAGGGGGCAAACCCTCAAAGCCTCTGAAAGTCTTTAAGACACAGGCCAAGTTGACATCTACTTTCTCAAAAAAGTATAATTCTATCCTAATGATGAGTGTCGACTTCAATTTTCTGTAAAAAGATGAGTGTAGCCAAATCACTGCAAAGGGCAGGTCAGCCAAGGTGGATCCTTTGTTTCTTGCATTGGTTGAAGGCAACGAAAGCACAAAATGCTTCCCAGTTCCTGCATCCTCCATGGAGATGAAAAGGTCAAGTTTCTCCATATAATATAAGATACAGATAGTGACTGACAAGTTCAGGGTAGTGGCTCATGGCTCGTTCCTTCCTTGTGCTTGGATCTGCTGCTATAGGCATTTTCTTTATTGAGCATATTTGAATGGCTTTGCAGTGAATGTTCTCCTGCAGTTCTTTTAATGCAGTCTTACAGGACAGCCCCTCCAAGCAGAATCCACTTCTTTAATTTCTGGCAAGTACCACAAATCAGTTTAGCATAGTAAGCAATGTTTTCTCTTTGGGGGATTTTTTTTTTCCCTTAATGTATTGGGGTCTGTTTGGAAACTAGTGATTACAACAGTTCCCTAGAGACAGGCAATGAGTAGGACCATGGTCTAAGAAGGGTCTATTGCTGCTTTCAGCACAAATGATCCTGCAATCTTTTGTCTTTCTTTTCCAGGTTATGCAAGCACAGTTTGCTCAGGACAATAATCCAGATGCACAAACACTTCAGAAACTGGCAGAAAGAACAGGCCTGAGCAGGCGTGTTATCCAGGTACCAGTGCAAAGATACCTGACTCACAGGCTGCTACTCATCAGTTGCAAGGGCTTAACTTTCTCCACGTAGTTATTCTGACATGGAAAAATATCTTATCTGGCAGTTTTATCATAACTTCAGACAACATCCTTAGTCTGGAATGTGTCTAGAACAAGCATGGTAATTTGAAAACTTGCTGTATTCCTCTTGCCTTTTATGTGGAGGATTAACCACCTTCCAGGAAGAAACTTAAATAGCCTCAATAGTATAGAAATTGGCAGTAAATTATTCCAAATGCAAATTTCTGACTGTAATACTCTGTTCTTAAGACCTGCACTCTTTTTGCAAATGTCTTGTGGTAAAACACACCAGGAACAAGTGAATATCTAGTCATCTGTTCTGGAGAGCAGAGTTAAAATATACACCCAGGCCATGCAAAATGGAAACACGTGCTTAGAATCTTTTCTTTAAGATGCCTCTCAGCAAACATAATATGGATGCTTTTTTATACATAAATGATTTTTTTTATATAGTATAAATTACATACTTATATGTTAATATAAATAAAAATGTTTGGAGTTCTTTTGGCTCATTCTGGCCTGGAAGACTGACAGTGTGTTTCTATAGAAGTGAGGGATCTGGCAGGTTGCTGTTATGCTGATGTTGAATTCAGTCTATCAACGTGTTGTACCTTTCTCTCCTTTTCAGGTGTGGTTTCAAAATTGCAGAGCACGCCATAAGAAACATGTGAGTCCTAATCATTCATCTCCTGCTCCTGTCACCACAGTTCAGCCCTCCAGGCTGTCTCCACCCATGTTAGAAGAAATGGCATACTCTGCGTACGTACCCCAGGACGGGCCGATGCTGACTGCTCTGCACAGCTACATGGATGGTAGGTGCAACAGCTTGGCTGCTTTTCTCCCAGTAAAATCATTATCAGCTCTAGTAAGAACAGTTTAGCAAGTACTGAATAAAGGAACCTAATGGATTTTTAGCATTCTCTCTAGAATATATCAATACTATACTTGCTGTTTACACCTCAGTGAGAAGGCAGCCATTCACTGTAAGATGGTGGCTGAAGGTTTGGGTATGGAGACCACTACTGGTGCTTCCTCCAGACTATTAAAACAATAATAAGAAATGAAACACTTAGTTAAACATCCATGCTAAGTACTTTAACAATGCAGACTTTAGTGAAAACTGTTTACCACCTGCTCCATGCAGCAAACTTCTTCGAGAGCTTCATACAGCACTGCACAAGGGCAGGGGGAGGGGGGAAAGAGAGAGCCTAGGGATCAAAAAATGCTTCAGTCATTGTGTGTCCTAAGACCCAGCAAGTCAACAGCTCTGACTCTCTGTTTGTGGTTAGGAGGGACTGTGAAGACTTTGGGAGAACCAGGCTGAGCTGCCTATGCGGCCTGAGCTTGTTTTTCTCCAAAGCAGTGGTGTAAGGGGGGCTGTGGGTGGAGGAGTGTGGGTGCTGGTTCAGGGGAAATGGAGCACGCTCCAGAGTTGGGACAGTGACCCTAACCCACTGCTCAGTGGGATTTGCTGGTTTAGAATCTTTTTCTGCCTCTGTAACTGACTGGTAAATGTTTGTTTTTACAGCTCATTCACCTACAGCTCTTGGACTCCAGCCTTTGCTACCCCATTCAATGACACAACTGCCACTAAGTCACACCTAATTCGTTTTTGTCAGGGATATAAGCTAATAAAGATGTAACCTTAAGTCATAGTGTATTGAAAATATAATTGGAAAGATGTTACTGTTAACATTTTATTTAACATCTAAAGCATTTTCAAGATGATTTTTGTTGCCCAGATATGTAAGTATATGTAGCCTGCAAGACACTTTCATGGATTCTGCATAAATGACTATTACATTGTTTACAAGCCTTATTAAACACCTTTTTGTATTGTCTGGAAGTAGTCCACTCTAGTTATGTGTGTATTAATTTATTTGTCATCAAAAGAGCACTTTGCCTAAAAGAAAGGACTGACAATTGTGCAAAATGTTTACAATTCTTTGTGAAATTGTAGTTTATCATTAGTTTGTATCTGTAAGTTATTGCTAAAAGTATTACCTGTATTTGAGTTGTATACAGCCTATATGTTAAAACTTATTTCTGTGAGTTTACAAAAATAAATTTTGGTTGCAAATATTTTCAAGAAGAACTGAATAAAGTTTCTGCTGTAGCATGCCAAGCAAAAATGTTGCTGTGTTTATGGCTGAACTGTGATCACTTGTCAAGTGCTTAACTTAAAACTTCAATTTGAAGAGAAGGTCCCTCACATACTGAGAAACATTCACCAAGGTCCTTCAGGACAGTTCATATCTATTTCAATTGATAATAAAAACCTTTACTGGAGTGGTACACAAGGGGGCACATGCAAAGCAGTGCTGCTCCTGAGGGTACACACTTGTGAGGGAGAGAAGTGGGTGATGAATAGGATAGATTTTAAACTGTGACTTAAGGTGGCATGTGATCTGACTTCAGGTTCTTCTGCTTTAACACTGTGAATCTTTCCTACTTCAGCTTCTCTTCAGTGGTTTTCTCTCGTGATTTTTGTAAGCAGGGTGATAAATAAGATGCATATGAAGAGAGACTGGAATTCAGTCAAATGCACTAGAGTCTAATGTATTGAAAGCTGTTAATGTGCTAAGACTTAATTGCAGAGCATATATTGATACAGTGACTTGATGCACAACGGCTACTATAAAATTCACCTGATTTTGTCTTCACAGACTAGTTTCCTTGTAGGATTCAAGACAGGTAGAATCTATTTGGCACTTAATCTTTATTTGCATCAGAAGGAAATCATACTTTTGAATGTGCATGTGTGCATGTGTCCATATCCTTTTCTCTCCCAACTCTGCATTAGTGTCTACTCTGACTTTCTTTAGTTGTGATGGTCAAACTATTTCAGTGTGGAAAATGTAGCATTTTCTGGTGATGACTTTTGATTGCCTAACTTTAATGGCAAGCTCTGAATTATTCGAATTGCATAAATTAAAATCTGGCACTGTTTCAAGTGCTACTTAAAGATGTCTGAGCTAATCTGAGTAGCAAAAGCAATCTTCTTGCACTGGCACAGTGGTTTGTCAAGGCTTGTGTTATCCTGCCTTTCCCCCTCCCCCCTCCTCTTCACAAAACACTCAGGACAGAGGATGTGGTGGAGTTTTACTGACTTTACATTTTATCCTAGCATGTGTAACTTCTTAGTGAGATACTCTGGGTGGAATAAGGAGTTCAGGACGTCCTTTTCAGTACCTGAGCCAGCTCCAGAGATCTGCGTGCACAGTAGTAGACAAACTGGTTTGTGCTCATGTGCACACGTGATATGCAAGTAAGATGACCTTACTGCTGAAGTTTTATTAATTAAATGCTAAATAATGCTAATTTAGATGTTAACATAACCTGGTACTTTAAAATGCAACTTGGCTTGCATTGAGTTCTGATAAGGAAAATAATTATTCACTCTTATTTGAAGAACTGAGTAGCTTTAGGTTGCCTGAAACAAAAAGTCTAAGCTTATTTATGAAACGCCTCCTTCTGTTCAGTTCCAAACTCAGAATGAGGTTAAAGTACATGGGGAGCAATTTTTCTATTTTTTCTATTTCCTTATGAAAATAAGAAGCAGAAGAATTCATCTTTTGCTACTGTTGAGTGCTTGAACAGCTATTTGTGTGTTGAAAATGAGGGCAACCAGAAACTACATTATGAAGCTCTGTATAAAACAACCCCTTCCTTCTCCAAGCCATATGCAGATGGGTGGTTTTGCAAAGGAGCATGACAGTTCTTTGCAGAAAATGCATTAAAAGCATCATTCATGTGTAAAGTCGAACTGTAGAGATGTGTGCAGGTGGTACACATCAGCCACTGCCTCAGAAATATCAAAATATTTTTATCCCATATTTTTGCCCAGGGTCTGTTTGCTTGCAACACCTCAGTTAATTTATCATTCCTTTCTTCAGCAGAAATGTCAGTCAGATCCCACCCCTTCTGCTCTGGCCCATAGTAATTGCAGTGCAAAGACAACTCCCAGTGCCAGAGCAGAGTGAGGGGCCTCTCCTCCCTTCCCCTTATGCAGCTGAAAACTGCCAGTGAGGGCACCCTCTGGGCAAGGTGTGCAGAAGAGAGGTGCTTCCCCAAAAAAACCTACTGGCTGCAGACAAGTAGCCAGGCTGCACCCCAGCAAGTGCTGCCATGGGTCACTTGGTCCACAGCCCAGGGCTGCACGGGAGGTTTGCACAGTATGACAGACTCCTTGACTAACCAAAAAGAACAATCCATTCCAAATCAGGATCCCTAGAAAAGATTGGGGATCAGACTGCTGGTACATGAAAAAACCCCTCCAAGTAGGCTTTGAATTCATCTGGACATGGATTAAAGTTTCCATGACATGCAGCCAACATTAAATTTAAATGTAATATGAATGGCAAGAAAACCATATGAGAGAAAAAAACCCACATCAGTCTGAAAACACATTTAAGAGAAGGCAAGAAAGCAATTTTGTTGGTAAGCCTGACATTTCCTGAAGGAGAACAATATATCTACTAGCTGCAGTCGGTTCCAACAGACCATGTGTGTTAACAGGAGATATGTAGTTTAGAAAACAAAAATATTCAGATTTTAATTAAAATTATGACGTACATATGAAACACACAGTAAAGGTCCTCCATGCTCCAAAATCCCTTTACAATAGCTTTAATATGACAAATGTGCCTTCCAGCATCTGGGTACACAGATTCTGCAAGGCTGTGCATGATCAGCTGAATTCAATGTGCTTTAACAAGCACAGTGCTTTGCTGTTATTGTTGCTTTCTGCCTCGATCAGAACAAGTCTTACAGTGATGCTTTACAGAACAAAAAGCACGTAGGTTTTGTTTGCCAAATTTGCCTCTGATCAGATGTTAAAAAAAAATAAATCCAAAACCCAAGAAACAAATCTGTAGAACAGCAGTGGTTTATCTCTTCTAGGAAACCATAGTGTACTAATGCACAACAGTATCCCTCTGAAGATCATTTTTGCAGTTCACCTTTCAATGTTTAGTTTGGACCGAAATGGTCCATATTTAAACCTTCCAAACTGAGCCATTCTCTTTGCTTTGGCACAAATTTCCTTCTGTGGCAGCTGCCAGCCACTCCTCAATGTAGAGCTGGACTGAACGAGGGCTGCTGCTCACAGCCACTGACCGAGGGTGTGGCTCACTGGACACTGGAAACCAAAGAGCCTCCCCACCAACAATGGCAGCATTTAATCCTAAGAAATAGCAGCCTATGGCATAAGCCTCCTATGTGCCATGATACATGCTGCAAATATGAAGTTAAAGCTTCTGTGTGTATCTATTTGCTATTCAGTCACTGATTCCCAAACACACAACCATACCTCCAGTTTGTTTTGCTTAGTCAAAAACTTTGTCTCTAAGTTTTATTGCAGCAATTGCTGAATGGCAGAAGCAACTTCAGACAAGGCTCCCCACATACAACTTACAAAGGGTACCTTAGCCTCAAGTCCAAATTCTCTCTTTGTCCCGACAACTGCTGAAATTATCCCCATCTCTGAAAGGGTCATGCACAGGGATATTTTTTGGGGGGGGTGTTGTTGGGGGTTTTTTTCCCCCCTCCCTGTGTGTCAGAAAAATGTATTTGATGGGCCACTCACCATTTTGGGACTCACCTGCCACAGCTCAGCTGCCAGTTCAGCACCTGCAGCAGCTCCGCCAACCCTTGGCAGGCAATAAAGGTCTTGTTGACCTCACACAAAGACAGGGGAAATAATCTGACTTTTAGTGAGTCTCATAAACTCCAACAGAGATTTATACTGAGTTCCACGGTATCATTCCAGCCAATTTAAAATACACTTTGTCTTGTAGAAGATCTCACTAAGATTCAGATGGAAAAAAAAAATGGTTATTATTACATGATTCCAAGATTTTAAATTTAAACTAAAAAAATGTAAGAAACAGTCCTCGAACCCTTATAAATAAACCCCCGAGTTCCCCTCCATCCTGTAGCAGGGGCAGCAGCCCTTCCCAGCACCTCCTCTGCTCCGCTCCGACCCTAACCCTAATCCCACGGGCACTGACCCTGGCCCTGGGCACTGACCCCTGCCCCGGGCACTGACCCTGGCCTCGGGCACTGGCCCCTGCCCTGGACACTGACCCCGGACCAGGGCACTGACCCCGGGCACTGACCCTGGCCCCGGGCACTGACCACTGCCCCGGGCACCTACCCCGGCCCCGAGCACTGACCCTGGCCCAGGGCACTGACCCCGGGCACTGATCCCGGCCCTGGGCACTGACCCCTGTCGGGCACTGATCCCGGCCCCGAGCACTGACCCCTGCCCAGGCCCTGGGCACTGACCCCGGGCACTGACCCCTGCCCGGTCCCGCCTCGCACATCTCCGCACATCCCCGCACAGCCCCGGTCCCGCCCGGCGCGGTGCAGACGCACTCCGGTTTATATCGAAATCTTTATTAGAACAATCCCCAAGAACTGTAAAACGGCAAAGTAACAACAAAATTAAGCACTTTCGTTATCAAAGATATTTAAACAATACCTTTCTGCACAGCAGAAGCAACAGCGTTTAGAGCTCAAACCGTCGTGCTCGTGTTAATTTGGTTTTGGCAAGATAATGTAACCTTAGGAGTTACATTAATGGAACAGTAATCTCTTTTTCACTTCTTAAAGAGACATTTTTGTGGTTTCACAACTCGTTATTTGGGACAAATACATATGGACATATTGTAGCATAGGGTACCAGACAATATTAATAGTAGTAGCACTAGGGTTACTTGAACATGAAGAAACAGTTACCTTTTAATTGTTTACAGTGCAGTACAAATGACATACTACCTCAAAAATCATTGCCTGTATCAAAAGTTTAAAAATTTAGAACAATTTATGAAACACTTCCATAATAGGAAATTATCAGTCTTGAAATGGAAAATGAACTTTAAGCTTATAAATATGTAAATGATGTATGAGTAATATGTATGTCAGCTTTATTATTTCTAAGTAGCAAGAGCCCAGTTCTCCCCACAGTTACACAAGTACAACACACATGATCATTGTAACTGAAAGCAGAATAGGCCCTACTCAGAAGTCCACTATACCAGAAATTAAAGCTATTAAAAAACATACTACCAAAAAAATGGAACAGTCTTGCATTGTTTTATTTGCAACACCACAATTGTCATGTTTTCTCCCAGACCACACCATCAACTTTCATGATCTGACAACAGCAACAGGGAAATTGTACGTGCTGCATCTTGCAGTCCAAACACATCTGACAACCTTCCTATAATTCATTTTCTATCAGATAATTTGAAATAAGAGTGTTGGTTTTCCTAACTCGCATTTTCTGTTTTGTGGTATGAATAAATTTCAAAATGTAAGCCAGGTAAAATAACAGCCAGTAAGGCACTTTGAGCAGCTGCTCAGCCTGGACAGCTGTGTCCTCCCAGACAAAGGGAGACATTCCACATCACTCAAAACCAGTCAGCTTATTCTTCATAATCACTTCTCTGACAGCCCATTTGTGGAAGAACACTTACTGACTATCCCAGAATCAGCCTGACATTGCATCTGCCAATATATTTTTCCTGTTCTACATCAGAACATGCAATAGTAAAATATTTCATTAAATACTAACATTTAAAAGAGTATTCAGCAACCTTGTAACACCCGAGAATCAGCTGCTGAATACTCTTTGGAAAAAAACCCTTTGCAGAAGAAATGATTCCATCTTGTTTCTTTGTGTGGTGACTTTTTTGTTTTGATTTGGATTTGTTGGTTTACAAAATTTGGAGGCTTGACGTTAAACCTTTGGTATAAACCACCTCAATGAAAGCCATTCATAGTATGGCACAGGAAGAGACACTGAATCCAACCCAACCAAAGCAAACAGGAGTGTGTGGATGTGGCAGCTGCGGATGTTTTCTACTGTCTCCTGGGTAATACATTCTGCTTGTCCGTGATCTTGAGAAGGGTTCTGTCTACTGATGTGAGAAGGTCTTTCTGCAGAGCCACCCGCCTTCCCAAAGCTCCTCCCAGGGAAAAGGCACCTGGGAAGATCCTGCAGCTCCTGGTTCTGGGTTCTCCCCACTGGCCAGGCTGGGCTGGGGCCCTGCACCAGGCCCTGGGACACCAGCCCTGGGGGCTCAGCAGCAGAGCTCACACACCCAGACTCCACTGTGTTCCACCCTCTAAAGTAAAGAATGAAATCTTGAATTTTTCTACTAAATCAAGCAACAAAGTAAGTGCCTAAATCCATACATATCAATGCTAGTACCTCCCTTGCGGTACACATCTGCAGACTCTGACCCACAGGATTAATTAGGAACCATTCCAGTAAGACAGTCTTAAAATATATTAGATGATTCTTTCCCAAGTAAATACTTGCATTAATTTTGACTTATTATTAGCGATTTATTTTTAAAAAGCCAATTTTAATATTAAATAATTATCATTTACTGAATTTATTGATTACAAAATCTACATTGTATTGCTTTGTATTTTCACAGTTCTCATAATTATTAAGAAAATGGCTTTTAAATTTTCTTCTCAGAAATGATCACTTACATTCTAAGTACTTTCATAAAATAGTGAGAAGAGCAAATTTATACATATATATTTTTACCATATATAAATAATAATACAATTTAAAACTTTTACTTTTAGAAATTCCTTTAGTAAATGCATAGGTTTGTTACAAAAGTCTTCTGATCAAATAACTGTATACTATTTCTACTATGTTTTATTCCTAGTAAACTCTATGGTTACATTCATATGAGAAAAAAGCAAGCTATATTCAGAAATAAGCTTTTTCAGTTGAGCTCCCAGGAAAACACTTAAGTCCAGTAGAAATATAGATTACTTAAAGCAGTTTCCTTAGCTGCAAATCAGTAGTATTAAAAACAAAACAAAACAAACCCCCAAAACCCCAAACCTTTAGAACATGGACTGTAATCAGCAGCTTCTTTGATCACTGAATGGTGACACATACCCCCAAAAGTTACTGACTTAATTCTCAGAAAAGAATCATGGGGGGATGGTGTATTCCATGCCATGCACATATTAAGAAAGGACTGATGATGATGGAAAAACGAACCCCTCTGAAGTCTGATTTTTTTCCCCAAGGCAGGTTCTTGTCCTTTCTGACCATCAAGTTTACTTGGGTATCTCAGGAGGGGCTACCAAAAACTGAAGGTGCCCATAATCAGGAGTTATGTTTAAAACTGTATGCCTTTATTTTACATTTTTCAAATCTTAAACTGCCTCCTCATTTTTGCTTCAGGGGAAAGGGCTGCAGCACCCACTGGAGCACAGAGAATGCTCACAAAGATCCTCCTTCCTGCAGCTCAGAGCCTCCCCTGACTGTGAGCAGGGGGGTGGTCCCTGGTGAGCTGCCCTGACCCCAGACAGTGTCCCTGCCTTTGCAGTAATAACAGCCATCACAGACTGGAGCTGTGGGTTAAGGGAGCAAAATCCCATTGGGATGGATAAGGTCAGGACATTCTCCCCACAAACTTGCCTTCAAACCATCTGGAAAAGAATTTGCCTTTCTTTTGTGACACCACTGGACTCCTAGGGCTAGAAATGTATTTCCAGGTGCTGACCTGTCACAGAGCTCACAAATACATGGCACATTGGGAAACAGATGGCCACTCCTGGAAAGTGGACAGTACCAGAATGACTTGGTGCAGTGGGATCCATGAAAACTGGGGGCAGGTCTCAGTATGGCTGGGTCCTTTGTACCCCAGGAGACTAAAAATTAAAACCTTTTCAGTTCAGCCCCTGGAAGTAACAGACTTGAGAAACACTCCAGTGCTGGACTTTTTCCATCAGCAGAGCTGTTACTCAACCACAGTGACAGTTCCACTACTGAGAGGGTCATAAACCACACAGAATGTTAAATGTGCTTTCTAACAAAAGATGTATTAATGACTTCGTAGTTTGTACTAACGACTCAGCAAATTTAATAATCAAAATGCAAACTAAATCTTTCAGAGCATCTCTCAGTAACTAACTAATGCCTCCTGTACCATGAGAAGACGTGAGTTCCAGGTCCTAATACCTTTCTGTGTGAGCTACAGGAAGCCTGGAGATGTGCAGGAAGTTCATCCCCAGCCCTGGCACCTGCACAGGTGATCCAAGGGCTTGGTAAAGAGCCCTTCTGACCTGGGCAGAGGCAAAGGAACAACTTCTGCACACACACACACACGGCAAAGACTTCTCTTCAGAAGAAAAAAAGACTGCATTTGGTTTTCCTTTCAGTGAAGCTCAATGTCCTTGTGACATAGAACACAATCAGAGACTCCTCAGGAATATTAACATTAATATTAACACGTGCATCTCTTTTAGACAGCAGCTAAAAATTATACATTCACCATCTTGTACCAGATGAAACCTCATTTGTGTGAATCACAAATCACTTCAAGTGCAGTGGGACCTTCTCTCAGTTCTATCATCTTTTAAGCATAACTCACAGAACACTTCACATTAAGCAGTATCAACTAAAGTCTTTTCTGACCACCTTCTTTGGGACCTGCAGGGTACTGTCATGTCTTAAAAGATGCAGTTGTGGATGTGATTAAAATATCACTACATTTTTCACTGTAGGGAATCATTAATGCATGTATTATCACAGTTTAAATAGCTGTGAACCAGCTTGTACAAAAAAATACAATCATAGCACCATATTTACAAATTTAGTACCATCTCCAGGTTAACTAGAGTCTCAAACTATCTTCTTTATGGCTGATTAGGTTATATGTTAGTGCTTTCAAAAAATTGCCTGAATTTCTTTTACAAATATACACTTATAAAAAGAAACATTATCAAAACTGCTGTCATCTAAAACAGCAACTTGTATTACAAAAGTTATTAAAACATCATTATAGACTTATAAAAGCTTCAAATTTACATTTTCCTTTTCATAGGCACTCTATAAACTAAAACGTGGCCTTGTTTTCAGAGCTGTTAGTTTAAGCATTTAAACTAGCTAAATGTTACTGATGTTGCTCTTTTATTTTTTAGATATAAGCAGAAGGAAAAAAGAATCACCCATTAACCAGAAGCATCATTTACAGTTTTTACTTTTGCCTACTTTACACACGTTTTGCTTAAAAGTGACACCTTCTCATGCTGAGGCTCATTGTGTGTTATCCCACTGTCTTCTTAGGGCTCAGCTTCTTCTTCCCCAGAATTCTGTGGAGGCTGGCTGACATGAAGTAGGGCTTTGCTGTAGATCCATCATTTCTTTCCAGGTCTTCACCTGAATTTACACAGCAAGAGCAGTCAAAAAAGCAAACAGAAGTACAACCACACACAGAGAGACACAAACAGAATTTAAGTAAGGAGAGAGCAGAAGACCTAACATTAAAAAAAAATCAATCAAGGCAATTTAGCATTGTTATTTAGCTAATGAAGAACACTCTAAAATTTCTATTTTTCAAACCACAAGAGGTTTTACATGAAGCAGAGACACAAACATCTAGCCATTTTTATGTGACAATAATATATCCTTTTTACTGTCCAGATCTTTGGTTTGGCAGTACAGGCAGGAATTTTCAGAACCTCTCATTCATCCACTGAAGCCTTGCATTTTGGATACCTCTTGCTAGAAAGTTTGTCCCAAAGAGAGCTGTAGATTTAAGTGCTTTCAAAAATGAGACTATTTTTCACTGCCTGTGTTAATTTGAAAACCTGCTTCCATGAGTGCACAATATTCTACATGATCTACTGTTCATTACTGAATGAAAGCAGGAGAAGTAGAACAGAATATGAATTTAAAAATCAAGATAGACTTATTTTTTCCTACAGAAGGTCCTGACTAAGTCACTGGTCAGGGTTCAGCCCAGTTGGTGCCATGCAGCCCAGTGACCATCATTCACTGGTGGGAGGTCAGGAGAGACTGTGCACTGAGCACAGTCACTGCAGCTCTTTAGAGGCTGCAGAGCCACAATGAGAGCACCAATTGTAAGGAGTGGCCCAAAAGGCTTGAGAAGGCAAATCTTAATGCATCTCCATGGCACATACCACTGTTTTTGGAATAAACTAAAAAGAAAATACTTTAATTTTTGAGGGTACTAACAAACTTGCTAAATTCAATTTCATTCTAAATAACAAAATAATAAATAAATAAATACAATTTCAATACTACTTTGACTACTACTACCAATAAATAAATATTTATTTACACCTTAGATAGTTTCTTGGGAATGTTATTAGTGCTATGTCTGCCTATTTGTTTAGAACCCAAGTCCACAGGAGGTAGCTCTCATTTTTCTGTTTTCTGACTGATTTTGCTCCTGTGATTCCATGGCAACCCAGCTTTTCCAGCATCACTGCTAACCTTAGTTTCTAGGGAAGCACAGGCAAAGTGAGTGTTTAAAGGATCAGTATTCCCATGTTTATCTCACTTCAGTAATCCATTGTGCATATAATGCAAGATCAAGCCTATGACTATTTCAGAATTCCTCTCAGTATTATCAAATTCCCCAGCTGCAAGAAAAACACCACCATTGAACTTCTACACTGATCTAGTAGAACAAGTTTCATGATAGAAAAATCTAGCACATGGAAGTTGTTACACACTAGGGACATTTCACTTGTTATAATCATGCTCTAATTTCAGACCAACAAATTTCTTTTGTGATTTAAGTATTGTCTGACTGGACATTGAAGAGCAGTTGCTTTGACAGTGCCTGTGATTGCTTGCCATGGAGACTCCAAGGGATAGATAGTTTCAAGTGATATGTTACAGAATTCTTAAGGTGATTCAGTGTAATACTTTGTTCAAAGTTATTAAACTGAAAACAAAGTACTATCTATATACCATAAAAGATCCCAGTTCTTATCAAGAAGTTTAAGTGAATCAGTACTGTACAGGGCTCTTCACTAAACATCCTGAAGCAAACTTAATGAAATTTAAGGAATATCTGAAAAGCAAAAGCCTGATACCCCCAGGAACCACAAAGCTACCTTACATTTTTTAAACTAATTAAATTTGAATACTAAAACACTGGAGGCATTAAGGAGCCTATCTGAAAAGAAGCAGCTGTTCATTTTTCATACAGTGCTAATATGTCACCAGAATTCTGTAAGGAAGGGATAAGGTGGTTTTCTACTCCTCTTTCCATGACTTGCAGGTATTATTTGAAGAAAAAGTAGTACTTACAAAAGCAGAGGAAAAGTGTGTCAACACACATTGCATAGACACTGAAGAACCCGTGTGCAACCAGGTAGGAGCCAATGATGACTGTCTACAAAAAACAAATCACAATGAATCCCCAAACTTCTTCTGGTATCAATATGGCACTATTAACAAAAGTCAGAAGTCTAGTCTGCTAAGCAAATTTTGGACAATGTCAACTCTGGATTTCTACCAAAGATGTCTAGTGCTGTGAACAGGGGTCAGGGGTCAAGACATTGCATTCTACCATGCAGTGGCTGCTTGCTTTCCAGCTGCCAAAGCAAAGTTATTTCAACTTCCAAAGAGAATATATTCTAGATATATACATTCTAGATTCCATCAGGAACCACTCATCCTGGAGATGTTCTGCAGTCTAAAGGGGCCTGCAAAAGGAGAGATGCATCAGAAGCCCCTTCCATCAGAAGCCACACTGCCATCAGTGCCTCACTGTCAGCCTTTACTGCCTGGGAAGTCTGGGCACAGCAGATGTGAAACCCATTTATTCTGAGGCTGCAGAGGCACTGCAGTGCCACTTCTGCCTGAAGGGTCCCAAGGGCTGGAGTGCAGTAAATCAGTCCTCACCCCAGTGGATACTGAGCCACTGAGTGCTGACCACAGAACTGTGACCAGAGCCTGCTCTGAGCAGCCCAAGCACCTCCAACTGCCCCCAGTATTCAGAAGATCAGATGGTTGCCTTACCAACAATGGCACCCAGTAGTAATTTAACATTGGCACCTCCTGTGCAAAGACTGGTATTCTCTGGGTGAAGAAGAAGAATGCAAGGACACCTGCAAGAAGCACAGGCAGTTGGTGACTCCCAGGCCAGCTCTGATTTCCTGACATCTAAAGAACAGATGAGACTGACAACAAATCTGAGGATGGTTTAAACAAAAGTTTGTAAACAATAAATTCCTCAATACCACTGATCTGACCGAAGAGATATGCAAACGAATCAATTACCATATTCATGGACCTAGAGAGATTTTAATGAATTGTTTTGTTTCATCATTCTACTGAATTTAATGGCAAAACTAATAAATAATGTAACTCTACAATGTAATGTAATGACAAAACGTTTAAGATCAGTTCTTGGTACTAGTTTCCAACTTTTGATTAAAATACAATAAATTAGTTATCTTTTAAAGTATCCAGAATGCAAAATACAGTTATTAGTAAAATAGCTTTTTGAAACTGCTGTGACAGTTTAGAAAAACCATAAGAGAATACTGCCCACTTGAATTTCTGGAAGTGTTTAATTTAAAAAAAACACCAAGTTTTTGTCACAGAAGACCATGAATAATCTATTCTGATATTTACTGATAACTAAGAAAACCCTATAAGGATGCTTGATATATTCTATTTCTTTTACTGAAGCTTATAGCTATAATGGATTTGAACACAGCACAACTTCAGGCCCATCTCCTGCAGACCTCCACCACTTCCTCTTGGAGGCATGTTGTCTGCTACCAAGTGAATCTCATTTGCTATTTTGCTCAGTTTTTATGAAAGGAGGACTGTGGCTGACTTATTGGATGTGAATTTGGTGTGATCCAACTATGATGCTGAAGCTGCAGAAGACCTTGCACCAGCCACACATGCAAGAGCTGCAATAGTAATGATGGAAAAGGTGCTGTCAAGACATCAGGGCTTGGGAGGGGGGAGAAAAAAACGAGTTCACTCTTGTAAATCCTAGAAACACAGAACAGATTTCCAAACAGTCAGACTGATGAGAACCTCCAGCTGTTAATTAAGTGTATATGAATATGGCAGCCATGCTTGTAGGCACCAGAAAACAGAATACACAACTCAGAAAAAAATCAATTAGCTTACCTACACCACCAGCAACAAGGATTTTTCCCAGGAATAAAAGAAAGTCTGTAACTTTGTCCAGAACTGCAACTCTGTTCATCAAAGGGCAAACGATACATAATCATTACAAAACAGACATTTGTATTATTTCTCTTTACATCTATGGATAATGGCAAAGCATGACCAGACCCTGTCTTCTGCTGTTTCACAGGCTGACAGCACAGGACCACAGAGGCAATGCTGAGATGGGCAGTCACAGTGTAAACCCAGGGGACACAAAGACATTGGGCCTCATGTTGAGTAAGACCTTAACAGAGCAAAGCTGCCACAGGAGGTGAAGACTGTTTATTGCATGTGCTAGTTTTTAAAATATAACAACAAACCAACCCAAAACTTCAAAATATTTTCATTCCAGCCTTTCTTCCTGGGGCATAGATAGGCCAGCTCCTAAGAGGAGAAGCACACACCAAAACAAAAAGCACTGTTTGTGTAGATTGCTGGGAGGCCTTCTTTTCACTTGGTCCTACCTGACCCCATGAAACAGCTAAATGAAGTAGCTAAATCTATTATTTTAAGATATCATGGTACAACACTGAAGGCAGGAGACTACAAAGCAGGAAGATAATCACAGATGAATGAAGGTAGACAGAAAATCTGACAGTAAATCTGCAGCCCTCATTGAAAGCACAGCAAGGAATTTGTGTTTAATGTCCTGCCAGCCTGTCTTCTCAGAAACTGCAGGTAAATAATGGGATGACAAATGAGCTTTGTATCATCAACTTCTTGACAGGACTGGATATGGTAATATTCAGCACTGACTACCATGAAAAATAAATGCTAAGAACCACTAAAGAGACAACCATCATTAACCTGTCCAAATTCAGATGTAGCAAAATACACAAGATAAAAACACCTTCACTTGAAACAACAGAATTATTTGCCTGGCTTTTAAGTACTGGTGATATTCTGTCAGGAAACAAAGGCAGCTCTTCTATTGCACAGGCACTATGCAGTGTGGACATCACTGCCCTGATCAGTGCAGGGTCATACAGGGAAAGCACTCCATTCTCCCATCTCCAATCATTTCCTCTGCTTTCTGAAGCATCATTTCCATCTTCCTCCTTCAGCCTCCCCATCCATTTCTCTCCTCCTCCCAGTCCTTCACTAATTTAAACCACCTAACCAGTTTTACTGTGTCTCTTACTTGGTAATTAGAGTGTCTGATATTGCATCAACATGACCTGCTCCTAAGTTATTCTCCCATTATTTTTTGATCTCACAGTAGAGAGCTGGATGCAGTGAAGGGAAGTACTGATGAGAAAAGAGAGTTTGGCAGAAAACTTGGTAGTGGAGAAAAGGGCCAGGGGAGTTCCCAGCACCAGGGGAGATCTGGCTGTGCTACAAATACTCTCTTTGAAAGCAAAATACTCTCTCTTTCCTTTACTTCCACATTCTTGACACTCCATAAGCTTTCTGAATGAATCTGAAGACTTAGGTCATCCTGCTTTTCTTTTCTCAGTCAGTAAGTGGACCAAAGCCCAAGGAAACCCATAAGACAGATGAGCATCCTATTCCTGTGTATCCACAGATCTCCTACTCAGATGCTCCACTGATTTCCTGGAGGAATTATTACAATCTACTGGGTATTTATGAATTTAAAGGCACAATCACAACAAAGCCATGAGAATATATCAACTTTTCCTAGGTTGCTGTGCTAGACAGCCTGCTGTTACACACCAAGGAATAAGTGAGGGCTATGTCTGAGGACAGAACAGCTCACAGGAGTATTTGGAGGAGACATGGGAGAGGAAAGAAGTGTGTCCTCAGAGTGCATTAGCAGAACTCCTGACATTTCCAAGGGCTGGGATGTGGCCTCTTACCTGACCACATTCCTCATGAGCAGAAAGAATGCTTCCCTTGCTGAGGTGCAGAAATTCTTACCATATATGGCAATCTGAAAAATAATAGTAGCTGTTAAGTATTTAAATAATTAGGATCCATCCTTGTATGCCAGAATCTTACTGCATGTAATGCACAGTTCTCTCTAATATATGGCCTTGAAACTCAGATGAACATAAAGCACTTCCCCCAGTCACCAACAGCTTCTCATTGCTTCCCACCAGGGTGGGACTCAATATGATCCATCTTTCCCCTTCTAATCACCTGGTGATGTGCATGCCACCCCTTGTGATCCTGCAGGCAATAGACTCAGTTTGCCAAGCAGAACAAAAGAGGTATTTGCTGAGGGATTCTTCTCCCTCTGCTAGTTACCTACATTAGATTTACAGTTATTGGAAAGGAATAGGCACTTGCAAGCTGAAGTGAGCTGACCTTGCTTTCACTGAAGAAGAAATCTGCATAAAGTAAAGCAGCCAAAATCATCCAGGAACAAAACCATTTTTTTGCTGGGATAGTGTCCACATAATAGAACAGCTCTTAGCTCAGACAATTTATCAACTGTAAAGATTGCAAAAAAAAATACTTCCTCTTCAAGATGGCCTTAATTTGAAACATCAGTTGCAAGAACACAGGTTATAACAGACCCATTACAGGCCCCTCCTTTGAGACAAGAAGTCCCTGACCATAACATTGAATTGCTGAAATTCCTTCAAGTCAGAACATCCTAAGCTGGAATCTGTCTGTTCATTTACGTGAAAATTTCAAATTTCTCTTATCTGGAAGAAGGGTTTTTTAGAGAAATATCACTGTTGCTGCTAGCAGAATTTGTGCTTTTAACATCCAGGTGGATATACAGTTACCACATGCCTTCTGACCTCCGTATTCAAACACTGCCTCCAAATAGAAGTGCCATCAAATGCAGTATGAGACAAGCTAACACTCCTACTAAAGTCAGGATTTCAATTGCTGAATCACAGAGGGAGTTAACCAGTTATGCCATACCTTCCCAGTTACTTTGGGCGTGAGGGTGATGGACAAAGATGGGCATAAAAAGAGGCTGAGATCAGAAAAAAAAAAATTCTTACTGCTTCATGGCAGAACCACATGCATGTCCTGAAAACTCCCATATATCCCACTATTTATTCAGCAGATTCAAGTACTACTGACTATTGATGAACTAGCAGTGGCTAGGGTATTTTAGTGTCCCAGATAGGGGAGACCACATGCAGACACAGCACATACCATGATGTAGGCATTTCTGTTTATAAATTTTAAGAATTTTTCCAAACACCAGAAACAGCACTTGAGGCAGCAGAGTAGAAATCTAGTGAAGGAGTTCTGAGTACCTAAAAAAACCAGGAAAGAGTACATCATACATAGAATTCATGAACTGCCTTCAAAATGTAGAAAGCTATTCAGAAAAAATCTTAAATTTGTGACAAAAGCAGAAATGTTATTTCTTTCCTTCTAGGTATGGGCTCTCTTTCTGAACCAAAGTTAGCTCACTAACTTTCAATTAGATCAGATCCACATCCCACATGAACTTTGCATTAGGTTCCAAAGACTCCATTTGTGTAAATCAACACAAATTTACTAGTTTCAAATTAAGCTACAATGGATAGAGATAACGTGGAATTAATCTCTTTTCATTGATGAAAAAGGGCTTGGGAAAGTACAGAAGTAATTTAGCAACAAGAGGTCTTACCAAGCCAGAACAGGTTCATAAGCCTCACCTTTCAGTTTGTGATCCAGGTACTCCAGTATCACTCTGATCAGCTGGACAATTGCCAGGATTAAGGCGCCGAATGCCAGTGACCCTGTGTGGTACCTACAACAAAACATGTGATGTTATGTCACTCATGTGTGCAGATGTACAGTGACTGCATGTCCATGCATATGTACATATAAACAAAATCCTCAGTGGAGGAAGGTTCATAGTGGGAACTACATAAACTAATGGACCTTCATCCTGATCCTTCAAAAAGGAACAGGGTGAAGCCATTGATGCTGCTGGTCTTTGTGGGTACTGTGTCTGTCAATATGTACATACACGTGCTATATACAGTGTCTGGGGGGGGCCTACTGGGAGTACCTTCTCAGCCTTACAACTGGTTGGACCTGGGGGCAGGGAGCTGCAGCAGCCTTGGGGGGCTACAAGATCCTGGGCTACAGGGTTCAGCCTTCCCCTACATTTTCCTGACTGTACTGGTGTGGATAGAATAGTTATTTTTGTTCATAGAAGCTTGTGATGGGCTATGTTTTGGATTTGTGGCCAAGACAGTGCTGGTAACACAGCCACATTTCAGCTTCTGCTGAGCAGCACTTGCACAGACCCAAGGCCTGCTCTGCTCCTCACCCTTCCCCGGCAGCGAGCAGGCTGGGGGTGCTGGAGGAGCTGAGAGGGGACGTGGCCAGGATGGCTGACCCCAGCTGACCCCAGGGGCACCTCACACTACACCATGTCATGTTCAGCAGTAACAACTGGCAGAAGAAGGAGCAAGAGGAGGACATTTAGAGTTCTGGAGTTTGTCTTCCCAAGCCACTGCTATGCCTGATGGAACCTTGCTGTCCTGAGGATGGCTGAACACCTGCCTGCCCATGGGAAATGGGGAAGGAATTCCTTGTTCTGCTTTGCTTGTGCATGCAGCTTTCCTTTACCTAGTAACTGTCTTTATCTCAGCCCTTCACCCTGTGGGTTCTCTCACCCACTCCACTGTGTGGGAGCAAGTGAGCAGCTCCAGGGGCCTTGGCTGCTCCTGAGATTAAACCACGACCCTGACTAGACATTTTCATCCGATATTCTCAGACTGGCTCCCACAGATGTACAAGCACCCTCTGTTGGATGCGTGACCACCCTCAGGCTGGCTCTGGCCTTACCGTATTGCTCGTCCGAAGGAGGAGAAGAGTGGCCACAGGGGAATATCAGCTGGTTTGCGATAGGCCCAGTAATAAGAGGCAAAGGCACCAGCAAGGGTACACTGCCCTAGTGCAATGGCAAAGTTCACCAGCCAGAGAAACACAAAGGCATTGGCTAACTGGAAGATGAAGATGTATTTGTGGTACAGGCTTTCTCCTCCATAAAAAGCAAAAGTACACTGAGCACCAGGGCACAATTTAGTCACGTTGGTTGTGTTAAAAGTCTGAATAGAAAAATAAACAACAAAATCATAAGCAATGAATTCTGTGTACATATTTCTGAAGTTCAGCAAGTTAATACAAGCAACATAATTCTGCTTGATGTTTCATTAGCTCATTCAAAACTGCACACCAGCACTACATAATCTGTTCACATATTTAAAGATTCACAGCAATGACTTATGCAGGTGCTTATCTTCAAAGCAGGTGTTGGCAAAGAGGGCTGCTCACTACATGCCTGAAACCTACAGAAATGAAACTTGAATTTCAGAAGACTATTTTTAAGATACAAAAACACTTCAGTTTCATTAATGAAAATCTGCTCACATTAAAAAAAATACATATTTATTTGAAAACTAGAGGGTCAATCCAGTGTTCAGGTAAATCACCACAGTTCAGACAAATCCAACAGAGCTATGCCATTTCACACAAACTGTGGATGTGATGATGACTTCCCTTATGTATCTCAGACTATTAAAAAAGGAGTAGTCTTTACATGGAATTCCTTTTCCCTATTTCTATTGTTCATTTCATGTATTTGCTTGGTTTGCCATGAAATAAAATCAGACCAATTCTAATTCCTTCCTTTTGCAGTGTACAGGTATCATCAGGGCGGGGAGTTCTTTGGTATGTACATAACCACAGCAGGACCCTGAAATTTAATGCCTCAGTTTCTGCCCATTGCCTCTTGTCCTTTGGCTGGGCACTGCTGAGCAGAGCCTGGTCCATCCTCAGACATCTCCTGCATACACTGGGAGACATGGATGAGGTCCCCTCTCAGTCACCTTTTCGAGGCTGAACAGACTCAGCTCCCTCCCCCTTTCCTTGAAAAGGAGATGCTTCAGTCCCTCCAACACCTCTGCAGCCTCTGCTGGACCTGCTCCAGGAGCTCCATGTCCCTCCTGTCCTGAGGAGCCCACAGCTGCACACAGCACTCCAGATGTGCCTCACAGGGCTGAGCAGAGGGGCACAGCCACCTAAAGCGGTTCAGGATCCCAGTGGCCTTCTTGGCCCCCAGGACACTCCACTGGTCATAGACAGCTATGGATTTCATGAGCTGCAGAGCTGCTCTCCAGCAGGTCACCTGTGCTGGTGCATGGAGTTATTCTTCCCCAGGTGCATAACATCTGATAAATATTTCTAGTTTCAAAATAATCGTTATATTCAAACCCACAGTCAAATAAAAGCATTTGACTGAAGGCAAAATTTAGGAAAAAAGACAAACATTTTTGGAGGTTCCTAAAGGTACCAAAGGAATCTAAGCTTCTCCTTCAAATCGTGGCTAGCCCTTGGACCAGTTTGAGGCACAGCTTTCAAAGACTACTACTGCCTTTGGAGGACCACAAAACAGACTCCTCATGAACACAAGAACACTGTTCCAATAAACTACTGTTTTTGTGTCTTCCCTTCTCACCCTGCAATTTAGAATGGTTAATATTTACAGGACAATTTAGCAGAAAATTTAGTTTATGTCTGTAAAATGCTTTGAACAAAGATGTGTTAACCAAACGCTAGGAAATATTTTCATAATTAACATGAAGAATCATTACTTAAAATATGTACATTTTCTACTGGCACTGCCTTTAATAGTAATTAAGAAATGCAATTAGTATAGCTCTCAGTATAGGTAAATATTTGTTACACTTACCTCCGGGTTACAAGTCAGGTTTGCATACTTGCACAGTGTTTGATTAGCCATTACTTTATACACAGGTTCTCCTGATGTGGCCAGAAAACTGAATGAAATATTTTAAGGAGGAATCACAGAACTGCAAGCTTTGAGCAACTTAAGATTCTGTTTGTATATGGAAAAAAAAGTAGTTTTCAAATAGCAATTTTACCCTTTCTTAATCCTTATCAAACCCTTGCTGTTGGGGAACTAACAGTGGTTGCTGTTAGGCAATTCAGAGAACACAGTGCACTGCATCTTCTCTCATTCTTTTCCCATACTTTTCTGAAGAAACACATACAGAGCCCACTCCACCCCCAGTTAATTAAGAGACCATTAACACCAAGCCTATAGAGCACATAGCATGTTGAAGACCACATCCACTTTTTGTTGAGGGCCCTTTCAGCTCCTAAAGTCAACCTTACATAGTCCAGGCCTTGTATGATCCCCCTGCCTTGCCAGGAATTTCAATCCAGTTCATTTTAATTAGATTAAATGCACTGTCTGACTTGTACATCACATGCAAATGTGCAGCAAGGAAGACTGCATCAGAACATGAAGTGCTGAGTGACCCAACAGCCCTCTTAATGCTGGCTTGATTAATGTGAAATAGCAGAGAATTATCCAGTTTTGTAGACCAGAAGACTTGCTCCAGAGTCACACAGGCAGAAGGATACACAGCTGTCACAGCCCAGTAGGAAATACAAATTGCAATGAGTATGAAGGTAACAATGGGGTAGAACAGTGTGGACATGATATAGCCAATAGCCCTATGAAAGAAACAAAACATACCAATAAGCTACAACAAGTCCAAAATCAAGCTTTTTATCAGTCCTCTTCTAGCAATTTTACTTTGAGATCCTTGTAACATAATCTAGTGCTGGGATCTCAAGAATACTACAGGATTATTTTTTCTAATGTCTTCAAATCTTGACTTTTCTACCAGTTCACTTTCATTGACAGTACTAGAGTGAACTTTAATAATTTTCCATGTTCCAGCCTGTCTTCTGCTTTCTCCTTCTTCATGACTGCCTCATAGATCCATTACCCATTATGTCCTTATCCCACTCTAGTCATCCTATGCTCTTCCTTTAGCTCCTACAGACCTGAAATTACTGTGTAGAACTTTGCATTTGACAGCTCTGCTCCCAGCTCCTCCACTACCTTGAGTGCTAGCTATTTTGGGGCAGAGGCAGTCAAATTGTCTTTCCAAATGCCAAGACATGCTTCCTGTGACTACATGGCTTTCCTTGTGTGTGTCACAGATTAGTGGTGCTCACTTTTGGCAGGCATGAAGAGTAATGGCCTTTCACTGCTGACAGCACAGAGAGCCTCTTTTAACATCAAGGGTTATGTCTGAGAGACTGACATTCTGCTGCTAATTCTTGTGGCTAGAATGGGACTAGTGAGCAGGAACTCAAGCATGCCAGCTCCTACTTTGACAGGGACTCCTCCCCTGCAAGAGGAGTTGATACAGCCTCTCTTGGTAAATTGGCTGCAGCTGTCTCAGAAGGGAACACCTCCAAATGGCTATCTCACTGGGTGTGAATTCAGAGAACATGTGCCTTGTTCACTGAAGCTTACAGGTTGGCTTCCTTTACATACCTGTCATCTACCTCTTAGTATAAATTTTCTTCCCTGTGACCCTGTGAGCTTATCACAAGCCTTTTTTGTCCAGTATTATTTCCTACAGATTTCTCCTATGTCTTATGGCAATTTTGATGCTATTTGTTTTATAGGATGCAGTTTCCAGAATGCAAAAAGATAAACATTTCCTCAGTTTCTACAGGTAAAGTAGCAAATGCTGGGGGAATGCAAGGGAAGTGTTATGTGCTATCAAGAGGTTATGAGCAACACATTAATTGTTAACTAAGTCCAGAGATGTACAAGTCTTTAATGAGTCACAATGCCAGCAGGACACAGTCTTATGCTGTCTGAGAAGTAATCACAACATATTAGCTGTGTTCAGCAGTTAATGGTAGGCCTCTTAGTTACCACTAAGACCATGTACAATTATTCCAACAAACTGAGTGCAACTTTTGTTTCTGACTATGGATTTCAAGTCAATTATTAGCATTATCATTGTAATATTTTTGAAAAAGTTGTTGAAAAGTAGTTCAAAGGTAAGCCAAAACATAATTTGACTTTTAGTCATTAGCAGCTTATTTTTCATTTTCCTGAATACAGGGCACAGTCTTTTAGGTTTATAGTAATTACATAAAGTGTTTCATCTCATGCATTATCCATGAGAGTAAAAACTTCACCCTGAAGTGACCTTCCCATGCTGCTGAAAAACTACAGAATCTTATCACTTCTCAGTAAAAAGTTTATGAACTTTTTAAAATCCTTGCACCTGTCAAGGCTGTGAGCAAAGGTTTCAGAGTGTCAAAAATGCTCCTGGATTTTAACAAACAGGAATTAAAGAGTCTAATTTAGGGCTGCCAAAATTAATTGCTATGCTCTAATTGCACAGCAGCCTAAGACAGGAAACAGGTAGCTGACTGACTGCAGAACTTCTGTATTTCTTAATCCTATCACAGAAATCCCAAATCCTTATTCCTGAGAACCATAATGTCAGTAGAGATGGCAGAAAACCAAAAGCAAGTGCACACAGATAAACTCAGAGCTAAGTCTCTGTGCTCTAACAACACAGCTCCGCTTCCAAGGCTTATGAGACTGTAGTCTATTTGCAAAGAAATCCAAGGGTCTGATTGTTCTCCTTTGTAATATTCCCAATTAAAAAAAAACACCAAAAAGAACTAAATGTTGGCACTGCATAAAACAGGAACCACTGTGAACAAATCCTATGCAGATTTCAGGAAACACAAAATGAAGAGGTCCCTTAGGCCTTCCACTCTCATATCCTGCTCTGCTTTCTTCTCTACTCAGACCTGAAAAGAAGCATCTTGGACTTAACCCTCTTAGAATGTCTGGTCACAGAAATTCTCCTTTTCTCTTTGTACATTTATGCCTGTCCACAGAGAAGTTTTTTTGGAGCCAGAAGAATCCAGTCTTTCCTAAACAGAAGCCAGCACAAAACATCACCAATACTCTACCACTAGTACATCACTCCAGAGACAATCCAATGACAGAGGAAAATTGGTGGTTACAGGTCCCAGGCTTCTATTACCAGTGTACCACACTTAGGTTTCTGCTGAGAGACCTTCTTGCATTGAACATATGTAGTAACATCAACAGTGTATGTATTCTTAAGGCAGAAAGTTGAGAGATAGGAAATACCTTATAAAAAATCCTCTTATAAGCACAACCTCATTAACAGAGAACTGGCCTTCCTTAGATTACCTGTTTGATTCAACAAATCCAGTGTTGTATTTTAACACCCAATTTTCTGCCCTTGGCAGTGCAAGATGGAGCTGGAGCAGAGTGTCCTCCAGAGACCATTGAACAGAACTCAAGGTACATTAAGGTCAGCCAAACATACCTACTGCCCTCCTTGAGCAGGGCAATGGCAATGCGGATCCGACTTCTCAGGAAGATCAGCATCAGGATGATTATGACCTCAACACCACAAAGGATTATCACTGTAAGCAAACAAACAAAAAATTTAGTTTTATCAAGAACCAAACCAAACCTCTGTATTTTTTTCCTTGTACTTTACCCTATTGCTCATGAACTCTGTAAAATTCTCTGGATGAGCAGTTTTCTTTCTCCAGCTGCACCTGCCAAACTTCAATCCTTCAATCCTCAGTGATCCAACAAAGAGGTAAATGAAGACACAAAGAACAAAAGGGAGATTTAAGCAGTAAACTACTGCTCTATTAATTTAGCTAACAATAGGGAGAGATGGTGTTTCATGTTATGTCCCATTCATCATCAGTTAAGTGTGCACATTCTAATAGAGCAGGAATAGGAATGAAAGTAATATTTGACAGGTATTTGTTCTCTCTTCTGCCCCTCCTTTCTTGAGGAGGAGTATGTGTACTGCAGGCTGCTCTGTTCCTAAGATGCTGTTTTAAATACATTGCCCTTGTAGGAGAAGGCAATGGAGCACTTTGGAAAATAAAGGTAATGAGATTTGCTGTGGTTCATTCCACAGTCTTAGATTGGCCCACAAGAAAATTCAGTGACATGGATGTAAGTTGAGAGGAGATCTCATTGGGGTCCTCAGCATGCTCATGAGGTTAAGTGGAGCGGCAGACACAGATCTCTTCCCTCTCATGAGCAGTGACTGGACTTGAGGAAACTGCTGGAGCTGAGTCTGGGGACATTCAGGTTGGATATTAGGAAAAGGCTCTTCCCCCATAGGGTGGTTGGGAACTGGAACAGGCTCTCCAGGGCTGTGATCCTGGCCTCAAGGCTGCCAGAGCTCAATAAGTGTTTGGACAATGCTCTGAGGCACAAATGGAATTGTTGGGGTGTCTGTGCAGGACCAAGAGTTGGACTTGATGATCCTGATGGGACTCTTACAACTCAGCATATTCTATGATTCTAAGCTACAAAGACATAGTTACTAATGTGAGTTATTTATCTCACTTCTGGGGGCATCAAAGAGGAAGAAAAAACAAACTGGGAGTGAAAGACACCATTCCATATGCAACTTCTTCAGGACTAAATTATTGCCTTCTACTTCCCCATGATGAAGACTGAACACACAGGAAGTAGAAAGCTAATAACACAAGAGTTTTTCACTCTTATCACTAGTGGGACTGCATTATTTCCCCTTACAAATATACTAGCTTCCTTGAAAAAACCACATTTTTACACAATATAAAGAAATGGAATTCTGCCTTCTTCTCTGATCAACATATGTAGAGGAGATTTAACAGGGCAGAAACTGTAACAAGACTTTGATTTTCCTGAATATCCATTAACAGAAACCAAATTTAAGGGGCACTTACTAAATGCTAACCATGTTTGCCTCAGTTGCAGGTACACTTTGAAGTCTGTCTGGAATCCAATATCATAAACAGTGAGGTCAGATCCAGGTATTCCTTTAAGATGATCATATTCCCAGTAACAATGCCAGATGCCTTTTAAAAAAGAATCGATATAATATGAGTGTTTCTGTGCAAAGACAAATTTTAAAAAAATCTTTTACAAGCCAAGTGTTTTGCCCTCAGCCTATCACATAAACAGACCCCCAAAATGCATCACTAGGCAACTGTAGCACCAGTACCAGTGATTACAGACTAAGCACACTGCAGGTAGGTAAGGCAGGTTACTACATCTGTTGCTAAGTATCAGTGCAGCTGGCTTCTTCCTTAATTTTGTTGCCATTTAAGTCTTTCTCACTTAACTTTGTCTCAAGCTAGGCATTAATTCATCCAACAGTACTATTTAATTGATGTAACTACTGATTTTCTTTGTCCAAACTGAAGCAATAAGATAGCCTCAGAGACTAGAAGATTACACCTACCATAACCTATAATTCCAATCACTCCAAAGATGAAAATCCAGAAGAGAACCCCAGCTGTGAACCTCAGTAACACAAGGAAGAGCAGACTCAGCATCATTGCAATGAACAGCCCACTAGAAAGAGAAAAAACAAACACAGGGAAAACGAGCATGAGAATCTCTTCATTTTCTTGTGTGCCTGTAACTCCAAACGAAGGTTACTTCATCTTAACATAAGAGAATGATTTGTAAAAATGTATTTCAAAACCTCTGGCATGAAATACATTCTCATGGCTACTATCTGCTATTACAAACACACAGCTTATCCATGATGATCTCCCAGGGCAGAGCCTGAAATGTTGGCAGGCACTAGGCTCTCAGGCTGAATGGGACAATGCCTCTTTGGTCACTTGCCCCAGCTGAACAACTCACTGCCTTCTTCAGGCCACAGTCTAATCTACAACAGAGAAAGTTAAATTGGAGGAATACCTTGCTGATTTAGGTCCTTCATTGAAAATCCCTGCTTGCAAAGAAATAGTTAGTAAATAACATTAGAAACTTCCTAGAAAAAAAGAACTTAAATTTAGGAGGAAAACCAGTGATTCTATCCACTCATCAAAAGAGGAAAGGATCAGAGCACTATGATGTATAAAAAGAAACTGTTAAGAGTCATCTATGGAGCCTCTAGAAAACAACATCTACAATGTCTTCATCACATCTCAGGTAAGGAAATATTTGTTTTCATTTCACTCCTAGAAAGCAAGCCAAAAAGGAAAAAATTACTGCCAAAGCCTTTGTTACTCAGTAAGGCTTTCTAAACTTTGTGAATAAAGCAATATAAATAACAATCCCATCCAACAAACATCCAACTTAGATGCTTCACACTATATTTCATGTCTCATTATTTTTAGGTGTTACATCAGAATTTTTTATTAGCACAGACAAAAATTTACAACTTCTTCTCACCTGTGTTCAGTAACTTTTCTTCTGAATGCTCCCAGCTTATTTAGCCAGTAACTAAAACTAAAAAATGGGGCAGTCTTATCATCAGTAACATCAGCTTGTTCAGTTAAACCTTTGTAAGCCTGCCTTAAGTCCCAGGCCTTTAAAGGCTTCCTAGCCTGATGTATTTTCCCTTTCTGAATGGCTTGCTGAAATTCAGAATGTATTCCTCAAGAAAAATTGTAGTTTTGGAGCCTATGACTCTTTCTTGAAAGCAGTAAATTACCTTTATCCAAAGTTCTCTTTAGCTATGCATGAGCTGTAGTTATTACAACTGTCTTCAACAGACTGGTTCCCTTAAACTGAAGCTTGAAAGCAGCAATTCTGGGGTATGCTACAAAGACTAAAGCAACTCCATATTTAATTTTCAATCCAGCCTCCCTTCACTGTTGAGCCTTCATTGTCATCACCCAAACTCTGGCACTTAAACATATTTCTCCAGAAATAGTTTCATGTATGCAATCACTTGGTGAAGAGTGTGAAGAAAATTCTATCCAACTACTTTTAAAGTAGCAACAATTCCTTATAAAGCATATAATATTTGAAACGTGGAAACTTGCTTCAGAATTTAGAATTACTGTTCAAAAAAATGGAACCTTTTCTCTCCAGCCTCTGTGTTCAGTGATACCTCCTTTGAAAGAATCGGTACCATAAGCCTGATTTCAATAAAACAGAGAAAACCAAGTTTGCTGAACATCACTGAGTTTCTTGCCACTAACTATTGTATCAGACTAGGAGAAAGCTGTCCTTCCATCAGTGACCAAACACCTTTAAAGTTCAAACTTCTGTTTCTGAACTAATTCTCCATATTAGTACCTGAAATATGTATTTATTGTTGTGGCTTTGCACTCAGCCTTGACTAATGCTTAACATGTGCCTGTTACAGGTTCTCACCTGGCAACAACTTCTGTTCCTGTTTAAACTAAATACCCTGGTCCATAAAAACTAATATTAATGGGCTAAGAATGCACAAATACTTACATATTCACTTCAGCAAAGTAGCTACTTCTTTAGTTTCAAAATTGTTTTAACTAATTGGTGATTAGTGAGTATTAATTACAAGATAAAGTTAATACTGTTCAATATTTCCTGTTCTTGATGTTGCTTTGCCCGCTGCATTGGATTTATGGATTTATATTGGACTTGTAGATTATAACGGATTTAACTATATATTACCAGTATGAATTTAGAAATTATGTGGGTTTTATATATATACTAAAGACACTTAATTCAGATTTTTGAGTTTTGGAAATGCCAAATGCAGATGGGTCCTGCAAGAGAACACAGCACCTCCTCATTTTTTGTCTGGCAGGACATAAAAAAGCTACTCCAGATCAACTGACACTCTATGTATGTATGCTATACCATCCTTACCTCATGCACAGAACCAAAACAACCTTATTGTCATGTGATGAAAAGAAATTACAGTTCTCCTTGAGTTTTAAAAAGTAAGATTGGTACCAAACACATACATGATCTATTTTTTCATTCCCTGCATGCTCCAAAGCGAGTTTGGAAAAATTAAAAATATCCATAAAAATCTTACATTAAAATCCAATACCAAGAAATGGCATAGTCTTCAAAAATTTTCATTCCAACTGATCTTGCATCCAGGACATTATTGATGCCACTGAGAAAAGACAAATCAAAGAAAAGGTTGCTTCAGGAAGAAAAGTAGAATTTATTTAAACAACAAATAGGCTCAGTGGAAGAATCTGAAATATCTTTGCTAGTGATAAGAGTACATTATGATTCTTCAGTTCACAGTTACAGAATCACAGAATTAACCAGGCTGAAGACCTTTGAGATCATCAAGTCCAACCTATGGCCTAACACCAAATCATCAACTAAACCATGGCCCTGAAGTGCCACATCCAGTCTTGGTTTAAATGCTTCCAGGGGTGGTGACTGCACCCCCTCCCTGGGCAGCCCATTCCAGTGGCCAATCGCTCTTTCTGTGAAGAATTTTTCCCTAAAGTCAAACCTAAACTTCCCCTGGCACAGCTCGAGACTGTGTCCTCTCCTTCTGTCCCTGGTTGTCTGGGAGAAGAGACCGACCCCCCCCGGCTACAGCCTCCTGCCAGGGAGCTGTGGAGAGGGACAAGGTGCCCCCTGAGCCTCCTCCAGGCTGAACACCCCCAGCTCCCTCAGCTGCTCCCCACAGGGCTTGTGCTCCAGAGCCCTCACCAGCCTTGTGGCCCTTCTCTGGATGCATTTAAGCATCTCAACGCTTTTCTTAAATTGAGGGGCTCAGAACTGGCCACAGTATTTAAGGTACAGCCTCAGCAGTGCTGAGCACAGGGGAAGAATCGCTTCCCTGCCCCTGCTGGCCACACTGCTCCTAATCCAGGCCAGGATGCCACTGGCCCTCTCGGCCCCTGGGCACACTGCTGGCTCATGGTCAGCTGCTGTTGACCAGCACCCCCAGGTCCCTTCCTGTCTGGCCACTCTCCAGCCACTCTGTCCCCGGCCTGTGGGGCTGCAGGGGGTGTTGTGGCCAAAGTGCAGGATCTGCCACTTGGACTTGTTAGATGTCCTGCTGTTGGATTCTGCCCATCTCTCCAGCCTGCCAAGGTCCCTCTGCAGAGCCCTCCTACCCTCTTAACAGATCAATACTTGCTCCCAACTTGGTATCATCTGCAAACTTGCTTTGTTACAGCAAAGAAAAAAAGTGCGGAAGAATTTCTCTAAAATGCCTGAAAAAAATTTATTAAAAAGTCTTTATGACCAGAATTGCTTATTATGTCACAAGTGTACCCTAGTAATATCTGCAATGTACCAATGGCCAAACAGTTGTGACTCTAGAACTGCTAATAGCACAGAACCAGAAAGCAGCTCAGTGAAGCAAAAGGTTGACTTCATGGAACTGTTGTCCTATCCTGCAAAGTGGCTGCCCATACTTGTGTTTTCCTAAGAATAGCCCAGTACATTGCTTTTTACCAAAAGCTGGAGTACCCTGATGACATGAGATGCCCAAAGGACAGCCCATGGTAATGGAAAGGCCACTGCAGAAGAGGACAGACAAGGCTATCCTTGCCTGGCCTGAACCCTGCAGCAGGTGGTTTCCATCTTGAACCTCACTGGCTTTCCTAGGAAAATTAATTTTGCTAGGAAAAACAACAAGAATGATTTAACCAAATGACAGCCACTGCCACAGACTAAAATTTTCTGCTCCTTTCTGCACACCACAGTGCTGGATTTCCTTAAGAGAACTTTGCAAGTGTGCTCAGGCTTACAGAGACCCTTCACTAGCAAGTCTTGCTTGGGTACCCTCAGCCATTTGCTACAACAGATTCTGATTATTTTTTCAGTTCCTAAATTATTGCACAATCTCAGAGTCCAGCAAATGAACACTGAAGAAGGGTAAAACCTACTTTGCAGCTTCCCTGAGATCAGTTACATTTCTCGTTTTTCCTCTTCCATCTTTGAACGTCGTCTGATTTGCCACAGTCAACACTCCATTCTTCGTGGAGAAGTCTGGGAAGCATCTCTTTAGAACTATTCAAAATATCAAAACAAAGCATGCACATTACATTTTAGGTCACTCTCCGTTTTTATCACTTCTCTTTTGTAACATCTTTAAATAATTTCAGATTCGCAGTCAAATGTTTTTCAACTGATTATCTAAAAGTACGTTGATTTGACAAGTCTTGGAAGAGCCATTACATTCAAGATTATGATTTTTATGTTCTGGGGTTTTTTGTCTAAGCTCAGGCAGGGTGGGATCACAGATCTCAACTGGAGATCCTAGGTCCTACCAAATAACAACAGCAGTATATGTAGAAGTTTAAGAATTTGTAATAAATGCGGAACTTACTCTCTGTCAGTATCTGGGCAGCTTACAAAAACTGCAGCTTCTCAAATATGCCATTTCATGGTAATAATCAGACCAGCCCCCAAGGACAGACTCAACTGGACTGGTCACGAATGGTACTAGCACCCAAAACAATACATAACAGCAAGTGTCAGCTCCTCATATGCCAGATGAGCTCCAGTACCAGCCACTATCACTAGATAATCTTGGAGAGGAAGCAATGGAAAAAAGACAGAAACTATTGGTTAGACAGAGGGAGGAGGAGATTATAAAAAAGAGAGAAAAGGAGAGATGTTTGCATACTCATTTATGCTGCCCTGATTTGGTTTTTTTTGCTGCAAAAAGTCCTGGGTTTCATTCCAAAGGGAAGAGCAGGTCAGTCCTCCACACAGCTGTATTTTATGGAAACTATTCAGTACTTTCTGTATCAGATTCCAATAAATACTGACACCAGGGTTCAATATTCAGTCTGGTGCATCTACCTCAGCAATTATTCTGACTAAATAATTCAGTAGCATGTCTCTTTTCCTCCCTCTGTAATCCTTGCCCCTTGCTGTAGTCTAAAAGAAAATAGCTTCTTTGCAAATTGCTTTCTTTTGGGTCAGTACATTTTCATACAAATTCTTAGTATGTTTTCAAAATTTAATCCATATTTTCTCTTTTTAATAACCTGTCCCTGATTTACATGATGCCAGTTTTAAAGTATGGGAAAAATAAATAGCAGTTTCTTTATTTGCATAAACTTCTGGGTCAGAACTACACTTCTGCTGCTGAGTTCTGAGATCTGTGGTTGCCTACTCAGAAATACCTTCTGACCACAGTGTCAAAACCAGTTTTGGCCCCTTAGTTCCTCTGTATTCTCTGCATAGCCAGCACTGCAACTAAAAAGAGAGATGTGTTGTAACTGGGCTGAAGTATCATTTGAAGTTAACAGCTGCCCATAGGAGCCTTCCCACATTCACAGCATTTTCTTGATGGCAATGGGACTGCTTGCTCACATATTCTGGAAGGTGCATTTTGAGCTGTAAACTTTTGTCATCAGTGATGATCCAAGAGCAAGACAGAGCTCAATTTGACTTAATCACATGCTGAATGTGCCCAGATGACAGTTAGAAGAAATATTAATAAATATTTATTCTTTCAAACTCTCTAAAATTGAATGGATGTCACTGTCAGATAACAGACAGTTCCTAGTGACCCTGCCACAAAACACTTGTCAGACTTTTCAGGATTTGTGCTTTAATGTGAACACTCAAAATGTGCTCAGATGTGTGTAAGAAGTAGAATCACTCACAAGGCCTGCTTGGAATGATCATCGAAGGACAATCTTCATCACGTAGGACTTGAGCAACAGACTAAAAAGGGGAAAAACAGGAATGCTGAATACATAGCAGTGTAACTACGTGGTTTCTGTTCCACACCCAGTCTGATAGAAGGCCCCAAACTGGGACCCAAACTGAGCTTTGCAGCCTCCTCCCCAAATTTGGCTGGTGGAGCTGCAGGATACATTCATGATCTAAGTGTGAATCCAAACTGTCACTGTCATTAGGGAAAAGACTATTCTTCTTTTCAAGTGACAAAAAAAAAAAGACCTGTTCACTTTGGATTGGCATCTAAGCCAGAAGTGACTGGGCAACTGTGCTTTGCCTTCCCTTCACCTTTCCTCTTAGAGTAAGAATTTAGCACAATTAATATAGCTAAATTGCAAGGTGGTTTAAAATTGGGAGAAACAACACAGTACATTTGACTGCAAAATCACTTACATGAAGGGTAGATTAATTTTTCCAGCTAAGTAGCTATAGATGACTTAGAAGCCTTAAGAATTGGTTTGAGATACTCTGCTCTACTCATGTGGAGTACCTAAGCACTAAAGGACACTTCTTCTCACAGTCCTGTAACTACATGGGTAGCTGCAGACAGTATTTTAAGCAAAGACCAACCATTCAAAGAGTGGGGGATTTAGCAGGCATACAAGACCTTTGCCCTGGATTAAACAACTGTCAAATCACATAAACGGGACATCTCCTTAAACAGTGACATCAGAATAATTCAAATCTTTGGTGCAGCCCAGTAAAATCACGCATATTACCTATTGCTTGAACTAAAAATACATTCTATGGGCTACTGATAGATACACACCTTGCGAGGATTGTTAAAGCCAGGTTTGCAGAACTGCCTGAAGTAATTCCACTGGTCTGGTCTGTATCTGTAGGAAGCCTGAACATCAATGTAGGTTGCAAACCTGTCTGGGCACTTTGAGACACAAAGCTGCAAGAAAGGAAAAAAATGAGTAAAGATGCACTGGGTGTAGAGAAGGGTAAGGAAAGTCAGTGCAATGGAAAACCAAGGAACGGCCGCTGCTCTCAGTAAGGTTTACTGCAGGATTTAGAAAGGGACATGTCTGGTCCTTTTGATTCCAGAGATGAATACTTCTAAAATTCTTTGACAGAACATACTTCTAAAGTCTCTCCTCATAGCTGGCACATCAAGCCCCTCTCTGCCCATCACAGGCTATAGAGACTGTGCACTACAAGTCACCTTTAAAATAATCATATTTTGAAGGACATGAACAGCAATTCTTAAATCCAAAAAAATGTATGTCTAGTTCTTAAGCCCAATGACTAAGATGCAGGGAAAATATTTTACCTCCACATTTCACTCACCTGTGTTGTAGGGCACTGTAGGTTTATTAACACTACGGGGCTGGCACATTTCAGAATGTTGAAGTAAAACAAAATGGTCTTGTTCCTATGGAAGAGGATATAAGATAATCCATGTCATAAATACAGGTGCTTATACATCCTACCATTCCAAAACTTATCACATACACTGAACAAATTCTATTACTGTGAATGGCCATATTGCAAACATAAGATAAAAAAACCCACTCCAAGCAGACCTCAAATGTTCTACATCAAGACACCTCTGAAATCAGAAGTTTTTGCTCTAAAAAATGCTGATTTCGAGAAGACTTTTCCCCAGCAAGGTTTTAAGATGAAAGAATCGGTGTGTCTGTAGTCCTGCCTTGAAAGAGTGAGGCGTGTAAAATAACTGCAGAAACCCCGTGGTCTCTGTGTTCGCACTGCACATCCTGGGAACACACTGCACACAAACTCACCATCAGCAAACGCTACTCTGTAAAAGCTGACTAATTCTTCTGGTCAGAAGGTGGCACCAAAACCAGTCAGAAGCTTCTTATGGTTGGAAACCAAAAGCAGCTGGCCAGAAAATAGAATGGCAACAGCATCTACTAATAACACTAATAAACCCCCTCTGACATAAATAAGGGTCAGTCTCAGGGGTTTGCAGCCTACACACTTCACAGCTCCTGAAACCTGGGGCCTTGCAGTAGCTGTCATCTTCAATTTGGATCTGAGGACTCCAAGATCTCTTGATTTAAAGACATGTGTTTTGAAGACAGCAAAATATGCTGTTAAACTTTGCTATGTCAGAAAATTATCAGACAGCTCTAGTGAAGATGATATGGCAGTAGTAACAAATGAAAACAGCCACTGAAAACTAGGTCTGTATTCCTCATAATGAAATTGTGTGGTATTTCATTATTATGTTGTGCTCTGTGGAAGGCTAAACAAGCTTAGAGATTACATGGCAATTAATGGATGGATTACAAGGAGACACAAAGAGGTCTAACTGAGACTTGCATTACACCACAAGAAAAATTAATTTCACTGCATGGCATTCATTGGAGTTCAAGTGGGTTTTTGCATGAGCTGTGACTTGTTGGTTTTTAACTTCTTTTTTCTCCTCCTCAGTGAGACGGCTGGAAATACTTGTTACAAGCACAAGATTCAAAACGTGGAGACTGTGATCACTTTCTAAGGAAAAGGCCTCAGACTAAGCCCTTGGGGACTTTGGAAAACCACAGTTCTGGGTTAGCCTTTCACACTGCTTACTTTTGGGGAATGTGAAAAAGAACAGTATTGATGAAAGCCTGACAAGCACATCCCACACCTCCACTTTTGGGGACTAGAGAGACTCATTCAGAAGGGAGTCCTGGCCTACTACCAATAGACACTCTTGGTTTTCCAGTAGGTTGTATTATGTGGGGTTTTTTTAATTCTGTTTCTTAAACCACTTAGATTTTCAAAGAAAACATTGATATGAGATCTTTCCTCTCAGCAGCTATTTTCATGTAGAAGTACTCTGTTGGTATCAACTGATTAATTTAATACTTACAATTCAACATTTAAAAAGACTAGAAAACAAAGGTAATTAAGTAGAACTCTCTGGCTTTATTTACCTCCTGTTTACACCAGGAGGGTGTGGTTACAGCTGCCTGTCCCCCAGGCCACTCAGTCTCCTCTCCACTGGCATTGGATAAGCACCAGAACAAAACGAGAGGCTTTTCATTACATTTTTCTGTTATTTGCTGCATGTTGAGGAAAACCATGAACCAGGCTCCAATGTTCTAGGACTACTCTTATACTAAAGGGGATGAAGAACCACTCCACAGGTTATTAATTACCCAAACTTTGGCAGTTGTAAGCAGTGCCAGCTAGTCACTTGCTATGCAACCTTTAAGTTATACTGATGCTTTACCAAAAATATTCTCTGAATGATACAAACAACTGCGGACAGTAAATATTTGAGTCTGGATTTGCACTGGGAAACATATATTGCTGAACTTGATTTGGAAAAAATACAGTAAGAGTGTTGCTGTCTCTTTGACAGAGGGATTTAAAATCTCACATCTTATTCCCAGTGCTTGACTAATAAAGGTATGTGAATGGATTTAGTACTCACTCATTGAGGGTTTCTTTCTGGCCACAGAACTGTCCATAGCTGTCAGTTGGATAAATCACTTTTCTGGGGTCACCATGCACCCAAGCTGAAAAATACACACATACTTTTAACATTTTAGTCAAGTGTACACAGTTAATAGTTAAAACTAGCTAGCATGAAAATGCACCAGCTCTAATGTGCCACTTTATTCTCTGTTGATCACCACTGAGGAGTACTGATGAGTAGATTTCCTAATGAAAAACTACAATGCACAGCACACTAAACTGAACTAAAATATGGATGAATCAGCAAGAAAGCAAGCCAGTTCACTTTTTACCTTCATATATATCTGGGTGGAATCCAAAATATGATGTAATGGACTTACAAAATAATGGTTACTACAAGTGGAAAGAAGAGGAGCTGACTGTGCAGGCAAATCTGAGTGTTCACAGACAATGGTGGCACTGAAGGGAACCTGATCTTGAACACTGCCAGAGATGGGGCAGCCACAGCTTCTCTGGACCTGTGCCAGGGCCTCACCACTCTCACATGAAAGATTTTCTTCCCAATATCCCATCTAACCCTGCCCTGTCAGTTTAGAAACTCTTCCCCCTTGTTCTGTCATTCCATGTCCTTATCCAAAGTCCCCCTCAAGTTCTCCTCGAGTCCCTGTAGGCCCCTGAAGGGGCTCTAAGGTTTCCCTGGATCCTTCTCTTCTCCCAGCTGAACATCCCCAGCTCCCCCAGCCTGTCTCTCAAGCAGAGGTTCTCCAGTCTCCAGCAGCTCCACATCCTTCTAATGTTGGGGGCCCCAGAGCTGGAGGCAGCATTGCAGGTGGGGTGTCACCTGAGAGTAGCAGAGGGGCAGAATCCCCCTTCACCTGCTGGCCACACTTCTTTTGACACAGCCCAGGGTATTGCTGACTGACTTTCTGGGCTGCAAATGCACATTGCTGGCTCATGCCTAACCTCCCATCAACCAGCACTTCCATGTCCTTTTCCTCAGGGCTGCTCTCCGTCCAAACTCTTTATCTCTAGTTTTTACTGTTTGATTAATAACAAATGGAAGTGAAATTTTCCAGGACAGTTATGACTGCAAACTTGTTAAACCATGTTATTTTTTTAACACATTTCATTTTGAACATATTTAATTTGGAAGGTTTTTATCAGTAAACATATGGCATTGAACTTCTCCCTAATTATCTGCTGGAAAGCAGCTCTGGGAGAAGGACCTGGACACCCTGGTGGACAACCAGCTGTCCCTGAGCCAGCAGTGAATCCTGGGGGCCAAAAGGGCCACTGGGATCCTGAAGGGCATCAGGAGAGGCATTGCCAGGTCAGGGGGGTGATTCTGCCCCACTACTGATCCCTGTGAGGCACATCTGGAGTGCTGTGTCCAGCTGTGGGCTCCTCAGGACAGGAGGGACACGGAGCTCCTGCAGCAGGTCCAGCAGAGGCCGTGGAGATGATGAGGGAGCTTTATGGAGCATCTCCCCTACAGGGGAAGGCTGAGGGAGCTGGGGCTGTCCAGCCTTGTGAGCAGACCCTGGGAGAGGCCCTCAGCCCTGCCTGCTGTGTCTGCAGGGAGGTGCCAGGGGATGGACCAGGCTCTGCTGCAGGGGCAGGACAGCAATGGGACAAGAGGCCACAGGCACAAACTGATGCCCAGGAAGTTCCACCCCAACACGAGAAGGAACTTGTGTCCTGTGCAGGGACCAGGCACTGGGACAGATTGCCCAGGCAGGGTGTGGAGTCTCCTCCCTGGGGATATTGCAGAACCCTCTGGACACAACTGTGTGCCCTGTGCCCTGGGCTGGCCCTGCTGGAGCAGGGAGGGGGCACCAGACGGGCCCTCCCAGCCTGACCCAGTCTGGGATGCTGTGAATTACAACAGACACAGAATGTTAATCCATTATTTGCTTCTACAAAAGTCATTACTTATTGACTGGAAAGCTTTACATAAATATAAGCAAAAGGATATTTCAGTTAAAAATGCTAACGTTCACAAAGCTGCTTCCTCTGTGTATGAAAAAGCACCACTGTACCTGAGTTTACTTACCCACAACTCCTAATGCAATGTAACCCAGAATCACAATGATGAAGATCACACAGCAAATAACATCTGTGCATTGCCTTAGGGATAAAAAAAATACTTTTTAAAAAATAAGGTGTTTAACATGACCCTATGAAAATACTGATGTTGTATGGTATTTTAGTATCTGAATAACCTGTCTACACCAGCACGTAGCAGAAGTCTTACTCACAAACTCAAGTTTGAGGTTCAAGGTCCTGTTTTTGCAGCAAAATCAGCAAATAAATGTGTATGACTTTTTCATGGTAGACAGCAATAAGAACACATTGAGGAACAGATTTAAAGGTTGCTAAAAGAAATAATACCCTACTTTGAAATTACTTACCTAACATTGAAATTACTTACAGTATAAGCTACTACAGGCCATCTACCTCAGAACACACACACATTTGTAGCATCTGCCATTCTTTTTGTTTTTAAATCTGTTTCCTCTTACAGAAAAACATTATTTTTTAACATAGAAGAGATAAAAGGGCTGATTTTTTAAACAGCTGGAGAACTTGAGACGTGTTTTCAAGTATGGAAAGGAATGAAGGTTCTTGTACACTTCTCTATAGAACCACAGCTTTATCATCTCACTGTAATAAACTTTTAGTGAAGCCAAGGTGGTACAGAAGTCAAGGCCAATATGACAGTAATCTAAGAAAGGGCAACTGCTCAAAGCAGAAGCAGTGATGCTAAACCAATGCTTTTCATTGTCCCATCCTCCATTCAGATGCAGTTTTTGCACTGCTCAAACTTGGCTCTCATCCCACTAGAGCCACTTTTAAGGGTACAATATTCAATTCAAGATGTCTTAGGAGAAATATGGCACCATAAATACTTCACTTACAATGCCTTTAGTCTCAAAGACATCTTCCAGTTCAGTTTGCACGGATCTCATTTTATGATACCCAATGCAATTACAGGTTACACCCACTTGTGTCAAAGGTTCCTTTCAAAGTTTTGCAGAGCCATAAGGACCTATATGCACTTTACTACAAGGTAGGATTTTATTTTCTTTGTAATATCCAAATTTCTGTGCAATACCTGGTAAAACTCACCGTTGCCCAATATTATGCTTATGTAACTATTAAAAAAAGAAGCATGCAAATCTTTTGTGTGGCTTCAGAAAATTTTGGAACAGTTCATAAACATTAATTGTAGTTCATACAAAATAACTGCCAATTTTACTAAATATTAAGGGTGAAATCCTGGCTCCATTTCACATCGTTAGCTCACGTAGCTCACCTTCAGTGAGACTGCAATATTAACTCATAAATACAAGGAGCAGAAACAAAGCTGAAACTTCTTAAATGAATAAATTAAATCTGTAAAGACATAAGGTATAACGGTCAAGATTCTGGGAGTTTCCAAAATTGCAGGAACTGTAATGATGAGAATTGCCTCTTCCTGAACAGGAGATACTGGAAGCCCATGCTTATTACTGAAACCTAATCAGAAATTACCCAGCCCCTTTTTGCTTTCCACCATCTCCCAGAAACATAATGGCTTCTTGGCTTCTCTTGCTGTGTTACATGCAGCAGCACATGCAAAGAATACCTGTGCATGTGTAATGGCATCCTAGCAAATGAATGCATGCAAAGATAAAATCATCCACAGAGTATTAGTGCACAAAAGCCATTTATTCACTGACAGCTCATGCATTTAGTCATTACTGACTGACCAGAACCTCTCTCAGTTTGGCAGTTTCAGGTCCAATGTGTCACGACTACAACTGTCCTCAAGACATTGCATGAGCAAGAAACTGTGACATTCATTAGTTACACAACACTGGCACCTATAAACAGCCCTCAGCCCTGTCCTGTGCAAACACACAGAGCAAATGGAGGTTCAAGATGTTCACAGTGTGACTTCCAGGTTACCCTTTCCAACCCTGCTGACTAACATGAAGGTCACCACTTATGTCCTCACTGCTGAGTTCCTCTTCCCTGGTTAACCAACAACTTGTGTTCTGAGCCACATCGTGTCAAGGTGATGCACTGTGACATGCAATGCCATGAACAGCTCTGAAGATCTCTTTCTTCACTGGAGCTGAGATGAGAAGCAAGATATGCTGTCCAAGTGGTTAGTTACCAACATTTATCTATGACTCCCTGTAAGCCATGTACCATCTCTAGCAGAATATTTACTTTAAAAAGTACAAAGGATAATTTAAATGTGAAAACTGTTTCTTATTTCAATATTGACCACATTATCAAATTATGTACCACACAGATATCTGTTAGTGACACATTTTATATTTGTGAGAGAGTGAAATCTGTATTGCTAGTTAGGGTTAATATTTTTCATCATATTTTTTCAAGTTCTTAAACAAGGTAGATATATGGTTATGGAAATTCCCTGATATTCAATTTACATGAGAATCCGTGTTAATTACTTATTTTAATTACAAAGGAAAAGGTGATCTTTGTCTTAACAAGAACACTGAATTTCTAGAAAGATGTTGAACAATTAAAGATAGTCCAGGAGGGGGTAGGAGAAACAAAAAAAATAAGAAAAAAACCTCTACAATGTGTCTAACCAGCAAGAGAAAAACTAGAAAAACCCAAGAAACAACAAACAAGAGGGAGAAAAATAACAAGAGCAAGGGAGAAAGTCAAGTCAGAAGTGCAATTTACTGATTTGATTTTGCCAAAGCAGTTTAGAAAAATATGCTATGATTACATGGACTGTATAAATTCCCTTACAGGAATTTAGAGAAACTTAAACAGAGGAAGAAAGTTCATTTTATACCCAAAGTAGTATAATTGCATTAAGAAAAAGCAAAAGCTTGTTTTCCCCTGCTGTATGATGGTACCTGACTGATTTATCCACAAATATATTCAAGAAATCCTATGACTATGCTGGTGGAAGAAATGTGGGTTTTTTTATTCTTAAAAAAGCAGAATACATTCTGTCTATAGATTTTATGAATCCTTAACTTCACAAGCCTTCCCCACATGAGAGATTATTTCAATGCCTGTGTTGGGGGGACAGACAGACAGACAGACAGACAGACAGACAGACAGACAGACAATAGCTTCAGCGCTGTGACACCAGACAAGAGTTTGCATATTCAGAAACTGAGAAGTGCCCAACTCCTTCAGCTCCTGGTGTGAACCTCAGGGGACAGGTTGGAAGAAATGTCTGTCTTTGAGGAACCAGAATCACAGACTCACGGACTGGTTTGGGTTGGAAGGGACCTTAAAGCTCCCCTTGTTCCACCCCCTGCCCTGTCCCTGGCAGGGACACCTTCACTGGACCAGGTTGCCCCAAGTCCTGTGCAGCCTGGCCTTAGCTTAGACTTAAAATATGATGTGCTGGATTTTGTCTCACATGAATTCAGTTAAACTGATCATCAAATCTGGTGTGAGGAAGGTCTACATCTCCAGTCCAGAGTGGCAGGAAACACCAGAAGATTCTATTTTCTAGAGAGCTGTCTACCAAAACTCCTTACTCATTGGTAGATAAGACACAAAACCTCACAAGTATTTTCTGGCAGTAATATTTCTCTGTTAGATATAATCCATGTTTTCAGTGCATATTTCCACTGTCCACTAACATTTCTATAGAGAACTGAGGCAGATAAACAGTGCAGAATGAGTACAAGAAAACCTGAAAGGACTGCAGTATGTAGTCATACCAATAAAAGACATCATCTGGATAACATAATTCTGGATTTTCATGAATTGGTTGGATTAGTCAACACAGCCATTGCATCTTAATCCTTTTTAATAAAAAGATGTTTGCATGAAATATATCAAACTCCACACACGACTCCCTTCAGTATGATAGTACCAGCAAAACACTACACACATTGCCTTGTTGAACTTAAAGCACTGGCAACAGCTCTGTTCTATTAAAACACCTCAGACAACTGAGCAGTCTTGCAAAGGACCCATGTGACAAAATAGTGAGAGCAATCCATTCTCTAACAGACATTAACACACCATCATTAACACTTGGTTTCCTGTTTTTCAGGGGTTTGGGGGTTTGGGAGATAGCTTGGTGAACAACTTCAGAACATCTTTCTATTCTACAGCACCTTCAAAACTGGATCAGCTTCAGCAGTCCTGGTGATGGGATGTGACCTGTTACAGCTTTATCTGCATCTTTCGATGCAGGTAGGTACAATTATCAGCCTATATATACCCCCAGAAACCCACTCTCTCCACTTCTCAATAATGAAGACCAACTTTTTCCCTGACCAATGAAAACTGATGAGAAGCTGATGAGAAATCAAGTGCAGGACGAATTATTTTATCATCAGAATGCAAAGATAGGTGTTTCCCCACCCACAATGTACACAGAGTTACACCAGTTATGGCAAGGTATACAAACAGCTCTGTTCTCACCCACATATCCATCACTAGCCCTCATTTGTCTGGGAAGAAATGCATGCTGTCAGCTTCCCAGATTGTCTTCTCCTATAGGCAAGTGGGAAGCCCCAAAGTCAGAAACAAATTCAGAGAAAATTTACATTTTCCTCCTTTTGAACTCTTCAGAGTATCTTCTAAAAAGGCATTTTGTTCACAGGAATCAGTTAGTCTTTATTTGCTTGAAAGAGTGTGGTTTCCTAATCATTTAATCTTAGTAATTGGAAAAAATGAATTAAAAACCTCCAGTTCATTCACTGTATTCATGAAAGATCAATAATAAACTATTTCTAGGCATGTCTATAGTGTTCTGCACAGGGCTGCACTGATGACCCTAAAAGGTCAAGCACATTTGCACACCTTGCAGAAATGGTATCTTGAGTCTAAACATCAGTGCACCTCAGTGCACATACGCTCAATAAGCACCAATGTAACTACCACTCTCTTATGGTCTGCTGTACAATGAATCCACCACTCTTAATATCTAGGAAACCAGCCTTTTTTATATTGTTCCCAACAATACTATCTCACTAAAGCATTATAAAATGCACTGAACATATGTGATGATACACTAGTGTTGCATTGTATTCATTTGGTTATGTTTTTAAGCAGATGCTGTGGAATGTACAATTAGAGTAGCACATAAATATACTTGGAATTGCAGAAGCCATCACTGTTTAGAAGCAACCTTACAGATTGAACAGCAAATCACAGTGCAAAACCAGTTTTTACTGACTACATCACACAGTAAACACTGCAAACAAGAGAAGTTCCTTGGCATACCATCACCAGAGTCTCACCACTCCTCATGCACAGTAACGGGCTGCTCAAAAATACTATTAAACTGCAGTATTTCAGGTTTCAGCCCTTCAGTCCACAGAACCATGAGTAGTTTCACTCACTTTAGAGACACTCTTCATGCAAGCAAGAACTGAGCACTCAGGTAAGGGAGTCAGGGCTGAGTGGCAGCAGTGACAGCACAGTGACACACCACTGACAGCCCTTCACTGCTGTCTCTGCTCAAGCACCACCCATCTCCTGCCAGGGCTTTACCTGCTGGCCACTCACAGCACAAATGTCATGGCACACAACCAGGCCACCCTCTGAGTTCCCTGGTGAGGTGACCACGGGAGCAGGAAAACCAGCTGCAAACTGAAGAACAGAGTGTGACAGGGGCCAGTCCTGTGCTGTCTGGAAACAAGATGAACTGCATCAAATGGCTGTGGCACCCCAAAACACAGCACCACCTGCAATGGTCCTGGTTATAACGGCACAAGCTCAGACAGCAGGTACCAGTCAACGTGAGGCACGCAGAACTGGCACTCAAACTGAAAGAACTTAAGAGCACACAGTTTAATATTTCCCAGTAATCATACATTTCAAGAGGAGTAAAGATGGTCTTCTGGATTTAGAAGACTTGCAGAATCAAATTCAAAAGCTTTGGTAACAAAAATTTTTATCCCCTGTTCACTGCAAACCGGAAGAATGTAACAGAATGAGTTAGGATATTTACCTGTTATGAATAGGTCCTCTGAACTTTGGGTCAAATTTCCTTGGTTCACCTGCATTTAAAATAAAACAGTATAAAAACATGTCCTTATTTAAAACAAAATCTGCCCAGAGAGGGGTGTCAACATCAGCCTTCTTCCATATATTTCTATTTCATCTGCTTTGTTAAAATCATTTCATGTGGGCAGTATCAGTAACTCACCAATACAATTACCAGGTTTTCATATATAAGAGCAAAGCTTTTTTCCTTCTATCTTAAAAACATTGAGGGCCTCACATTTAACACATGATAAATTACCTTTCATGTACATCCTATGACTACACCTATGCACAGGGCTCACAATGTACCCGAGACAAGGATTATGTCTCAGAGTCACACCCTAAGTGTGTCTAGCATCAAGTGAGGGAACCTGCCTCTGGTGTTAGAGGCCAAGTTCTGATTTTTCTCTAGAATCCGAGAATGTGAAGGGGTTGGAAGGGAACTTATGGATCATCTAGTCCCAGCCCCTCCTGTCACGGACAGGGACACCTCCCATCCTTAGATGGTCTCAAACCTGATCCTCTCCTACAGTCCCTGCCTCCCAGTCCTTGCATTTGCCCCTCCTGACTCGGGTGGCATGGCTGGAGCAGCTGCCAGTGAAGACTGAGGCATAGAAGTCATTGGGAACCTCAGCCTTCTCTTTGTCCAGGGTAGCCAGGCCTTCTGCTTCCTTCCAGAGAGGGCCCACATTATCCCTAATCTTTCTCTTGCTTGCAACACATCTATAGAAGTACTTCCTGTTGTCCTTAATAGCCCTGGCTGGACTCAATTCTAATTTGACCTCCCCAACCCTGTCCCTAGCTTGTCATATAACCACCCTGTATTCCTCCCAGGCAACCTGTCCTTGTTTCTACTTCCTGAAAGCTTCTTTTTTCACTCTAAATTTGCTCAGCAGCTCCTTATCCAGCAAGGGAAGCCTTCTGGCATTTTTTCCCAGTTCCCTTCTTGTTGGGATGCATTGCTTCTGAGCTTGGAGAAGGTGATCTTTGAGACTCAGCACTCCTGGGCCCCTTTGCCTGCCAGGGCTCTGTCCCATGGGACTCTGCCAAGTGGGCCCCTGCAGAGGCCAAAGTCTGCTCTCCTGAAGTCCAGGGCAGTGAGCTTGCTGCAGGCCCTCCTCACTGCCCTGAGGAGCTCAAACTCCATCACCTCATGGTCACGACAGACAAAGCTGCCTTGGAGCACACATTCCCACCAGCAGCAGAACAGTTTCGAGTCATGTCTGTACTTAATGCTATGCTTAAGAGTCCTGCAAAGTTACTCTTTCTTCCCACTGCTTTGGTTACAAAGAAATGCAGGTCTGCCCTTTTTTGATCGGGCTTGTCAGATGGCAAAGCACAGCTGGAGACTGCAGAAATGCCATGTTGATTCTGCTCTGCACTCCTCTGCACAGGTGGGGTAACTGCAGCAGCTTCTGCAAAGCCACAGATGAGGGACAGTGCTGCAAGGCAAGCAGAAGAGCATGTGTTTTAAGCATCTTCTCTAACTCTCAGGTGGATGCACCCACAATACATCCTAGTGCAGGAAACAAAGCAGGTTTTGAAGTTGGTTATTCACACATGTCTGAGATCAGTGTTGCCTTCTATGAATCTCAGAATGACCAGAAGGTGAAGTCAGGCTCCTCCTAGAAACACATACAGTAATATCTAGTGAGAGCTCACAGATGGGAAGAAGTCAAAGCTGACTTTTTTTTTCATGTGGCTATCCCAGTTAGCACAGTTCCAACTGGTTCACTCTGCAAATAAGCAAACTATATTAAGAAACTCCCCAATATTAACCCACTAATCTATGTTTCCAAGGTGGACTTGAATAAGACAAATGAAGTATGATCTCACTTGGTAAAGAGTAACAAAGATCTATAATTGAATTTCAGTTTTGAGCTTCTGTAAGAAAAGTTCTCCATTCAGCAGATGAAAATTTGGATTTTTCCTTTAGAAGCTAGCTATTCAGATTTATGGGAATTTTTTTTAAGTTCAGCAATTACGGAGATTTACTGAATCCAACTTTGTGCAATGAAAAATTACTTACTCATTCACATGTCAATATTGCAATACAAATTACTGTTTTAGAGTGCTTTTTTCTACTCAAGGTGTTCCTCTTCTGAATATACTTGGTATTAAATGGTGTTACCAGCCTAGGTCTTCCCCCACACAGAGAAAAATACTTATTTTCTTCAATTAAGAGAAGAATTCAACAATTTCTCAAAAGCAGAATTTACTTATTAACTAAATGCCAGACTTTGTTCTTGGTTTATATCAGAAAAGCCTTATCAAAATCCACATAGACCAGTATGATAAACATAGCAGATAATAAAATTCTATTTGCCCTTCATCTGATGTGTTCAGGTCCACCTTACCAAACTCCTACAACAAATATATTTTAACACAGAAGAGGTTGAAGAAACTCAAACTTTGGGGAAGTGATGTATGACAGCAATGCTGAGGAGTGGAAGCAGTGACAGTGAGACACGGTCCCACCATGGCTCAGGAAGCAAGTGTATGTTATGCAATATTTAATGCTGGGTCAACATCCATATATTGAAAAAACCTTGAACAAAAATGTCTACAAAATAATTTATCTCCAGAGCAAATCCTCAGAGTCAGTAACATAACTCAGCACAGACAGGTTCTGGCCTCAAGGCCTCCTGAAATGAGCCTCTACTCACTACTCACACAGCACCCCAGGTTAGCACACAGGAACAGCCACACCAGATCACAAAAAACCCAACTATTGAACCCCTGCCTTTCTGTCTTACAAGGGGCCATGTCTACAAAACCAAGGCAAACATCATGGTACTGCCCTAAAATTGAGATTACAGATTCACAAATTCGTTTTTCTTACCTCAAGGGAGTGACCTAGTGTTTAATAGCTGTGAGTGAACTTTTCTCATTCACTTCATAAATCTCTATTTAACTTGCATATACTTCAACCCTCTGCAGTGCCCTCTATCACAGAAAGAAGCACTGAACCCTACCTCCTTTTGTTTGTTTTACACTTGCAATCAGACAGCTGGACTGCATATAACCATGGCATGCCACCAATAACTTCACAAGTTACTGTATTCTTCTTTGCTTGTCTATCTTCAAATGTCCCAGTCTGTTCATTCCATAGTTTTGGTCATGCTTATATTCCCCTTCTATAACTTCTACAGGGCTACTACAGATCACTAGAAAAGGAAGGGCCAGAACTGTGCAGGATATTCACCACAAATACTGGTTGTGATTTACACAACCCTATAATGACTCCTTCTCTCTGACCTTAGTCCATTCCTAACAATTCTTTCATACAGTCTACTTGCCTCTGAAGCAAACATTTTCACTGAGTCATCCATTAAGACTCCAGGTTCTCACTCTTGAATGTTAGTAGTTAGCTCAATCCCATTACTGGAGGAACTTATCTCCAAAGCTATTCAATTTTTTCTTAGAAATTAGAACAATGAAGTAGAATGAACACTTTGAAACTATGCAGGTGACAAGTGGTAAATACTTCTGGAGAGGGAACCAAACGGACTTTGATAAACAACAAATTCAACAAACAATTCAAAGTGATTTTTGTAAACTAACGAAAGTTATAAAGACAAACTCCATTCAGAAATTCATACCAAGTAATTGATTTCAAAAACACTGTAGAAAAGAATCCTAAAGGATTACAGCATGCTGCAAACAGAGAATGAGTCAGTCAAGCAAGACCTGCAAAAACAGCACCACTCCTTCAAGAAATGTGAGCACGACTCACAAAGTCACTTGTGCCTGGGGACAAACAAACAACTACTTCTGGGTTATGGAACCAGAATTTCAGGAGATACGCATAACTTGAGGAGAGGGACTGATTCAAAAGAACAAACTATAAGGTTTACAGAAAGCAGCATGGGACGAAAAGGTAACAACATTCTAAGTTAAAAATACACTAAAATTCACTGTCAGAAATAGTCAACAGCATCCCTGGAATGTTACTTATCAAAACATGACACAGCTGATCACAACTGGGATCAGGTCCACGGAATGACAGAACAAAAATGTTTCATCTCATCTTTCTAAATTAGATATCAAATTCCCTACTTAACTACTACTATTCCTTAAAAATTCAGAAAATTCTTTGGAGTTGATGCGGAAATTATTTATGCTACCAGTATCTCCCCAGGTCCTGGTAAAAGCAAACCCCTTCCCTAGCTACAAGGGCCCAAGTGTATTTAGAGGAAAATTCAAAGTTTAGAAAAAAGAAAGCAGTGGTGAGGGGTGACTGACACTTTTTTTGCTAACATTAAAAACTGAGATTAAATTGGCTCCTTGCAGATGAGGCAGATCTCTTTCAGAGGCTGCTTTATAACAAACAGGAAACTTCTGTGTTTTGAAGCACATCGTTACAAGAAATAGCTCACGAGATATTTTATTTTCCAATTCTGACTCCAAACAGCATATTAATTTTTACACTTTATCACTGTAATAATTTTAAAAAGCAACTCTAAATTACTTACCTAAAATAAAAATCGACTATATATGCATGTAACTTTTACCCTTGACATGCAATTTAAATAAACTAGCAAATGTCATGCCGGAAAAAATTAGAATATTGCTAATAATTGAAGAAGTTACAGAAAATGGTTTGAGGCTGGGTCCAAGCCCATTAAAGGCAACTGAAATAACACAGTTGAAATATGCAAGATTTACATCAGGCAGTTTGAATTGCCATAACACAGCAAGTAAATTACCATGTTTTCCATAGTAGTTTTCTTCATCTCCATCCATGTGACTGTACCTGGATCACTGGTGCCAGCTGTCTGTGTGAGCTCTTGACTGTGGACTCCTGTGCTGCTAGCACACCTTCCCCAGCCAGCACAGACGCACAAAAGTACTATTTATATAGATTTAAAAGCAAACCTGATTGTCACAGACGTCTCTAACCAGAACAGAAGTTCACAAAGCAGGCAGGCCTCTCTGGGAAGAGAAAGTCATTGCTCAGTGCCTTGCCCACCCACCCAAGCCAGGCTGAACACGGAGCAGTGACTCTTATCAGCTTGTATTGACCTACAGTGTATGAGCAGAAAGAAACACCTGCATCTGAACACCATTCATAAAAGGAACATATGGAAGCAAATACAACCAAGAAAATCCCTGATGATTTGCTAACTGAGAATTAGGGATCACACTTTTGGCCACGTTTCTGTAGCCTGTGCTACTCTAACAGTAAATTGTCTTTATGTGCCACCGGTGGCCAAACCCCTTCTCACACACAGGACTGGCTCCTGCAAAGCTCAACTCAGGCAAGTCCAAAATGTGAACTGTCTGCTGTGCATCAAATGTCCAATACTGCCCAGCAAAACATTTATCTGTAGAAGTAGTCATAACTTACTAAATGATTTTCTTAATAAAACACACTTTTCGTATTTCTGCATAGCACAAAAGGGCAGAACAGGGGAGTCAGCACCAGAAAGTATCGGCACTGTGAGTTTAGATACTGTAATGTTTATATAGTGAAACAAAGTACAAGGCACTATAGTCAGCATGTGAATCCAAAAGCCTGAGGCAACCTCTCCTTCCAAACCACAAAGGGACAGAATCTCCGTGCTGATCGTGACCAGAATGAAATTTCCATTCTCTGTGGAATAAATTAAAACATCACTTGCCGAGCTCTGTGATGAAAAACAAGTACACTTGTATAGGCATTCCTACGATAATCTGCAAGACAGGGCCGAACTACATGCTGAAACAACAAAAATAACATTTTAAAGTCAGCCCTGTCACTGCATAGTACTCAATGACAAAGGAGAATAATCTCACATTATAGGACACCAGTGATGCCTGTGATATGAAGTCACAGCCCATTTTGTTATTACAGAACTTAGCAGCAATGTTTTCATGTTTACTGAAAGAGGTATTTAGTATAACCTGTACCAGTAAATGAAGGTAAAAGTAGTGTGACGAGGTTATAGGCTGATCTCCTGCAAAATATTAACCATTGACTGAACTCTCATATTTAACTACCTTGCAAGACTTCCTGTCATCCTTAGGCAAATATAAAAAAAAGAGAAATGCAGACAAATCAAGTGACTGATTCTACTGTGCTCCTACTCAAGTTTTCACCTCTGTCAAAGGCTGCCTCAGTAAATCTCAATATAGTGCAGGAACAGAAGGTGCTGAATAGACAGTGTTAAACAGATCCTCACTAACTCACGTGCATTTGGTCAGTAATGTATTACTTAACTCTAATAAAATGCTATTTCCAGTTTGATAACTATTAGTTTCTTCAAGTTTCTTCCCTGATGTTTGGTCAAAAATTACACTTGCTTGTGACTAGAATAGGTGTGGCTTTTTAAGAGAATAGTGTTTTTATTGGCAAGGCATTGGAGCTGCATGTGTGTGTGCTGCTCCTCTCTACTGCAGCACATCTATAAGCTCAAGTAATACAAAATATTCCTGTAACAGGCTTCAGCAGCAGCAATGCTTCCTCTAGGGCACTGTACAACAGCTGCTAATTCAACACTCAAAGACACAAGTGCATAAGGCAATGAAGCAGGCTGCTAACAAATGCTCAGGGTATATTAGGATTGAATGAGATTTATCCCAGTCATGTATCTCTAAAAAAATCACATGAAGACTTTGATTAGAAAACATGATGGAACGTGATTAGAAACATGATGTCCACCACGTCATAACCACAAAACCAGGTGAACAACACACATCATATACTCAGCTGAGTATTAGTTAGCCTAAAAATTGTGCAAGGGTTTTTTCCTGGTGGTGACTGTACAATTAACATGTTGGTGACTGTACAATTAACATGTTGATCGTGTTCACTTAGCATCAGATAAAACACTAAAATCTGTTTGACCAGCATGTTATGACCAAATGTCAAAGGTCCACACCTAACATTCTTCTGGCATTAGTAACAATTCTGCATATTAGGCAAACAACTCCCCACAGAAAGAGGACTGAAAATGCCTACAGCTGATGTACTACAACTGAATTATCACTGAACTCCAATTCAGCCACGTGACCAAGAACACTGAGAGTTAGTGGAGGTTCTTACATTGCTCTAAACAACAAACAGTAAGTTGCCGGCACTTTGGGTGACACACATTCATTAAGGCTTCCATTCCAATGCCCCTGCTAGCTGTTCCCCAAATTCTTCCTTACAGATCAAATTCTATCTGTTCTCCCAGCTTCCATTTCTTACTCTTGTTTTGGGACTAATGCAGCAACAATTTTCATGGAACTTCCAAGTAAAGACACAGCTACCAAGATGCTTCTGGCACGGTACTGAGTGTGTGGGAAGAGTTCTCTGCAAACTCAGCTATTCTGTGAGGCTGGGACCAGAAGACTGGGTGAACTCTAGAGCAAAGCAAGCTGTAACTGTTCTGTTAAATAACTACTTTCCCCAACATTTTTACATATTAATCCAGCTAGAAAGGGTTCTTGGTCTTGAAGCACACTCATACTTTAGAAAAAACAGAATCTAAAATAAAGTTTCTGACTATGCTTGATTGTGAAAAAGAGTATTTTGAAATAATCAGATGTGTTCTGCTCAGGATCAGAAAATCAGGGGTTTGTGTTTCTGTGTTGCTTTACTGAAGCTGATCTAGAATGACAGATGCTACCCAAAGATTTTTGGTCCTAGTAGTCTCTAACCCCAAATGCTTTATACCATTACATATCTTCGCAACCTCTTTTAGTTTATCTTATGCTGTAAAATGCTGCAAGCAGATACCACACCGAGACCTTTTCTATAAATCATTAAAAGAACACATTCATAACCTCAAAAGGAGGATATTATCTTCAGTATCTACTACTAAAAATTAAATTACTGAACTGTTTATACAGAGAAAAAATGCAATTATACACATTTTCAGATGTAAAAATACCAGGTGGAAGAAACAAAAGCTGGATTGTTCTGGACTTTGTGTACATCATCTATCTGCTGCTATTTTATTTGTACAAATGCATTCAACTACTTTGAGAACCAGGGAACAGTCATACCCACAACCTTATGAATAAACCAGTGTCTAATTCACAAGACCACACTGAAACTGTGGTAATCAGAGCTTCGACAGCCAGGCATAATTTTGAAGATCTGTCCTCCTCTGCATACCAGTCCTTTCCTAATGGCTAGTGATTTAAAGTAGGAATGGCCAGGGGCTGCCTGGTGCAGGTTAGCTGCATTTGTCTAATGAGCTAACATCCTCTGTGAAAGCTAGACATCACAAACACTAATGCAACAAGTCACTAAAATGTCCAATATAAAATGTACACAGCAACCATGTGTCTCAAGTTATTCCCTAATTCCAAAATATTTCAGTCATTATTACTCACCCAGCTCTCAGAAGGCAAAACCATGAGGTTTTATCCTTTCTTCTCCCTCCCACCCCCTCTTAACAGGTAAAATAGCAGCTTGTGTCTCAAAGACAATGTATCAGGCATCCAAATTTTAAAGGTAATTACCTCAGCCTTGTCTCCCTTTACAGCTCTTTGTGTCTCAGAGAATCTGTCTGGTGTGCACTACCCTGCTCCTGGTATAGTACAAGTGTACCACTCTTCCACTTTAGCAGCCTTTTGGAAACGTGTCTGCTGAGCACATCCAGCCACTGCTAAGTGCACTCTTACAATCAGGATCCCACTTTCAAGCGGAATTGTATTCCTGCAGGTGAACATAGGAATTCAAAAATAACCACCTGCTTTTTCAGACAACATCAAAAGTCCCATCACCACTACTACAAAATTAAATGAGTCTGATACTGAAATCAAATGAAAGATGTAAAATAAGTAAGACAGTCTTCACTTCCAGAACAAGGTACGATTCAGGAGAAATTAGATTATTAATACCCTTCTAAAATATATTTTGGGGACTAGCAAAATTTATTCCACTAAATCCTTAGCACAAGGTTCAAATTACACAAAATATTTAAATCTAGTGGACTCTGACCTTTGATAATTACTGTAATTTTTTGTAAGACGGAAGCTTGGTCCAACATGACTAATTACTTCAAAATGTAGAGAATTCATAGATTTTCACAATTGTCTGTTAAGAGAAAAGATCAAATAGCAATTTTAAGCTTTTACTTTCTAATAATTTTTATACTAAAAAGCATTCACTGGAAAACAATTATTATAGCCTACATAGAACCTTCCATTTAAAACCTGTGTAGCAAAGTCAAAATTTCTTTTAGATGCAACTGGAGTACTGGAAGTGACATTACCAATTACGTTTTGCCTTCTGTTGAAGCATTTGAATAAGAGCTTTGCAGTAGGGTCAGTTCAAAACCAGAGAAATCACATGAGGGTATTCCCTAAAAGAAGTACACACATAAAGTTCCAGTTTTAGAATAATATTAAGAAATTACAAACAATTTTTAAAAATTGGAAGCCAGATGTCCTGATTCACTCAACAAATTATTGTCTATCAACCTTTGCTTTTCAATAGAATATAGAAATATCCACTCCCACAGGCCTTTATTCTGGGGGATAAGGGAACACAAAGCTATAAAGTACAAAGGAGCACAAAGACTCTGGAAACACTGTGCCTAGCAATTAAATGCACAGATTTTGGAAACTCTTAGCCCTCCACTCTGTAAAAAACCTGTGCAGAAACTACACCCAGCTATGAGAGGTGATGATAAGAGAGAACAGAAAACCATCCAGAAAATCTCCCTGCACAGCTTGGGGCACTAGTGGCATTTTAATCGGTTTCTGTAACAAGGCAGTCTTTAGATGTCACTATTTCGTGACAAGCTGCTGCAGCACTTCTGGGGGTGTCATCATATTGTCCTTCCATTCCGTATCCGAAACAAAACCACCCTTTCACTTGGAGAGACTGAGGAACTGGAGGCAGAGCCAGACGTTTCCAGCTCCCAGGTGTCCCCTTTCGGTGCCGGTGCCAAACCCCGCCGGAGCCGCTGAGCCCGGCCCGGGCCCCGCGGGGTGACCCGGCCCGGGACCCGAACCCCCGAACCCCCGGACCCCCGGACCCGCCGCCGCCCGAGCCCTGCGGCCGGCCCGGCCCACCAGCACCGCGGGCCCTGACCAGTCCAGCCCAGCCCAGCCACTGACC
>VXBA01002862.1:120904-135242 GCA_013399895.1 Serilophus lunatus
AGCCCCGCCCCAGTCCCTGCCCAGTCCCAGCCCAGCCCTGCCCTGCCCAGACCCTCCCCAGTCACTGCCCAGTCCAGCCCAGCCCAGCCTAGGCCCGGCACTCGTGGCTCAGCTCCCAAGGCAAACCGAGATCTGGCAGCAGGATGGTTACATAGACAGACTAATTAGTTTTTCTCAATGAACAACATAGCAGAAGTTCGAGTATGCATAACACCATTAAAACACTTTCTCTTAGAAAAATACCTTCCACGACAATGGCAAAGGTTGTTTTACCCAAACACTGCTGAAAGACCAATAAATCATGTATGCAGAACAGCATCTGGTACATCCCACTACATAAGGCCGAACAATAGAACATATAACAAGCACGTTAATAGTTTAAAGCATTTCCAAAACCTAAAAATGTTTCATTTTCTCTTTACTAAGGTCATTGTTTGAACCAAGCACCCCCAGTTTCAGTGAAAATCTAACTGCCCAAATGCATGACCAACTTTTGCACATGGTTACTGGTAGCTGATATGACTTCGAATACAAAAATAACTGGTTATGCTTTAGAATGATTACAATGTTAGGCATATAGGTTTGTCCAGAAAATGAGTGACTCACAGATAAGATTAAAAAGCCTTATCAAGAGGCACTTGCTAATTCACGGGCTGTTCTCAGTAAAGACACACATACCTTGTAGGAACATTCTTTGCTGGGAGGGGGGGAGAGAAGAATATATAAAGAAAACTATTCAGATGGAGATTCAGTGAGTCATGACTATTGCTGCTTTAACAGAGACCAACATTTATGTCTATGTAACACTGTTCATAAGATGCATTATTATGAATGCCTGCCTTTCTGTACACCCTCTGTATAGCACACTGTCTGGTATAATAAACAAAGCACCAGCTCTCCATGGCTGTTTTTGAACCATCAGATATGCAGTTACAAGTAGAGTTTGTAAGGCTATGTTAATTAGATCCATTATTTTAATAGGCAGACACATTTTCATTTATTTTGCCTTCATTTCTGAGATTTCTTCCATTTACTGTAGGATGTGCTCTGCAGTCTTAGCACTGTTAACAACAGCTTTGTGTATCTGGAACAGTGAATATATTCTCAAAACTATAACACAGGCAGATTTAATTTAAGAATTCATTTCAGCAAATAAATCCCTTACAGTTGCTCAAAAATGGTGAGAAGGGACCCTTCATTACAAGTTTTTTCCACTCAGTAATAAAAAAAGACTTCCACTATATTCTCTATTTTGTCTTCATAAAAAGAAAAACCTCTGGAATCAAAAGATGGACTTCATACAAATCCAAATGTGTTCTTAAGACAAAAAAGGGGACTGTGGCTACTGGCGTTTCTGTTTCCAGAGACTTCTAAAACCACAACATATTATGCAAAATTAGTCTGTGTTCTTGGAGCCAGGTTCTATTCCTAGGCAATAAAGGCTGCTAGTAAATAAACAATCCCACATCAGTTACAGGTTTTTATTCCCAAAGGAACTTGTCAGCATTTCCAACACACACAATTAATGAGATAGTGTTACACAGTGATGCAGAAAATAATGTCTACATACATCGTTATTGTTACAACAAACAAAAAAAAATCAATTTGAAGGGAGATCAGAAAATTGTTTGAATAATTTGGGATGTAATTAGCTAGGTATCTGTAAAAACGGATACACAGTGACTCTCAAACCTGCACCGGGACTAACTTGCCATGATATGCAGTGCACTGCATTGTGAGAGGTATTTCTATGAAACAATCCTGCAGAACTGCATGCCAAGTTACTGTCTAAAGCACAGAACCAGCTCAGATTCTCCCTTCATTTTAATTGCAAAATACATGATATGCTCAATGTATAAAATTAGGTTTATTATAACTGGTTGGCAGATTTCCAGTTTGTGATGCAATTCAGAACTTGTTTTCTATTGCTGTTGGAGTATCAATTCCAAGAAAAGGTGCAAACATTTGCACTGAAAATAGCAAAAAATCTGGTATTTCTCTCATGTTTTAAGCAGCAGACCTTATGCCAGAGAAACAGATGCCAAAGATAAGTACCAGAAGCTTTCTGACTGGCCTACTATTTTCTGAAAGGTTTTCTCTACCATAGTAACACAATGTGGGCTGCCCTAAGGTTAAGAGACAATCTATAAACTGAATTAGGGCGCCTAAAATAAAGAAGTAGATGTGAGGGATCCTGTCACATGCAGACCACACATACAGGAATGTAAATGTGGTGAGGTCAGTCAGTAAGCCAAGAAGACAGGACTGGCTGAGGGGTAACCTTGCCTGCTGGGAGAGGCTTAGTTTTCAGTCTCAGAGTTCTGACTTTATACTCAGCAGCTCCCATTTAAAAAATAAACCAAAAAATCTTCTATTCAGGACTTCCCCTGGCCTCCCAGGCAGGACACCCTCACATGGGAACCACCCTGTTGACATTTTATAGCAGTAAGATCTTCTGAGATCTTTGCAAAACACCTCCATAATTAAGTCTCATAAATTCCGAGCCATGACAGCATTGCAGACGTATCCTAGTTCCATAATCAGCCAGCTATGAAGCATCCAATGCTCAGCCAAGCTGGCTTCTTCCATTTCTCCTTCTCAGGGAAGTTTCTTGCTTCTCGTTGTTTTACCCTTCTCCAACTACATTTCCCTACAGGAATATTTACTAATGCATTAGTGGTAACAGCAAGACATTCCGTCTCTGAGTAAGATTTCATATTAAATTTGCCTCATTTTATTGGCAAGTGAGATGCATGTAAATAGTTTTGACCATCATGAAGCCTTCCTTAACTGGCCAACTCTATGGTCCTAGTTTAGGACTGTTAGAAGTCCTGCTAACACCAGCCTTTCACCACTACAGGGGCACAGAGAAAGCTGTTCCCATAAACAGACACTGAACAGCAACACGCAGAAGGGACACAAGTGGAACCCAAAGCTCAGACTGATCCTATCTGCCCTAGGGAACAAACCCAACAATCTACAATGGTTGCAAACATTTACAGTTCATCCCTCCAGGTTCAGATAACATCTTTGATGCCTCACCAAAGTCCCAGGTCAACAAGAACCATTATCAGTCTGACCTCACAGTTCAGAGGAATTTTCCCCATTTATATAAAATGGGGCACTAAAAGTGACAATACAACACAGGTACCCTGCAATGTTCTTAGTTCTTTCAGGGGACATTTTACTCGAAGCTGCAGCTCAGCATTTACATCTGCATTTCAAGTGTGTATCCATGGAAATGAGAGGTGACAGGAAAACCACTAACAAGTTGCATGTCATATCTGAAATGAGGGGGTTAATAGAGATAATATGAGCTGCAAGTCTTACCAGTAATCTTAGCTAGAAAAAAAAGGCATTTGCTCCAGAAGTATTAAAATAATAAATCTCAACAGACACATGTAAGACAAATTCTATCTTGAACTAAATCACCTATTTGAAGACTCTACAGTTTATTGAGAAGCTAAATTGTACAATCATAAAAATATCTTTTTAACCCTTAACAAACAAATTTAAAACCTGTAACTTGTTTTTTCTTCACAAAAGGAAGAGCTGAACTGGCTAAAATTTTGCAGATATATATGCGATAGTTCTCAGTTTCTTGTACTCCTCAGAACATATTTTCATGCTTCCATCTTTCCACTCGAGTGTTCAGTCCAGAGAAAATGAAACTGAGGTCAGAGCTCCTGGGGGTCTGCCCTTCGCTCAGAGGGGGCAGGAGCTGCATGGAGCTGGGTGGGGTGGGGGACAGGGGGGCTGCTTCAGGCTGGGAGGAGAAGGTTCTTCCCCCAGAGGTGTCAGGCCCTGGCACAGGTTGAAAGCTGTCAGAGCTCAGGGGGGTTGTTGGGGTGTCCAGGGCAGGGCCACAAGTGGGACTCAGTGGGTCTAAAGGGACTGCAAAAGGCCTCAGCCTTTATTCAGATACTGTGAGACTGCACCCAAGGGGAAGTGCTACCCCATCAGATTTGTCACAATCATAGAATCATTTCAGCTGGAAAAGGCCTTCAGACCACAGCATCCAACCAGAGCAGCTGTTTCACTCTGACTTACTGGTGAGGCAGCCCAGGGAAACATTATTATCATGAAAATGCAATTCCAACCATTATTTTAAAAGAAAGTTAAGTTGCATAAATAAAGCATCATGTAACAGCTATTTCAGAGAAAAAGGTTAATGTTTTAACATCCCATTCAGATCAATGGTAAATAGTGCCTATTCTGTTCTAGAACATTGCAAAACTTAACTGGTATGAACCTTTAAAAATCTATAGAATTACAGCTGCAAGTTATTAATATTTTTGAATGTGGCTATGAAGGTTAACTAGGTTTTAAAGCTTTGCAACTTTTTTTTAAGAGGAGACAACCTGAAGAGAATCCTTCTCATTCATAGTCACCATAGATTTCAGGCTAATAGCAGCCTTTAATGCTGTGTATTTTGCATTTACTTGTAAAAAAACCTGATGTCAGCAACTCAAGTAAGACTGCAAATTTTCCCAAGAACATATAACTTGCAGCAAGTAGTATGGATTTAAACTCAGCCATTGAAAACAGGGTGTTTTGTTTGCTTGTGAGATGTCACGAGTCCATTAGTTCACTGTTCTCTGACCAGGTTACTTGAGATATTATACACCAGGAAGGTTTAATGTTTAATATCAAGTTTACTTAGTTCAAGATATTTGCCATTCCCCTGGTTTAGCAGAGTGATGCAGCCATGTATTGGAATGACAAGACAAGCACCACACACAAAGCGCAGCAGTGCAGCACACAGCCAGGTCACTGCACCAACAGGATTCCCATCACCTGTCCCTGTGTGCTCCATCATCCCCGTGCTGGGAAGAAGGTGTGGAACTGGGCTGGCACTCAGGAGCTCTGAAGTAGAGCACAGAGAGCAGAAGTATCTACTGTAAGGCACCCAGAGAACTTGGACAGTATCAGCTTCTGTGTGCAAACTGAGGCTGAGCCTTAGGACACTAGGTTTTCCAGCCACCTTCAGGAAAGGTATAATTCATGCCACTAGTAGTAAAATTTTACAGTGCCAAACAATTACAAGTATTTCCATTCAGATTCCCCCAGTCACCTAAACAAGACTAATGTTATTGCTAAGAAAACTTGTGGTCTATGCAATAGGTTTGTTTCTTTTTTCATAAGTGCTGCTCCCAAGATGGCAAGATTGTGGTTTTTTGGGTTGGTGAAGGTTTTCCGTTTGTTTGTTTTTAAAATCTTACTGCATTTGAAATAGGACTGAGCAAATATTTTAGAATTTTAATGTTTTCAGCTTTCCAGACCTCTTTCCCTGACAATGCAGCAATGGCAATATTTGTCCTTTGGCTTAAAATGTACAATTCCAGATCTTCATCTAAATTTCAATTAATGGAGCATGATTAATAAGTAGAACAAAAAATATTCTGGAGGGGGAAAGAAAGGAAGGAAAAAAAAAAAACCCATATGGGTGAACTTCTAAGCAAGTGGAAACGAAAATGCAATCAGGCAGGCAAGGGAGGCAGGAATGAGGTGATGCAGTAGGATACACTGAAGCACAAACTGTAATGTGAGTGTAGGAGAGTCTATAAGATCAATCAGGTGTTCAAGACCAGCAGGAGATTTATCCAGATGTCCTTCACTAAAGACAAGTCTACCACAAGTTATAGTTAGCAGGCAACCTAAGGGCATTAAGTCAAAATTGGACTTCAGTTATCTTGACAGCTGAGAAAAGGAATAAACTATTCAAAAAAATCAATTTCTGATTCTAAATTTTGAACCTAAAGCACAGCAAGTTTGTAATTAAGAACAGTGTGGATTGAAAAAAAGTTGAAATCCAAGCATGTTTTCAAGATATAATTCATATTATGACTTACAAAGAATTGTTTCCTGAAACTTAACCATCAGAAATTTCTTTTCATGCACCTAAACATTTTCTGACTGAACAGTCCACTCCCATCAGCTGAATCCAAATAAGTCAAACTAGAACCCTATCAAAAAGTGTACAAATGAGAATTTGAGTCACAGTATGTTATTACTTGATTTTGATTTCTGCATAATACAATAATGAAATTATTCCTGAATGCTTACAAAGACAGAACCATCTAGATTAGATTAAGAGCATGTACTGGCAAAAAGCAGTTTAAGATAATAGTACATCTATACCCTGAATGGTTTAGGAAATGCACTAAGGAACCTGCCTGAAGGAAAAAAAAATTACCTGAACCACAACCATGGATTTTCTCATTACTGACAGACAAATTGAAGGGTAACAAATAGTTTTCCTCTTAGAGCACCTTCTGTGAAAGATCTCAATCACTAATCCTAATCAAATCTTTTATAAAAGCTGAAAGAATTAATACAGATTGAATGAGACAAGTTAGGAACACCAGGGCACAGAAGACTGACTTTCTAAGGTCACATGCCAGAAGGCTGTTGCAAGTTACTATTCTGTCTTAAGGATGGAAGCCAATGCTTTTCAACACCAGGTTTTTTTAGACACATCAATAATTATGTTCAGTCTCTCTTCCTGCTGCACTATAGACTAGAACAAAGTAAAAAACAACTTGAGTTGTGGAGTTCTGCCCTCAGGAATCTGGAAATACGAAAATCAAATCAGTTTTCTGGCGACCTCTATAGTCTTGCAAAACACTTCCAGCTATGTGTTCGTCATGGTCCCCATTTCCCTCACTGGGCTTTGGATGCCTACCCTGCTAAGCCCTACTCTAATTGTTACCCAATTTGTGCTGAACACTGAAACGACTCTGCCTTTTCACAATACACAAAAAAGCCCTCATGCAGACTTAAAGAAAAAAAAAATGGCCCTGGGTTCCCCCCTTCTCCCCCACTCTTTAAATACTTCCCACTCACTAGAGAATTCAAGCAAAAATCTGCCCCACAGTGCACATTCCATCCCACTGGTATTCCCAGTTGTTTGGCACAGTACATCACCAGGAATAAACACATCAAGTCAAACAGAGCTTGATCATTAGGTATTAAAACTTGTTATTTCTGGGATACTCAGATCCTGCCAGGGCAGTGTCCTTACAGTCACACTTAAAATTGCTTTGAGTGCTACTGAAAAATGGTCCTGAAGTGTGAACAACTCACACATTCTAGAGCTACACTCCAGTCATTAAAACCTAACTGATGAAAACAAGACTCTCCTTTTACCAAACGAGTATTTCCTGATCCTTTTTCTAAAGTGAAAGTCCACGACAACACAGGCAAAATGTTTATTAGACTCAGCACGTTAACTCAGAGAAGAGTTGAAAAAAATTTGTGAGCAACTTTCAGCTGTAGAGAAACTCTGCTCCTAGATCTATGGAAGCTGCAAAACAAATGAGCAAAAGCACCTCCAACAACTTCTTGATCAATGTTATCACTACTGAGGTTTTGCCAAAAGAAAATGGCAGGTTTCCTACAGAAGACCATCATGCATTACAGAGAATTAATACCAGGACATTAATTCATCTTGATAGAAATCTTGCATTCTAAACACCACCATATTCTGGCAATCTGCAATTATCTTTTAAAAAAACCAAGTTCTTATGGTGAAATACAATGCAAATGTAACACAGGAAAAAAGCATCAAATTCCTTGCCTTTCACTCATGGGTTTTTTCATTGTAGGTCAGATTTGCAGAGTCAAAAGTGAGGGTGGTGAGGAAAACTCACAAAATTCCTCTAAAACAGATGAAAACAATGTAGGAGCAATAAACTCAAACTGTGCTTCCAACTAAAATGTATTTTGCAACAAAAAGACAGAACAGAGAGAGACAAAGAGACAATAATGAAAGACGGGAAATGGTTAAAGACTGCATAATTTAATGCAAAGCCATGAGGACTAGTCAAAGGTAATGAATTTTCATCACCACATTTAGTGTAATATTATCACTGATTTCATTGACTGACCCAATAGCTTAAAGCAAGAAAAAAAAAAAGTGACAAAAACCACATTAATTGACCATCCACATGCCCCAGAAGTCATTCTGCAGTGAGAAAACACTTCCCTCAATTGCTCCTTTATTGTGCCATCCTTTCTTACTATATTTTCCTTTCATCTTTGAATGAGATAGAACATAAATAAACAGCATTCATAGGTTTTCTCATGTATCTTTTTCTGGCAGTGGTTGCAGTGGTTACACATAAGAGAGAAGAGTCTTGGAAAAGATCTCTTGGTAGTTGGGGGATTTATCTCCTTGTGCCACATTTCCAGGTGCACTTCCAACTCCACGGAGATCTGCTGGCTCAGAATTCTAGGGGGCTTGTTTGTCTCCTTGTTTACCATCCCCAGTCACAGATTCACTTTAGTTGGAGGTAGTTCCATCTCCACTCATTCACCAGGCACAGATTCTTGATTCCCTCAGCTGAAAGGAAAACCTTTCACTCTGAAGGGATCAGAAGAAAAAGCCAGCAGTTTCCAGAAGCTGAGCTCCTTTTATTATCTTCTCTACAGTTCCAGAAGAAGCTTCCAGATATCTCCCAAGACGAATGTTTTCCCTCCAACTGGAGACCCAGAACAGTGGCTGCCCTCAAGCTCGTGGACTGGTGTTACATGGCTCCTGCCAGAACACTCGGCCCCATCAGCATAAATTAACAAGGATCTGCTCTGCATAAACTACATAAATAGAAATACAATGTATGCACACACGACGTTACTTGCTTTCCAAGGATATTATGTTTTCCTAGTTACAATAATTCTGTTAGTGATACTTTCTCTAGGTGTAATAGGGACCTGGACAGAAAAATGCTAATAAGGAAATATATACATAGAAATTATACACATATTTATCTAATATATTACCTACATAGATATAAACACGTATGAAAACACTTGATCCCACAAATCCTACTCAAACCTTTAAATTTCTTACGGTGGTAAATCCTACAAGAGTTCAAGCTATTGGTCACAGGCCCATCTTTTCCTTGTTTACAGCAGGTGCCTAGATGCCAGCACAGATCCTGCATTGTACACAAAACCAACAAGAAGAGGTATTCACAGATACAGCTCATTGCCTTTTGTCAGACAGAGCAAACCAACAGCACAGGAACTATTTATCATTCTCCTGGGGGGGCAGTGTCCAAAAATAAATGCTGTATTTTGCTACCCTTAGTCAGCTAGTTTTTAGCAACCTGATCACATCCAAGAAATTCTAACTCTTGTAGAAAAAGGCAAGTGATAAAAAACCCAGCTAATTTTACTCTAACATCCAGTACAAATAATCTTATACAATGTAAGTACCACAAACACTCTTCAGCATTTCAAAGTACACTGATTATGAAGGACACTGATTCAGCTCCCAGATTTCATGGCACATCAGCTTGTACAAGTTCAGATGCTCTACGTGCAATAGTTGGAAAGAACTTTGAGAGGCTGTTTATTAGTTTTCTTCCAGGATTTCTTGGGTACTTTTTTGCTGCTTCCTCAACCTGACTGAAACACATTCTTCAGAGTCCCAAAGGAATCAGTACAAGTTCAGCAGGAAGAGATCATAGGCAGAAATCTAAATGTCCAGGTTCACAGATATGTTGTAAAATGCACAGCCATCACGTTTTCCTTAGCCTTCAGCGTAACAAAACAAGAGTGTTGACAAATTCAGGTATGTGTTTATCTTCACTGTATTAAGCAAACCAATCATATCAGTCATATTTCACAAAACACACCTTGCTCCTAACTCCACAGCAAAGCTCTTATGTTTATGTGCTTTAACAGTCCCAAGTCAGCGTGACTCACACTATCCTGTCAGATGCTCCTGTATTATTTTATTGGGCTAACAGACATTAATGAGACACTGTCTCCCTGACACAATACCCAGGTGCCAGGGAATCACATTAGCATATTTTGTAAACCTGAATGCCTCCAAGCCAGGTATTAGCAATAGGAAACACAGACAGCAAATACAGTTAAGCAGCTGTGAGTGTGATGAGCTTTTACACCTCAGGAGTGAATGCAGGGCAAACAGGTTTTCTTGCATCCCAGTGAAATCAATTACTGAATTTTCTAAATCATCTCCAAGTTTGTGTGTGTTTGATTTAGAAACAGCAATTTTTCTTCTGACGAGGTGATTATGGCTAATTTATTTTTGCTGATCAGATAACAGTAACAACTAATTCCTGTGGAAGAATGAGGTATTTATTACTAAGGGTATTACTAAGGATACAATGTGGAGAAATACAGGCCTGGTATGACAGGAGGCTTTGAGCAGTGGAGATGCAAAATTGGGTGATAACATACTTCACAGGCGCAAGGATAGAAGTAGAGAGAATTCCCCCTCAACTATGTATTAGGATCCTGCTTCTTAGAAGAAAGTTTAACTAGGCACCAAGAAGCCTGGCTTATTAAACTGTGTCTTTCTAGGTAATGTTCGGTGACAGTTATATCATTCAGCAATAAATAATCAACTCAATAGTGTATAATTCTGTGTAACAGTTACATTAATCTCCTCACCTACAGACGCTCTGATTGTGTCACCCCTGCTCAAGGATGAGCAGCACCTTAATCCCAAGAATGGCTCAGCTTAAATCAGTAAGACAGAACATGTACAACACTCAAGTGCTAAAGGATAACAAATTACAGCCTGGATGCTTTCAGATATTCCAGAATCTCAACTGGATTGGAAACTAGAGTAATTAATTTGGCTCAAGGAATACAAAGAAGTCCTAGACCACTAGGTGAGCAAAAATTGCATTGACTAAATCATACCAGTTTTATTACCTATTCATTTACTGACCTGGGTTGGAAGGGACCTTCAAGCTCATCTTGTTCCAACACCCTGCCAACACCTTTCACTATCCCAGGCTGCTCCAAGCTCCATCCAGGGATGGGGCAGCCACAGCTTCTCTGGGCAACCTTTGTCAGCATCTAATCACTCTCGTTGTAAAAACTTTCTTCCTTCAGGTCCAACCTAAACCCTTTTTCAGTTAAAAACCATTGCCCCTTGTACTGTCAATAGAAGCCTTGGTTAAAAAAATCTCTCCATATTTCTTATAAACACCCTTTATATATTGAAATAAGGTCTACCCAGAGCCTTCCCTTCTCCAGGCTGAACAGTCCCAACTCTTTCCCCACAGGAGAGGTGCTGGGATCTGCTCCAATAGATCCCTGTCTTTCTGGCGTTCAGAATGCTGGAAATAATAGATGCAATACCTTCAGATGAGGTCGCACCAGAGCAGAGTGAAGGGGCAGAATTACCTCTCTCAACCTGCTGTCACAACTCTTTTGATGCAGCCCAGGACGCAACTGGCTTTCTGAGCTGCAAGTGCACGTTGCCAGGTGATGACCAGTTTCCCATCCACCAGTAACTCAAGTCCTTCTCTGCAGGGCTGCTCTCAAACCATTCAACCTCCAGCTTGTGCTGACAATGGGGACTGCCCTGACCTAGATGTAGGACCTTGCACGTAGCCTTGCTTGTCTTCAAGAAGCTTGCAGGTCTTCAAACCTGCCATGGCCCCCCAGATGACATCCCTTCTTTTTAGAGTGTCAACTGCACCACACACCTTGGTGTCATCTGCAAACTTGCTGAGAGAACAGTCAATCCCACTGTCTATTTTTCTGACGTCAGTATTAAAACAGCACTTATTACTGGTTTCCACTTGGACACTGAACCCTTGACTACAACTCTTAGGACAAAGATTTTGTGGAGGACATTCCCACAGAACCAGGCAAAAGATGAAGCAGCAGGCAAAGAGAGAAAGTTCTCACTCAACTGAGATCTATCTATACAGGGAATATACTACAAAGTGCTCCTTTTAAAATTCTCTCTCAGTTTTATTCCCCAGGCTCCTAAATTAGTTCCACAGTGAATTGTTTTATGTAAAACTAGGATGTTAGCCAAATCAGACAGGGCTGAAGCTCTGTACCTAGATTCAGCAGACGTGCTTAAACAGTAAGTGACTTATCCCACCAAAGACATGTTCTGCAAAGCCTAGATAAAGTGGGCCAAATTTACGTCAGAGGAAGGAAGGTTTAAGCCACCTGAATGTGAAGACGAGTTTCACCTACTTCCAACACTTCTATTAAAACACTAATGAAGTGTTAAATTGAGTTTCATTTTTTATATGAACATATCCTACTGGTATGAAATTTCAACCTCAGAAGGCAAAATGAATTACACACCACAATACACAAGGATTTACCAGCAGGAGCTAAGGAGGCTTTATCTGCAGTAGTGTCACAGGCAATAGCTTCCACATCATGTGACACTGCAGTGGCTAAATAGCCCATTTTCCTCAGACTGAGGATGTCCTTCCTGCATGGTACTTACATGTAAATGAAGGAAATTAAGAAAGGCATATGCAGGCCAAGCAACAAAAATATCATCTTGATCAAAAGTTTCACAGCTCCTCAAAAGCTCTCCCAAGGGAAACAGAAGAACTTCCTTAACTTGGAAACATAAACAGGTAGAATTCTTAGAAGAAACCTGACATGATCACAGCAGTAACTTGGAATCTCAATTATAGACTCGAGTTTTGGTTGCATCCATTACTAGCAGAAGAAATCACAGGTAAGTAGTTGTTCCTAGAGAGGATCCAAACATGCAGGTGTAAAGAAGCTAGATGAATTTAAGTTGGGAGTAATAAAACTGGGCACTTCATTTACTTCCCAGTGTTTCTTAAAATAGTGATAAAAACTTTTTTTGAAGATGTCATCATTCATTTGGCTCTCACTGTGCATTTGTAAGGTAACAACTGAGCTGCAGTTCACTGCTATAGGAAATTGCTTACGGTACAATCACTACTAAGAACCTGACTTTGTGATGAAACAAAGAATAATTTTACCATTGATTTCTACAGTCACATGACAGCACTTAACATAGCAGGCAATGAAAGAAGACTTTGGTGAAAAAATAAAGATCTCACCTGTCAACCATGAACTTGACTCATCTCCTCCAAAGAATCAGACTGGTGTCACAAGTTCAAAGACTAAAACTTTGAGAAGAATTTGCCTTTGTCATTTATAAATGTTGAAACTCTGAGGAATCCTTGAGATTCCAAGGGGAGAAGTTTAGAAGAGCTATAGGTCTGAAGCCTATGGGGTAATAAATGACCAGCTACTGGCCAAGACAAAAAAGTCAAGAGAGTAACTATCCCGGCAACCTAATTTAAAAAGGAAAACCATATTACATATGCTCAATTTGAAAACACTGCACTTTCTGTTTTTTAAGTTCTTAACATTGTATGTTCTAAAAGGGGAAATAACCTTCCTTCCCAACATGAGATGAGCAACTACTCAAGATTTCTGCAAATGTAATAACACAAAACACGCTACCATTAACAAAATTCACACATGCAAATGAGATAAAAGGAAGCAAACACACTGATGCAACAGCTCAAATAGAAAAAATTTAAGACAGAATAATTCTTCAAAATGTTACCCTCCTCCCTGAAGCTGAGTAAAAGAATCAACTTTTCTTACCCATGTAACATGCTTTCAAAATGAATTTTAAAAATTACTGTAATATGACAATACAACATTTGGTACCTCTTGTTGCAACTCTCTCATCAGAGTGTTCTTCCTTACAAATGGCAAGTGAGCAAGCATACATAGCTTACTGAACTTCATTCCAAAAGTATTTTCCCCTTCCTGAATACTGTGTTCCTACTCTTCTTTCAGAATAAGACTTGCACACCTCTTTCCACTCTCAGTGTTGGCTATCTGTGGTCCTAGGCCTACCTCTCCCACTGCAGTAACCTACCAAACCACTCAAATTCCATGAGCAGAAAAGGTTTCCCTCAAAAGTTAAATGTTTTCAGACTCACCAACTTAGATTTCACCTTTGAAACACTCTTTCTCTGTGCTTGTTTTCCCTCCCTAAAGGCTTTTCTCCCCCCTCATTTTCTTTTTCCAAAGGGAGCCAAGCCACGGATTTTCCTTTAGTCACATCAAGATTCGGACCATGGCAGCAAATTAGAAAACAGAGTTTTCCGAGGTGTAAACACGCCCCACAGCAGGCCGTGGGGCGAAGGAAAAGGCTGCTTCGCCAAGCCGTGTTTAACCCTTGGTGTGACTCGGCCCGTTGCAGGAGGCCCTCGGGGCTCCCGCAGCCGCAGGTTGGTTTGACGGGGCTTTGCTCGTTCTGCGCGTTTGTTTTGCCACGGAAATCTCGCGCTCACTGGAAGAGGAAATCGGGTTTGTAGCGACACCTTCAAACAGGCGAAGGACCTGTGCCAGCGCCGTGTCCCTGCCGCACACGCATCCCCTTCCAGCAGCACCCACAGCAGAGCCCGACATCGCACCAAGTTCTGTCCCCGGGCCCTTCCCGGGCGCTGCCCCCCGGGTCCCACCCGCGGACATCGCAGCTCCAGCCCCGCACGGCGCCCCCGGCCCGGCCCGGCCCGGCCCAGCCCGGCCCAGCCTGCCT
>VXBA01002862.1:135923-157411 GCA_013399895.1 Serilophus lunatus
CGGGACGCGGCTGCCGCGGCGGAGCTGTCCGAGCCGCCCGTGCTGAGCGCAGCGCCGGCCGCGGGAGCGGCCCCGTGCCCGCCCGAGCCCCGAACGCGCTCCCGGCGCTGGCGGAGGGCGAAGCGCTCGGGCGCGATCACCGACAGCGGCGCGTCTGTCCCGACGGGCTGGGGACGTTTTCGTGGTTCAGACGAAAACCAGTTTCAGTCCTGAGAAATACAGATTTCTGATCATAAACTCTCCTTGAGCTGACATCCACCTCCTTTTGTTTTTTCTGAACAGGGCAATGGCCACTTATGAGCAATTAGTCTGATTGCTGAGTTTCTTTTGCAGTCGTGACAGTACAAATCATTACTATAGCAAAGGACTCTATATTCAGATGTCGCGTCACTAAATAAAACACACAGAAGATTCCGTATTGGGAAATACTCCGAATTTACAGAGGTGCACCTCTAGGCCATCATTTACGTTTTCAGACATGAGCAGTTGAACGAGAAGTTATTTCCAAGGCTTGCAAATAAAGATTCTCTTTCAAAAATTGGCACAAGGGCCTCAAAAGAAGCACATGATTATTTTATATATGACTAAATTAATGTGCATAGATCATAAAGTTGTTGCTATGCTTGTATTGAAACGTAAATCAATCACACATGCATTAGTCAGGACATGTGCCTCCTAGATCCCCTATCCTCTAAAGTCACACACCTAGCCTAGCTACCCAGGATGCCTGTCTGTGACCCAGGAATTGGACCTCAAACCTAAACACCTCATACGGAAAAGGGATGACACACTGTGCTATCTAAGAAGAAATCATTATTTCAACTCAGTGATGATGACCAGGAGAACAATTCAGACAATCTCACCACTGGAAAAAGAGCTTCTCGTGTCAAAGACTGAGTTACATGTGAGAGAAGCAGCATAGGACAGCTCTGTAAGAAGGAAGGAGGTGTTTTAATTTATTCTGGCTCGTTCTGACAAGGCATGGCAACAGAAAGGCAGCAGGGCATGACCGGATTTGCTAGTCAGAGCCAAAGTTGCATTGTCAGGGAAGCTTCAGTATTGTTCTACAGCTCAGTGTTCTTCTGTTCCCCATGCGCAGAGGGATGTATCTACATATAGCCTACCTTCAAGAGTAAACATTGGGATCTCAACAGTAAAAAACACAGGTAATAGAATTAGAATAGCTTGTTCTACAAATAAATATATCAGATATATAGGTATCACATACTATGTTATATATAATATATAGATTTTATACAATACATAGCATATACATTTATATTGTGTTTATACATTATTGTGTATGTATTATACAGATTATATAATATAGCACTTATTTATTATGTATTGTATTTAACATATATGCTCTCTATATATCATAGAGTATATGTTACATTTAACAGAACATATGTATATCTATGTAGGGCTATGACTAACAACCAGGTTTTGCTTTCACAGCACTTCCAAGTTCTGGCAAGAAAAAAATCCTCACATATACTCTAGCAAAGCTTTCTCTTTCATTTCATTAGGGTTCATAGACCAATATGAAGTTATGTTTGTTAGGATTTTTTAAAAATATTCAAATGATATATAACTTTAAGAAGTTAGTGTAGAATCCTCCAGGAGAAGAATTAACTTTTGACTTGGTTATGACTGTCAGAACCAATGAATAACTCAAAAATACACAAAAATAAAATAGAATAGTTGTTAAAAAGAATTCAGAAGGCTAAAATAGTGCTAAAAACTACAACAGAGTTGTTCAGAAAGGTAGAAGGCTATGTAAGAAGACCACTTTCAGAAACAACAGATCATCTTTGTATACTTAGGTTTCTCAGAAGGGCCTGAGGGAAAGGAAAAGGAAGGAAAAGGAATTTAGCAGGCCTAGATAGAATGAAAAGGGAAGTAGCTACAAATATGGGGGAATATTTTGATAGGTTAAAGTTGTGCTCAAATGAGTAAATTATAAAGGATCACAAATTTGGCAAGTTACACGTGAAAGCACAGTTAGGCAGGCCAAAAAAGAGTTTGAATATTAATTTGCTAAAAATATAGATGTTAAAAAAAATCCTTTTTTTTAAAGGCCAAGAGGAGGAAGAGAATATGTAGAGCCAATATGATATGTAGACTATATATAGACTGCATATATAGACTTGAAAGCGACAAACATTTTCAATCTTTTTGAAAATACTTCCGATGAAAATCCAGAAAACTACAGACATTGCCTTTGCTTGTCGCCAATACTGAAAATTGCAATAATGCAGACAGCTTTGGAATATGTGACATATTTGAATGTATAATTTTTGTAAAGAGAAGTCAGGGCTCAGAGAACTACTGGAAACCTCCCAAGAAGTTAGCAGGCACAAGAATGAGAGAATACAGCTGATTGTCATGTTATTTTTCAATTTCTGAAAACAAAGTTCCTCACTGAAAAGTTTTAAATAAACTAAGCCACCATAGAGGGAAAAGTAAAAGTCCTTTTATAGCTAGAAGTATGTTAGGGGGTGTTAGGAGGGTCTCTCACTTCTTGCAGCTCCAGGATCCCTCCTGCCCGGCCTCTGGAGCCCAGGGTCATGCCTGGGGCTGTGGGGTCCCTGCCCAGGCCTGAGGACACCTTTCGTGCAGGCACAACCTGTAGGGAAGCTGAGCACGTGTCCTAGAGACACACACGGGACACTGACTTGGCCACTCGCAGTGCCACAGACGAGGCACCTCTTTCAACAGCAGCTCCCCTTCGGCTCCAGCACAGAGCACAGGCAGCCACAATCTCTCCTCCTCTTGGGCTGGCAGAGAAAAAAGGTCCCTAGTGCAGGCACACGCTAAGACTCCCCGGTTGCCCAAGCACATGCACACTCACCCAGCCCTCTTCCCTGGCCCAGGAGCACCGGCATCCTGGCAGGTCCAGTTCGATGCTTGCTGCAAACGCACCACACTCAAATCACAGGCCTCCACACTCACTGGTTGCCATGAGAGACAGGGTGCATCCTGGCCTGTCTGACACCCCTGCCCGGACCCGATGTCTCCTTCTCATTGGCAAGTCCAGCTTGAAGGTTACAAGCGGATGAGCTGTGCACACCCCCTCTGGGAAAGACACTTGCACCAGCCACCCCCAGCATCCACCCCGGGCACACAAGCTCTGACAGCTGGTCCTGCTCCAGCTACTGGTGCTGATCTCCTCGCTCGCTTCACCCACACCTCTTTCTTTCCAATAGATTTTCAGAACACATGCTGTTCCCACCTCAGCAGCTGAGACCTCTGCTCCAGTAGCAGATACGGAGACCCTAGCAGCTCCATAGGGCATAGGATAGCCATAGGGCAATCACATTTCCAGATGTACCCATGGTAGCAAATTCACTCACACATTCTGCTACCCTCAGTAGCTGCCACTTCATCCTTACAACACCCATACACACGGGATAGATAATGAGATTACAAAGAGAGAAAAAGATTTAATACTAAGACTATGGTGAGCAGGCTGGGCTCAGTCAGACAAGTGTGCTTACTGCCCTTTCTAACACAACTTGTCTGTTTTATATCCCATTCTTTTTATTCCTTTTCTGTTTCTCCAGATGCCCTTCCCCTGCACATTCCTTTGTTAGTTCACAGAGTTCCATAGATCTGTTTCCAACATAATGGACCCTCAGGTTTGCATCTTTATCAGGGGCAAAGTCCCAGTCTGCGTGCAGTTTATTGAGAGGCAGCTTGTTTCTCATCTTTGTCACTGTTATGCTTGACTATCAAGTTTGTGTCTCTGTATTTTGTTTATAGCTTTCCACCTTTTCTTGGTATCTCACTTGACAAGACCTTTGATCAGATAATCTTACTGAAATAAACATTCCTCATCAGTTAGTGTGACTGGTTTCTGGTTTGTGTTTCATCACTGCCTTCCTTACCATTTGTCAGTCAGGTCTCTGTCTCTTTTTGTACTTGTTTATGGCTTCCTCATTTTCTTGCTCTCCCTTTTTGCACTGAAAAGGCTCCTGACCAGATACGCTTAGAGAGGCAGATACCTTCCTTCTACGTACTATTATGAAAAATATTTAAAATTTGAAGACTAAACAAAAATTTGTTAAAGTGGTGGCATCACCCATAGAATCTTAAAGATTTGTGTGTCTTTTTCTCATAGATGTATGTCTCAAAGACTGTGTGTACTCGTGCTGTTCCAGGTACTTATGATTTAAAAAAGGAGAGGAGCACTGAAGTAGGCAAATTTGATGCCAATAGTTATGGGTCTGAAAGAATTTCATGTAAGCTCGGGGTAAATAAATGTAAAATGACACAGACAAGGGGTGCGAAGAAATAATTACATATAAAGATGAGCCTTGAGTTGACCATTACATTACAGTAATCACGTCTTGTTATTGTAGATAATACACAAAAAATTTCATTTCAGTTTTCAAGGTTTTGTTAATTTTGTTGAAATTGAATGACACAAAAAGTCATTCATAGAAAAATCAAGGCAGCTATTTGTCCTGAAAACGGTATTTTAATAAAACTCTAAATAACACTACTGTACAACACCGAAATAGTAACATTCCAAAGAGTGTATTTTACGTACTTCAGGTAACTTCTCAAATCATGGCTTTTGCTTTAACATACAACGCCAAATGACAGCATTTAGAAGCACATTTTATGTAATTATCAACACAGTTTGTAACAACTCCCGCGTGCCAGGCCCAGTTGTCTCTGTTCCTGGTACACCTCCAAAACATGAGTTTATGATTCCCTGAGGCGCAAATTACAGTAGAACAGCTCACAGGAGCTCTTCTGCCAACAGGTGGATGCTGTGGGTGTTTGGAGCCAGCCCAGGACACAGCCAGCGAAGTGCCCAAGCCTTGGGCCGCCCTCCTTTCGGCCTCAGTGAACGGCACCCAGACACTGCCCGGGCCGGGCGGGCGGCTCGGGCCCCTCCCGCCTCGGCCTCAGGACGCGGCTCCCCACGGCACAGGGCCCGCAACCCCGACCCGCCTCGGCCCGGCTCAGCCCCGGCCCGGCTCAGCCCCGGCCCGGCCCAGCCCTGACCCCTCGGCCCAGCTCTGACCCCTCGGCCCGACCCAGCCCTGACCCCTCGGCCCGGCTCAGCCCCGGCCNAGAGCGGGGCCGGTCAGAGCGGAGCAGACGGAGTCGCTGCCCGCCGGGGCGGCGGGGAAGGGCCGCGACCCGAGCGAGCGCGGGGGGAGAAGGGCAGGAGAGGCGGGGCCGGGCCGGGTTCCTGTCCCGCAGGGCAGAGCGGGCCGGGCCGCCCCTCGCCTGCGGGGCTGCTGCTCTGCCTCGCAGTGTTACCGAGAGTTCACGGCCGTCATCCTCACCATCCGAGCAGCTGCTGCCATCCGCTGTTGGCGGAGCTGCTCCACGGCCCTGGAGCTCCTCGTGGGCCGAAGGCCGCGCCGTCCTGAGTGCTGGAAAGGCCCGGAGGGTGCCCGGCGCCTGCTGCTCACGGGCGGCCACTCCGGCTGCAAAACATCGCAGGTTTTAGGTCGGGGTATTTTATCCATTAGCATACCTAGCTGTACTGCCTATGCTAGTTTCTTTAAATATGTGTGATGTTGATTTTTCAAAGTACAATCTTTCTCCTATATTGAACCACCCATAACCTGACAGCTTCAAACTAGAAAATAGAGACTCTTCAAGAGGCGGGTATTACCTTGTTTAGCATTTACATAGGCCTTTTTCTGGTTTCCCCATTTCCAGAGTCGCTCATGAGTCTGAATTAGTTGAAGGGCCTTTCAGTCCCCTGGCAGCAGTGTTTGTTTGCCCCAAAGTGATGCAGCTTGGCCACAGGTCCCAGGTGTTGCTGTGAGTGTCAGCGAGGGAAGAAATCTCCATCTGAAGCTGGCTGGTGTTTTATGGATTAAAAGCAATGCTTTAGGCAAGGGAAGCCTTGCCTCACCTAGGACGTTAGTATTCAAAGTTCAGCCTCATCACATGTTACCCCAGCAACAAACTGCTCCTGATAACTCTTCACTCTTGTCCTGAGATGCGTGAGAGAGAGTTCTGAGCTTATCGTTGTCATTTTCTGTGATGTGCATCTTTTCAAACAGACTCTGTAGTTCTTCTGGCATTAAGGCAATACAAATTGCATCACTTCTAGGCACAGCCTTGTCCTACCTTTTTCCTGACAGCATGTTATTCCAGCGTTAGTCTCACCACAGTAACGATCATATTGGAGATTGTGACAGAGTTTATGCAAAGGTGCAAAGAAATTCAGTAGGAGTTGCATCCGAGCATCCCTAGCAGTAGTTTGTCACTGAAATCTGTTCCTCGGAGTGGAGCAGTAGGAAGGTTGACAAAGTAGACAGATTCATCCAAGTTCTTACTCGTAGCATGCCCTGATTCTTTGTCCTATGATCAATCATGCAATTTCCAGGTACAAATTCCACCCACCCATATTTCTGTGGTGGGATTGTGGAGTTTTTGCAGAGTGACCTGCAGTGTTACCTTGCATTCTACTCTGGTACAAAACCCATAATAGACATAAGATCACTGGTTTAAATTTTACAGATTCTTTCATGTAGGGTGTCACTTTAGCATTAGTTTGAATTCAGTGCTTTTTCTAGTGTAGGTAAAGCTGATGGCAAAGCTATGCATGAGTCTATCAAGGGTTGGACCATAAAAAAAAAAATACAATCATCTGGCTTTTTTCCAACCTCATCCTGTCTTTTTTTCCAGATAAAATAAGGTATAAAATACTCTGAATTATCAAGATCTTTCTAGATGTTTGTGGTATTAGAGAGGTAGGAGTAACACAGAAAGTTAGCAAGATACTGTTTTGCAATGTCTATGATTTGTGAAAACTTGAAAGCAATACTATCTTGCTTACTGGAAAATGCCATCCTGACCTGGGAATAGACTGAGGGGACAGCACAGTGTGCAGTTGTGTCATAGCCTCCCCCTCTTCTGTGCCCAGCAGTGTCCTGCACTTCTTCACCTTTCAATTTATAGATGTTTTCAGTCTCCTCTGAAATACTTTTTTCAGTGTGTTGGTACTTGTTATTGCCAGTGTTCTTATGCTTCTTGTGGTGTGACTTTATAACCATCTCTGCACAGCATTATTAAGAGCACAACTTCTCTGGAGATACTTGTTGCCTCCCCAGCTATGTGACTTTCTGTATGTAATGTCCTTGTCTTCTAGAGTTCCCAGTAAAAATTCTGTGGTATTTTTGCATTGCTATCATTAATTCAACTTTTTCAATGTTATAAAATGTGACTGGTCTGATCACACTTTTTAAAAAATTTTCTACATTTTCACATAAGAAAATGAAGAATGAGCTTTTTCCTTATGTTTAGGCTAATTTGTTTTTGCAGTATTGATTTGGGTCTTCCTAACAATTTATGAATTACATATTTTTCACTTATTTCTAAACATTTCACAGATTCGTAACTCTTCAAGAGAGTAAACCAACCTTTTAAAACTAAATTTGGACATGTTTTTGCACTATATTAAGACCTTCTAAAAATAACTGTAACAACAGTATTTGTGGGTAGTAAACTTAAAAAAAGCAAAATATTTACAATGAGAAAGAATAAATTTGTAATAAATATTAGGAAGGAAAATAAACCTCAGTCAGCTGTGTTCTCTCCTATTTGGAGTATAGTAACAATAATCACCAAGTGTCTGTGGCAGCAGGTAATTATAAGCAAGCAGAGGTGAGCCTGAGACATGATCAAGATAGTCTGATATATTGTTTAATAGGTAGGCTCTGTTTTTTAAAATCTTGCTAAATCTGCCTGTAGGTAAACACTGGGTAGTAGGATATTCACTGGAGGGCCAGAAAATTCAAGTTTGATGAGTGTGTGTATAAATGAAAGAAATATATATTGCTGTGTCTCTGTGTACATAAATTTTAATTATGCTTAATTATTTTCCAATAATCAGTTGCACAATAGTTAGAAGTGCATATGGCAGCTCACTTGCCTTTGGTGCTGTTAAAACCTGAGAGTCCTGGGGGAGCTGTCAGCCCATGTGAGAGCTGCTTGCCACAGGAGCAAAGCCCAAGGCAGCCTGTAGTTCTTTTATCACTGCAGTAATTGAATGCTACTGGATGTGATACCGTTTCTAGAGGGGGATTGTACATTGAAAGTTGTTCTGCAGACAGGCAGGTAGTTTTGGGAGACTTGAGCTGTGAAGATCTTACACCTCCTGTTCTTTTCCTCTTTAGCAGAAGCTTCAAACCATTGCAGGGCATGGATGGAGGTCACATTCTAATAAACCTGCTCAAAACTTACATGTAGGCAAATCTGGAGCTGGCTTTAGCTTTGGTAAGTAGTACAGTTTTTGAAAGAAGTACAGCAGTTTTGGGCAAATTGCAGCCTTAACAAGAAATAATATCCTATATTGCAGTTCATTATAAGTTTAAAATGAAGGTGTTTATTCCAAATAGATTTCTATGAAAAAACAAAGTTTGAAAACCAAAATTACTTTTATCCTCAGTGCAGGTAAGGCACGTATGTGTGTACGATTTATAAGATTTTGGTTTATTAACTCATGTCTGTCTTTTTAATTGCCAAAGTGTCTTAGCTTTCAATAATGATCTCATATTGCTCTTTGCAGTGTTAAAGTACCTAAATGTAGTTGAACTTGGTTATAAAGAAATGTAAAAAAAGGAAATCCATCTTCATCTTGGCCTATTTTATACATACAGCAAATTTAGTGTGTCAGAGCCAGATGTTTGAAACTGAAGAGACAGGATTTTGTGACGACCTCTGTCTCTTTCTGCGTCTAATTAACAGCATTCTTCTTGTTTCTTTTGGTAATAAATTCTATGATATACAGTCCTCTTTGTTTCATTTTCAATATTGTGTGGATAATTTTACCTGATGTAAGTAAATGCACTGTAGATGTTGATGAGAGAACAATGGAGTTTTTCTCCCAGGAGGAGGAGGAAACTGAGCTTTCTTGCTTCCTTGTAGAGCCCAAAAAGCAGTGGCTTGAGTTGTCCTGGAAGGATGCTTGTTTTCTCTTTTATAATAGTCTGACAACTGGCAAAATTAAAGGCAGTAGAGAATTTGTGATTTTTTTTTCTTTTCTTATTTTAAAATAGAACTTACTGATGAACAGAAGGAGTTTCAAGCTACTGCTCGTAAATTTGCTGTGGAGGAAATTATTCCTGTTGCTGCACAATATGACAAAACTGGAGAGGTAAATCTACCATGGTGTAAGGGAAAAATTGGAAAAACACAGACTTCTGTAGTAGGGTTTAAAATGTAAAGTTCTGATTGTGGTGAATCAGAAGGTGATTTTTCCATGTCTATTCCAGTATCCTGTTCCACTTATAAAACGGGCTTGGGAACTTGGGCTTATGAATTCACACATACCAGAAAGTTGTGGTAAGTAAACATTGGTTATAATCTGTAAAATGAAATTATGAGAACACATTAGATGAGATTTATGTGTGAAATTATGGATTCTGTATCAAATAAATTGTTAACCTACTTGAATAATCTAAATTTAATCAGTAAGCAGGTTGACATATGTGAGTGTTACTAGATGTGGATGTAATCAGGAGACAAATTAGACAGATCATGGTTTAGTAATTTATGACTAGATTTTTGTACCGTGATTAGAGCTGCCCAGTGTTCCCCTGGTGCACTGTGCCAGCTGATTAGGCAGAGAAATTAGAAGGTCAAGTTTTGTTGTAGTCACAGGCTGGAGCAATTTAAGCATTTATCCCAGAAGGACAGTTTTTCAGTTCAGATTAGGTGCAGGACAGCAGAGCTTTGGCACTGTTTAGATATATGAGTAATACAGACAAAGATGATATGCTAGAGAAGTGTTTTACTGAAGGGAAGTTGTGCCTCATTAAATCAGTGGAGTTCTATAAAGTAGCTACTAAATGTGTGAACATCCCTGGGTGATGGAGAATGCTTGAACATCTGAAACACGTTTTAAAAATCATCAGGTTTCATATTGGAAAAATCAGTAGCACAGTCTTGCTGGGTCTTGTGCTATTTGGAATTTCTATAACTAAACTGAAAAAGGGAGTAAAGACAAAGGTGATAGAGTTTGCTGATAATGCTTAGTTACTCTGTAGAAATGATGAGACTGGTGCAGAGAGCTGTAAGAAAAGGTCATGAAACAGTGACACTTAAAATGGCAATGCAATTCTGAAAAGGAAAAGTGAGTGATGCACATATGAAGGGAAAGAAGCAAGAGAAGTCACATTGTCTGCACAAGTCCTGTCTCTCAAGAGACACTTTGGGGTTTATCATAAATAGTTCTGTGAACATGACCATAATGCTCAGAACTAGAAAAACTACAAAATTTAAGGTCAAATTTAAGGATGCTGCATGCATCCAAATTGCACTTGCTTCTTTAATTCATTATATAGTCAGATCCTTCCATCTCTGAAGAGTATTGGGGAAATAGAAAAGGTTTCTAAAAGCATGACAAAGATTATAAAAGTTTTATCTTCTCTTTGCGATGTAGATTCTCTGAAATGATTAAAATGTCAGTGTCATGGAGAGTGTGATGAGGGATTGATAGTTCACTGTCCCTTTCAGTATAATAGAAGGTATCCAATTATGTCAGCAGATAGTAGATTCAAAACAAATGAAAGGAGATGATGTTTGTACATGTGGTGTGTAGTTAATTTGCTAGATTTACTGCCCCTGTTGGATATTTGTGCTAAAATTGTACATAGATTTAAAAAGAGACGGGACAAATTCATGTAATAAATGTCTGTCAGGAGTTTGCCTAACAAAAAGATACCAAAGAAAGGTATTACTTTGACTAAGGAAGTCACCTGAATGCTCAGGAAAATATTTTTGAGGCAGTAGAGTTGTTATTGTATTTGTATGTACTTTCAATAGTGTTGGCTTCTGTCAGAAACACGTTGCAGAGTTGGTTGTGTACTAATATGGACATTTCTTTTTTGTGCCCAAGTGCTGTGGGCTCAGGAACCCTTTCTCTGCTTCCTAGGAACTCTTCATTCTCAAATGTACAGTAGTAAAAAAATTCAAGGAGTACATTCTTGCCACTTTTTCCTACATTAATCAAACAATAATCCTGGAACTGTGATACATCATTTTCAGATCATCTCTTACTCTTCTGACAAAGCTGTATTTAAAAAGATGTCTTGGCTTTAAGACAATTGTACAATTTAAATTTGAAAACAAGAGACCACAAATTACAGAAAAAGGAACAACAGCTGTTTTAATAAAAATACATATATTATAAATATATGTCTGTGGTAAAACACAGAACACAAACCAATAAATAAGAACAACTGAAGATTTGTAGTGAGAAAAAGAAAACACCCCTCCCATTTGGGTCAGTGTTAACTCTGTGCAGCAGAAGAAACACCAGCGTGCCTCAGAGCCAGAGGGGAGCGGAGGGTCACTCCGGGGGTCCCGCGCTCACCAACAGCGGCACCGACCGGGTGCGGTCCGGGCAACGCCGCGGGCAAATTCCCCAGGGGAAGGGGAGGGGGAAGCTCCGCGGACGGCGCGTCTTTCCCAGGGCTCCGGGCCGGGTCCGGCGGGCGGGGAACCCGTGGCTCGGAGCCCAGCGCCGCCCACAGCTCGCCCCGTCCCCGACCCCGGCCGGGGCTGCGCCGGGCGAGGCGCCCCTGCTGCACTCGGGCTGCTCACGTTCTGCCTTGGCACAGCCCCTCCCCACAGCCCCCTCCCCGCTCCCCAGTGCCCGCAGGACCGCCCGGAGCCCCCCCCGCCCCGGGCCCGCGCTGGGGGCAGCGCCCCAACTCACTGCGAGTCGGAGGGGGCAAAGAATTCACTCCAAACCCGATCAAAACAGTCACAAAAGCTTATGTGAGAATGACAAACATGGTACACCATCGAAATGTATGTGGGGGAATAAGTTTCTGTTAGTTATGTTGTGTAAATCACTGACGTTGGTATGTTGTGGTTTAAATCCACTCGAGTAAATGAAATGTTTCACCTGCAGGTGGCCTTGGCCTCGGCTCTTTTGAAGCCTGCCTTATTACAGAGGAGTTGGCCTATGGATGTACAGGAGTTCAAACTGCCATTGAAGCAAACTCCCTGGGGGTAAGCTCTGTCTTACATCCCTTCAAGCACAGTCTGTGCACTTGAAAAAGCTGGATTAATGGTCTGAATATTTTCTTTCAGCAAATGCCAGTTATCATTGCAGGAAATGAGCATCAGCAGAAAAAATACCTAGGGAGAATGACAGAGGAGCCAATGATGTGTGTAAGTATAACTGCTACACTGCAGAATATTCCTAAACCATATCAATAGTATTACTTGTTCATTTTTTTCTTTTTTTTTTCCCTCATTTTTTTGGCTGTTTTTTTCCCCCTCAAAAAACATTTACATGTACTCACAACTTATCACTTTTTGGTTTATAACAGTGACATTTACTGAAAGCAAATACCCAAGGAATTCAATAAGCAAATAGAAGATATTACTTGGAAAATCACCCATATCCCAAGTCACTTACCAAAAATTAATATTTGTTATTTTGCTTTCAAGAGGGGGTGTAGGCATTTAAGAAAAATACAAGGTTTATATAAGGAGACACTCAACTTGCATGGGAATGGAACCTTGTGATCTTAAATATTACATAAGCAGTACTTGTTCCATAGAAAGAAGTAGAGATTCGTGTGTAATGTATGTAAATCTGTACAACTGAGCCTCCTAAAATGAAGGACTCAGTAAATGTAAAATGTTACTCAGTGGTCTTATTTTCAGATTTTGAAGATCTTCAGCTTTCACATCAGAATTTTTGAAGCCAGAGGAAGTAATTAATAACTTAAGGGTTACAGAATATTTCTATTTGGTTAAAAGACAATTTTATGTATGATGGATTTATAAAGAAAATTAACCCTTATATATTTGGATTCTTGCTCAAACAGCTGTCGTGGGGGTTTTTTTGTGCTGGGTTGTTTCAGATTTTTTCGGGAGGGAGTTTTGTTTATTTAATGTTTTGGGGTTTACCATGCAGTTCACTTAAACCTTTTACAGATAGTTTGATGCATAGTCTGCGTTAATTTCTAGTTGCCTAAAAATAGAATTTATGTTCCTCAAGATTCCACATATTAATTTCTTTTAGGCTTATTGTGTAACAGAGCCTGGAGCAGGCTCTGATGTCGCTGGTATAAAAACAAAGGCTGAGAAGAAAGGAGATGAATATGTTATTAATGGTCAGAAGATGTGGATCACAAATGGTGGTAAAGCAAACTGGTAGGTTAACTATTAACTGGTACCATAGTGTTCAGTTGTTATATAGTGGCTTTACTCTCTGCCCCCAGTTAAGTTCTATAAAGATCTGATATAAATCTGTTCATTGTATTTCAGGAGACTACATTTTAATCTCTCACCACTTTGTCAGGATAGCAAATACAAATGCAGTCTTGAGTGCTGTGCAAAGCCTAAAAAGGAAAATGAGCAATGATATGACCACTCCATACTCAAGAATGGCCTCTTGAATCTTGTTGTTACCGAAATTAAATCTGATCCCGCTAGAAACTAGTAACACTGTTAGATTGTAGTGTTACTATTTAGAAGAAGGCATTTTCCGTCTGTCAAAGATTCCAAATATTGCTGTGTCTGTGGAGCATGCTTTTACAATATAAACCTCTTCCATCATGTCTCACATCACACTGATCCACAACACGGAAACTTTCCTTCACCGAAGTGCAAAAACAATTATACATTTAACCAAAAGCTGGATTTTCTAGTTACTTATTTCCTTATTGAAGGCAGATCCATCAAAGACAATCTACCACATACCTTTTGACATTACTGAATACCATAAATGTGATTTACAGCTGTTTAATTTCTAGGAGAAATACTTACTTAAATTTAGAAGAATAAAATCAAGATCTTTGAAATCAGGTGGTAACATATTACGTTCAAGAGTGTATTTCCTAAGCATTAATTTTTATTATATGCTGTGAATATATCTCCTTTGTACTATATGTGAAGCTGGGAATATCATAAAGACTTACAATACATGGAAAAGGTAGAGAATCTTTGCATGTCAAAGTAATTTTATTAAATTTTATGAAATCTTGAATCTTTGAAACTTCTGCTTTTGCTCCTTGTCCATTTATTTTTAGAATGGGCAAGGAAAAAAGGTTGTTAACTTACAGAATTTATTGTATGGTAGAAATGTGCATAAAAATATTTGAAATGTTAGCTAAATATATCTGGTTGTTAATTGTGAGCATAAACTGCATCCATTGTCTTTGGTGTACACTAGGTATTTTTTGCTAGCACGTACCGATCCAGATCCAAAAACTCCTGCAAGCAAAGCTTTCACTGGATTCATTGTGGAAGCAGATAGCCCTGGGATCCAGATTGGAAGAAAGGTGAAGACTCTACTTCTTACTTGACAAGCCAGGAGTTATTGTTCAGTTTTAAACCAGTAATGAGACAAATGTACCACTAAAGAGAAAAGACTGTTAAGCAACTGAACATTTTCACATGCTCATTTACAACCAACATTTCATTTTCACAACATACAGAAACCATTCATAAAACATAATTTTCAAGTTATTAGTTCAGATAAGGAATTATTCAGAATGGTCTGAAGCAAGCCAACTTTGAAGAGCTGCTGTGAGGAGAGGTATGTGCAGGTCACTTGGTACCAGGTAGTGGAAGGATTGAGGAAAATGTATTTCTGAAAGCCGAGAACATGAGGGTGCAAGCACTGGGCATGAAAGAGCACATCCTGTTTCTGCTAAGAGCCTTTGTTGTGGGCCTGGCTCCCCCACTGCAGGGGCCTTCAAGCATGTCTTCAAGAAACTTACTTTCTCTTGTACCATAGAGTCAGCCTCTCTGGAATGCAGGAGGAGAAAACACGTAAGACTGTTCATGGGAAGATGTCTCTTTCCCAGGCAGCAAAGCTTCCTTGAGCAACATAAGCCCTTGCCTCCTCAAAGTAAATCTTCTGAAAAGATTCTTCTATACTTACAGCTGCCAGAAGAGTCTTTGAGAACTATTGTATTGGCAAGTGCCAGTAAATGAGAAGTGTTATGTATTGAAAAGATAAGAAGCAAGCTCGATAATTTTAACCATGCATATACACACAGGGAGCTTTCATTTTAGCTACTGCTGGTCAAAGAAGAGACTTTAGAGCTACTGGTGCTAGTTCTCTCTAAAAAAAACCCCAAAACACTATTTTTAATAGTAGGTAGAACTGGATGTTGAACAGTAGGAATCTGAAAACTTGAAAAGCTCATTTATTTATTTGCTTGTAGTATACCTGCACTGCCTGCATATTACACTGTTTTCTTTTTCCACTTTTGTCTCAAAGGATATAGTTGAACTAGAGAAAGATAAGAAGACTGGTTACAGAGATTGAACTGATTTCATATAAGGAGAAAGTAAACTGCCCCACTTAGACAAATTAGGGAACACAGGTCTGCAAGTACAAAACTATTATTTATTGTGTTTATGGTAATTTTTAGATTAAGTGTTTCGGGGAAGAAAACATATTGTATGCTTTTGAGTAAACTAAAGAGTGAGAATGTATTATACCTTTGAATTATCTGATTTAGTATCACCTCTGTAAATTTTCCACTCCAGGAAATGAATATGGGTCAACGCTGCTCAGATACCAGAGGTATTGTCTTCGAAGATGTGAGAATTCCAAAAGAAAATGTATTAATAGCAGAGGGAGCTGGCTTTAAAATCGCAATGGGAGCTTTTGATAAGACCAGACCACCTGTAAGTATCAGAAATAACTTGTTTATAAAGTATGGTAGGTATTTCTTTTTTTTTTTCATTCTGTGCTGTATTCAATTCAGGTAGCAGCTGGTGCTGTTGGATTAGCAAAGAGAGCCCTTGATGAAGCTACCAGATATGCTTTGGAGAGGAAAACCTTTGGGAAAGCGATTGTTGAAGTAAGTGTGGAGGGGAGAAAGAGAATATAATAAGAGCTTTCTTTTTACCAGATGTACTGCTACTGATTTTTAGAGGCTATTCCTTGATTTTTTATATTTAAGTAAACATAGCAATGTAGTAACTTCAGGAATTTTTTATCATTTATCAATGATGCTAGTAAAAGCAGAAAAACCCCTCTGCCCAGAAACTCAAAACTTCCGTACTAGCAGGACATACTTCTGGTCTGTGCTAGTAAAGAGGGATTTTCAGGAAACCAAAAACAAGGTACATGAAACAAGACACATAGTATTAACAATAACAGAACACATTGCCAATCAGTTGCTTACCAGCTGTAAAGAAATGCGAATAAACAGCAAGGTAAGTACCAATCTCATAAACAGAAAAGAACAACTTAATAATTCAGTATTTAATCCCTATGACTAAATGGATTTGAGAATCAAAAACTTAGAAGACTAATTCAACATATATTTATGAGAGCCTGATGCATATTCTGTAGAACTCCTTCTCATACAACTTACTGAGTTTGTTGAAAAAATGACTGTATTAGGAGATGCTGTCTTTCTTGGATATCCTGGAATTTTAAGTGGGCAATATTAACCTTAGTTTATTCCATCCTAGCACCAAGCAGTATCTTTCTTGCTTGCTGAGATGGCCATGAAGATTGAGCTGGCCAGGCTGGCCTACCAGAGAGCTGCTTGGGAAGTGGATGCTGGTCGCAGGAACACCTACTATGCTTCCATTGCAAAGGCTTTTGCTGGTGACATTGCAAACCAAGTAGCTACAGATGCAGTACAGATTTTTGGAGGAAATGGATTTAATACTGAATATCCTGTAGAAAAACTAATGAGAGATGCTAAAATCTACCAGGTAAGTAAAAGAGGGAATGTGATAATCCATAGGTTTTACATAAAATAAACTAATGGCTATATACTTCAAATAATGAGGTACCCATATTAGAAAAAAGTTTTTAGCATGAAAGCAATAATCCTTTAATTGAAAGAGTCATTCAAATCAGGAAACTATTTGCATACAAAAGTCATTGCACTGGACCAAAACTCAGCCCACATAAGAGATAAAACTGATGTTTTTCTTTGATTTTTTTTTCCTGTTTTTTCTCCTTCTAATGTGGTAACTCTGCAATTCTCATACTGTCAATGTTAGTTAGCTGTAACAGCTAACTAACTAACATTTAACAGCATCCTTAAAATTCTATGCAGTCTTACAGCTGACTTCAAATTGAAAACTATTACTGTCACTAGCTAAGAATTTATTTTTCTCTGTTTAACAAAAAGACAATTGCTATGCTGGAATCTAAAGGTTCTTATAACTAACTGCACTCCTGTGAGTGAGGAAATGAATGACTAATTGAACTTTGATTGGGCTTTTTTTCCTGTCAGATTCCATGCTTTTTTAGAGAATGATGGTGTGAGGGTTGAAACTGTATTTGAAAGCTGAGATTGATTTTACAGGATTTCAAGTTAATTATATTTTTCATTACAGTGATCCAAATGCATGGCTAAGCAGACTTTTTTTTTTTAATTGATCAGTCGGATTTACTATTAAAATTTTGGTTAACTTTCTGTTCTACCTCATCCCCAAAAGAATTCAGGAAAGGCTTTTGTCTTGCGATTATTTTGTCCATGTCCTTTGGTTATCCCTTGCACTTCACTGTGCTTGAGTGGATGGTATATACTTTTGGCCTTACATTGCATGCACAAAACTCAATTTTCCAACTTTTCCTCCATATGTTTGATCTTTTTCAGTATTACCAGTCTTTTCTTTGAGTTTACTGGAAACATTTTTACACATCCTTACTCTGCTCTAGTTTTGTCTGGCTATGCATCTAGGCTACTTGGGTGGAAACCCTTAGTTTTGGAACCTCTTAGTTTTGGAAACTCTTTAGTTTCAGAAATCCTTAGATTTGGAAAACTTACCTTTTTAATTGTCAAGGATTCTTGAAACTATTTCCATCAGCTTAAAACCAAAAACCTTTTCTGTAAATACTTAAGATTGTGAGTTTTGACATCTTTACACTTAAATTCCATGGCTCTCTTCATTAGTAAGTAATTTAGTAGAATAGGAGCAGTTTAGTAAATTGCAGGAGCAGCTGCTGAGGCCCTGCCAGCTACACTCCAAGCAGCTTGGACAGGCTGAGTTCACAGCAAGGCTGTTTGGTCCCTGGAATTGTATGTCCCTGAAAGGCATGTAATTGTAAGGGTCCAGTGGTAGGCTTGAACCATTGATTGGTGAGTATTTGGTGTAGAGAGAAAGCAGAGCTTCTATTCCAGTTACCAGGCTCCAGAAGGCACCTGGTATTCACAAAACAAAGTCTGCACTAGGAACTGGATCAGCAATGGGGTAAGCAGCAGCAGTCAGAGAATTCACCTTAGGAACAAACAGCCTCTTCTGAACCAGAACTACCCTGAACCCAGGTTTTAGGGTCCTTATTTTCAAAATGCTCTGTAAGGTTCTTGAGAAGATTATTCCTATCAGTGAATTTGCCTGATTTCGAGCAATTTGCCAAACTAAGTTCTGGCAGAATTGGGAACTGAAACCTTAAAACCTCTAAACTCTTGTCTCAGTCCGTGTGTTACATTGCCTCCTTGTGGCATTACAGCTCTTTCATCTATCTTTGACTTTGCTGCCAGCAAACAAATAGAACAGAGGGATGATGCAGGTGGTTTGTAGAAGAAAATGCAGTAATAAAAAAAAACAAACCACAAAACTGTGTGGGAGAGAGTACTAGTTACCAAGAAGCAACAGAAATAAATGGATCAAAGAGAATATATGATATGACCTTGAAAGGTTAGCCAAGGAAAATACAATACTTAAGCACAAGTCATCTCTTGCCTTCTACCCATGGTTTCAAATCCTACTTTGTAAAATCTAAATAATGTATTTTTTCCTCAAATAAGAGGAATGTCATCATCTGTCAGTTTATTCTCATGAGACCCCTATTGAGTTTAAATAAGAACATCTGAGAACAAGACTGTCTCAATATCTTGTATGAGTTAATTTAGCCCACTATAATTACTCAGTCACACTGGAATTTTCTGTCTTTCTGCACATCCTAATCCACACTGGATTAGTGTTGTGGAGATTTACAGGTATAGATCTGTTAAAACCTTTTAAAAAAATCATGAGTTAATATTATTGTAATTCTTCTTTTCAGATTTATGAGGGAACTGCTCAGATTCAAAGGATGATCATAGCTCGTGAACATATTGGCAGATTTAAGGCTTAAAATGTATCAAGTGTGCCTGTTGCTGCTGCAGTATTCTGTGTTCTCATGGAAAAAGATTTTACTGCGATTCTCAGTAGAATTAAAAGGGCACGGGAAAAAAAATTTCCTTCAAAACCTTTTTATTCTGCACATTATTAAGCACTGATTCTGTTCTTCCTGTCCAGTCCTTGACTTCATTCTTGACTAACAAAGCTGGTATTTTTTAAAAATTCTGAATTCCAAAAGGATTGGTTATTCATGTACAAAATGGGCAAGAAATAAGAATCTCACAATGCAGTTTTCTCACTATAAGATGAACAGAATGTTATTTCTGACTATTGCTGCTGCATTCTAATAAAATATTTTTTAAGAGAAGTGTGGTTGGTCTGTATTCATTTTGTTTGTCATATCACTTACAGTGGACAACTTACCCATAGTACAATTTCTGAAGTCCATTAATAGCTGTACTTCAGTTTCTCCCATGCTCCTCCCCCAGCAGCTCAGCAGCCTTTCAGCTGAGCAGGAGGATTACCCTGCCTTGCTCTTGTCTGCAGGTGTCCGTGCTGAGGATTTACTGCCCAGCAGGAACAGTGGCGGCTTGAGACAATGCAGCCTGTTGCATGAGAGTATCACCCAAACGCTCCCTGAGCTCTGGCAGGAATGAGGCTGCGACCACTGTGCTGGGAAGCCTCTTCCAGTGCCCAGCCACCCTCTGGGGGCAAAACCTCCATCTCCCCTGACGCAGCTCCAGCTGTTTCCTCAGGTCCTGTCACCGGTCACTACACAGAGATCAGGGCCTCCCCCTCCTGAGGAAGTTGTCACTGCAGTGAGGCCTCCCCTCAGTCTCCTCCAGCTGAACAGACTAAGTGCCCTCAGCTGCTCCTCACATGACTTCCCTCAAGGCCCATCACCATCTTCACTCACTGGCTTCCTTTGGATGCTCTCTAATGGTTTCATATCTTTCTTACATGTGTAAACCTATTTTTCCTTTCTATCAGTGTATATACTTAGCTATTCTTACAGCAACAACAGCCAAAAGAAGAAATTGTGAGATTATGTTTTTTAACCTTGGATAAACACTTCTTGGCAGTGCTGGAAGAAATGAACATTCCCTGGGCTACTTGAACAAATTACTGGGCATGTGAGGCCATGTCTGCAGTACTGCACTGAGTTCTAGGCTCCTCAGTAGAAGAAAGAGGGACTTAGGGAGTCCAGCACATGGATACAAAGATCATTAAGGGGCTGGAGCATCAGTCATATGAGGCTGACTCTTCAGCCTGGACAAGAGATTCCTCGGGGTAATTTTATCTATGTGCATAAATACCTGATGGGGCGCAGCGAGGAGGAGGGAGCCAGCCTCTCCTCAGTCCTGCCCACTGACAGGACGAGAGGCAACAGGGATAAATTAAAGTACATGAAATTCCACTGGAATTTCCACAAGAAAACTTTCTTTTTGTTGTGAGGGATGTACACTGGCAGAGGTTTTAGATTTGCCATCTGTTGAGATACTCAAAACTGGTCACGGTTTTTAAGAACTTGCTCTAGCTGACCCTACTTGGAGGCAGGCGTGCTCCATGATTTCTTTCAAACCTCAATAATCCTGTGAATTAACTTGCCGTTTCTCACCAAAACGTCCTCGCCTCTCTCAGGCCTCTTTCATGCCTCATCTGAATTTAGTGCGGGGCGGTACTAATCACTGTCATCAGGATCCAGTTCTGCAATCCTTTTCTCGAGCAGGCCCCCTGGGAAGTCAGTGCTTTAAAGAAAGTGCTTAATCACTATAGGTCCCCCAATTGTTTGCCTCCAGGAAAACCCCTAATGCAACATCTTTGGTATTTGATATATGTAAGAAAGAGACATTTTTAACTGTCCTGTGCAATCCACCATTACACATAATACTTCTTATTTAGAATAAAAATGCGTGGCATGGTTTTGTGGGGGACTGTGCCAGCATCAAGTGTTGGTAATAATAGCGTCACCGTTCAGGACAGTTTTAATTAGGAAGCAAGGGAGAAGGCTTCGAAAAAAAGGACAGCTATTTTTACCTGCCGTGCGTTCAAATTCTTGGATTTGCTTCTCCACAGAGCTAAGGCAGGAAACAGAAGCTATTTCCAAATACTGTCCTGTTTGCTGTGATGCGAGAAAGCGCACAAGCGGAGTTACTGTACTTTAAATTAACTCCTGTTTCCGAAGACAGGGCCCCGACGGACCCGGGACGGACCCGGGACGGACCCGGGACGGACCCGGGACGGACCCGGGACGGACCCGGGACGGACCCGGGACGGACCCGGGACGGCCCCGGGACGGGGACACGCCCCCGAGGCGCCGCGCAGGCGCAGGCGCAGACGGGCGGGGCCCGGGCGGCCGCACCCCCGGCCCTTCCGGCGCGCGCGGAGATGGTGGGTCCGGCCCGGGGGTTGGGGACGGGGGGAACCGGGACAGC
>VXBA01002865.1:482-97104 GCA_013399895.1 Serilophus lunatus
GGCCACATCACCCTGCGGGCCCCGTCCTGGCGGGCAGTGGCCGCGGGCGGGGTCGGGCTGTGCCCCCGCGGTCGGTCGGTCGGTCGGTCGATCGGTCGATCGGTCACTCCTGCGCTGCCTCTTCGCCCGCCCGGCAGCGTTTTTCCGCCCCGTGTCGTTCGGTCTGTCCTTGGGAAGCGCACGCTTTTGTTGTCTCGGGCACCTCCTCCGAGGTGATGGTGAGCGGTGTCTGCCTGCCCAAACCTTGTGGCGGTGTTGGATTTTCTGTGTTTTCCCTGCGAGCGCTGAATGGTCACGTTTCGTGTATTTTATCGCATCTACTACGGAGTGAACGTCAGCTGACACGGGGCTTTGTTTCTGAGTCCGCTGCCATCCTGGAGCCGGTGTCAGGGATTGCTGCCCTTCCACATCTGCCTCGTTTGTAGCGTGAGCTCCGAGTCTCCTGTTAGAAAGTATATACGATTTATTTTACCTGGGATGTTGCGTGCACCCTGTCAGTTCACGTTATGGACGGATCGTGCCCACATAGTGCGAAAATGGTTTAAAGTGAAGCCCCAATGGAAATGGGAGAGACTGGGAGGCAGGAAGGAAAGATATAAAGAAACACCTCTGTAGGTGGTGATGAGGAGGGGGAACCAGTAGGGGAGCCAAGAGAATGAAAGCAAGTAGATAGAAATAGACTTGTGCTGAAGAAAAATGTACGTTTAACACTTTGTCCAAGCTCGTTTGGGGGGGCTGCGGTGATGGATGTGGGGTGGTTGTAGCTGGATAATGCCCTACCTCAAATCCCACAGGCTGTAACCACAAAAAGTTGTCTGATTTGGCTGTAGGGTTGTAATTATCAAAGAGTGGCCAGCTGGGTTGAGGTGCCTGCAGCAGTAACCTCCACCAGCCGCCTGTCCTCCTTTCTTCGCTGAGATTGCTGTATCTGTAGCCGTAGGTGGCTGAACACGCATCCCCCTCCTGAGCACAGCCTGGCGTGTCACTGTAGTTTGTGCTCGAAGCTGCAGCAGCTCAGGTGTGTGCCCCAATTCAGGGTCACTTATGAGTCAGCGCCCTTACAGTCCTTTCAAAGAGGATGAGAAGAGAGAAATCACTGCCTTGCCCACGCTGCTGTCACTAGAGTTGGTAGTAGAATAGTTGGTTGGGGTTTTTTTCGTAATGAAATATTTGCATTAAACCAGTAGTTATTTAGTTAACAGCTATACTGAATGTAGTTCAGTTCTGGAAGGACAGTTCAGAACTTTATCACAGAACAGCATTTCTCCTGATAGTCATGTCTAGGACTTTACTACATCATCCAGAAATTTGGAATTGTCTGAATCCATCAAGCTGCAAGAGGGGCTGCAGCTACTGAAAGTTTGAGATCTGCTGAGTAAAATGTGAGTTTATTGTAGTATTTGATATAATTTGAACTTTCTCAACTGCTTCTGGAAAACCGATTTAGCTGTAATTAAATCACTGTAAGCATGTTAGCAGAAGCCCAATCTGAAGAAAACCTGCTATCTGGGCTATATTAAAGCATCATTTTTCATAATTTTTAGTATTCTTTTTGATCTTGTCACAAGCTTTTTTGAGATTCCATTCGCATAACTTTTCATCTGTAGTATGTGACTAATGGCCTGACTAGCAAAAAAAGCAGGTTTGATATTTACATTTTTACTGGATTGTGAATCTTGGTGAAGAAGGAGACCCTGGATAGTTTTTTTGAGGGGGTTTTGGGATTTGCTTTGTTTCTTTTTTCCTCTGAATCTGTTGCTTTCTCAGTTCCTGGTGAGAGTTATCTGTGCTGCTGTATGAATAGAAATATTTCACCATGCTACTGTAATCAGTGCATGAGTTCCTTGCAATTATTCCTTATTTTATGGAGCAGGATATTCTACCATTGTTATCCCTCCTCCCCTCACCCCTCCCTATTTTGAAACCTATTCCCTTAAAAGCTTCTTTTGTGTGAGAGGTTTATTCCAACACTTAACCTGTGTAAGCCACTTGTAAACTGTGTTATGCTTAGAGGTTCTGTTGTGTTTTAGCCAAGTATGATTTGATCAGAAATATAAGTATGGAGGGATGTGTGTGGCTTTTTAAATAATTGCTAGAATTAAAACAATAATTTGTGTTCTCAACCCTTGCTGGCTTCCCTGCCTTAAGAGCACTCTGGGTAAGGAGGGTTCTGTCCATGGCTGCCTGTTTAAGCCAAGAGTTGAACTCTGTGGCATGCAGGGGACTGCTCTACAGCAATGGTAGAGCAGGAGATCCTAGAAAATCCAGTGCTGATTTAGGAAAAGTGATGTTTTCCAGTTGTGATTTATGTCAGTATCGTTAATGCAACTTTGTTGTCAGAGTGAGATTATGATGGACTTTTTGTAGCTGGAGCATTCACGGTGGTGTTGCCCATGGTGACTTTAGGCTGGCTGTCCACACGGATTCAGTGGTGCTTCTGGGCTTTTGAAATACCTTTATTGCTTTTAGTATGTTGTTGCTGATATTAAGAAGTTGGTTGTTGGTTGCATCCCACCTGGGGTGAAGAGAGAAACAGCCTTGGATACACACACATAGTATTTACTGACTGTAAAAATCAGGTTGCAAGCTTTTTAGCCATACAGTGACAAAAAGTGAACATCCACAGCTCTTCAGTCTTGTAGGTAATTAGAAGAGTGAGAATTGTTTTAATTATTTTAATTTTTTAATTAGTTTATTGCTCGGGAAGTGATATGTGAGATTTAAATGGTATGTGCAATTTCTGACTCCTGTGGCTTTTTGTGCTTTTTAGGCTTATTTTAATAGGAAAACGAACACATGATAATATTTTTTTTCATACATCTGCTTTAAATTGAGTGACTTATAATTTAGTCTCAGTCATTGCACAAAGCAAATCCTGATGCACCTACCAGGCCTACATACACAGGTCAGTGTTAAGAACATGGGGCAGGGAGGGATCATGTGGGTCACTGGGTCCAGTCTCTGGTCAACCTGGCCAAGAACCAGCTCTTGAGAACGGTCATACCTGCACCACATGCTGGCAATTCTGTAGCAGGCTCACTGAAATACTCAAAGCTATAGGAGAGAATAGATGCTGGAACAGTGTCCAAGACTTCTAACTGCCCCTGGGAAGCCCTTCAGTCTGATGTCCAGGTAGTGTTAGGCAGCATGTGCTCCAGTCTGTGGATGAAGGTAGAAAAATTTCTGTTTGTGCGCAGCAGCCAGAACAGAAAGAACTTGCTTGCGCCACCCGAATTTAGTGACCAGATTAGCTCTTAGTACACTGGGAGCAGAACCACAGAAGTCTGACAAGTGAGATGAAGTGAGGCACTGCTGATAGTTCTAAAGGCCTTGTGTTCTGCCTCAGTTTGAGGCTCTCTTCCAGAGCTATAGGAAAAAATCCTTACAAGTAAGTGGTGTATCACAGAAGAGCACAGCGATATGAGTAAAGATTTGCTGAAATACATGTATTTATTATAGTAGGTAGTGAGCCTTTTCTTTTGTGGCCTTGTTTTTTGGAAAGAAGATATAAAGGAATGAAGCTGTGGTGGTGAAAGTGAACCCTTTATGCTGATCAAGACTTACAGGAATTAAAAGAAACAAAACTTGATGTTGGTTAAAACTGTTTTTGCAAATAAAATGCTGCTGAGTAGAGTATGCTCTGTCTTAAGTCTTCCTTGTTGAGTAAGTAGAGCCCATGAAAGGAATTGTATACTTGTGGGAGATCAACGAGGAAGCTAATGAATATTTCTGGCTCTCGTTTAGAGCCTCGCAGATAGTGTTTTCTGGATGGGGTGTCTTGTAAGAATAGGAAAGAGAATGGAGTCTGAAAAGGACAGATAATCAAGACGTTTCCATGTTCTGTGATGATTTAAAGTGTATGTGTACTATTTGTGCTAACCTTTGTAATGAAAAAAGTGTTTCACAGGAATGTGGCTTTATGTTTAGAAACAAAACATTGCCTTGACAAATGATGATGTTTTTTTCCTCAAAATGTTAGGATCAGGGTTGATGACCTGCCTGTTACAAAAAATGTTTTTTTAATATGTCAAAGTTGCTGCCTAAAGATTATTGGGAGTTTTTGAGATGCTGTTTTTTGAAGATTTCTCTGTCTCTGTATAGGAGAGAGTGTATCAATTCCCATCTTCTTGTGTTCGGTGATACAGAACAAAGGCACTGCTACATTCAGTGAACCTAACAGATGTGCAAGTAGGTGAAGTCAATTTAAAAGACCAAACCAAACACCACCACCATTCCCCCAGCTTTTAAAAAGGACTGGATATAAACAGATGGCAGTGCTTGGATATCTATTTATGAGCCATTTAGGAATGAGACTCAGTTTTAATATGAACAGTTCATTTTTTTTTGTCTTCTTTCTGTCTAAATTTCATTAATTCCTTTTGCTTTCTTGCTGTCAAGGCCACAAGGGTATTTTGATAAGCAACCCAGAATTCCATGGATTCAATGCCTTGTGTCCAGCATTGGATGACTTGTAAACACTTTCCAGAGTAAACTTTATGTGCTTTTTGTGTGTAATAGTCATTAAACTAACATGAGAAGTAGTGAGCTTTCTTACCTTCCAAATCTAAAATCTACAATGTAGCCCTAAGATAAAGGCTTCAAACTTTTTATATAAAGTAACATAGCAGCCATAGTTTTTGTAATTGTGGTGTGCATTAGGAAGTAACAGGAATTCAATGTTTCCTTTGGCCAACATACCTCTAAGTTGTTGTGAAACGTGTCAATTCTATCATTATACCCACTATTTGAATTCTAGGGTAAAGATATCTGGCAGGGTTTTATTGGAATATAAGCTGTTCCTTTTTATTAAATGTCATCTTTTCTTCCCACCTTTCCCTGTCTGTTCTACTCTGTAGCCACGTCCTGCTGTGTAATCTAGTCATACTTATTTGTGATTAACTACTCAAGTGTGAATTATGTAAATGGGAACAATTGCTACCTCTGTTAATGAAGTCTAATGTGTCTGTTACAGCCCTTTATCAGATTAAGACGCCTCTTGTAAAAGCTGACTTTGCTTGTATTATAAAACCGATGTTAAAAGCTTTCCTTGTGGAGACAGGAATTGGTGGGACAAGGAAATTCTGTCTTCTGGAAGCTGGGTATATGGCTTCCAGTATGCTGCTGGGAGGCACTAGAGGGGTCCCTGTGATGTGCTCACCTGCCTGGTTTGTGATCCCACTGCCCCATTCCTGACTATCAGGCAGGGATGCTGTTAGGGAGTTGTCTCCAAAGATGTTGCTGGTGTCAATCCTGGACAGAAACTGCAGGAAAGAAACTCAGAGGAAATGTTACTTGCTGAAGGCATGAGAAGTTTTTCCAAAATTCTTTTTGTTTTGACAGAAGTAAGCAGGGTTTTCCCTGTATTTCTGCAGTGTGTTTTTATGTATTTGGTTGCTTTATGACCTAGAGGTAGTTACTGTGGCGTTAGTATTTGTTAGTATTTTGTTAGTGTTTGTTAGTATTTGGAGTAGTGGTAGTTATGAAAGGCATTATATATTTATATGACAGAGAGATCCTCCAGAGGTTAGAAAAACTTAGTGTTGGTGAATCTTATGTTTCCTGTCAGCTGTAGCCAGGAATGTCTACTTTCTGAGCCATTGGTTCACATAAAATACTACATATAGGGGCTGAGTGTGACAGCATTAGTAAACACATCTCATTTTATTTTATTTTATTCTTTATACTGAAGTTGATGTTAATGGGATCCCTGCAGAATTTCTTACATTTCTGCAGTGCCTGAATACAACTCTTTTATTGAAAACCATGAGATCTTTTGACAAGACCAGTGTTCCTACGCTTGCTCTCTCTCACTTCATAATTACCTTACAAAGTAAATCTGCATAAAGTTATGCAGGTGGCTTTTTACTGTTCTTTCAGCATGTTAGGGCCTGATGCAGGAGTTCTCAGCTTTTGGCCTGCTTTGGATCACTGCTTTCATTGTGCGTGGGTCTGGGTATGCTGTATGCAGTGGGTTGGCAGCTGCTTTGCTGTTTTGAAGGAAGTTTAATTCTCTAGTGCTTTTCACTGGCTGACCAGGTTGTTGTAATGAAACAGATGGGTTTTAGTTGCCACTAATTTGCACTGCAATACTGCAAATTTTTAAAATCTGGCAGTAGACATTTACTTTTTCCACAGCTCATGGTGTCTGTCTCTGAGTGTTTTTGGGATCTTGTGATCTGAGAAGACATTTTTCTGAGCCGGCACTTCAGATACAATGTACTGTTAATTTATCTTAACATTTTCATACAGAAAATATGTTCATAACTGTCCTGGTTTCAAACCTTTTGCTACAATATTGTGCAATTCTCACCCTATTCTTTTTCTGATAGTCCTTTCAAGTTGCTTCATAGTTACTAGATAGCATTTCCAACTAACACTAAAGCAGGTCAATCATATGTATTTGTACTTGCAAACCTGGTCTGCCAATTTCTAGGTATCAATATGAAGTTTTTACTTGGGCTGATGTGATTTTTTTTTTAAATTTGTCTTGCAGATAGTATCATCTTTGCAAGTTTTTGTTCTCTTAATGAACAGTGGACATAAGAATTTTGTTTCATAATTGTAAAGGTATACAAGCTACCTTTGAGGAAAAGTGATTTAGCACTGGCTTCAGCAGTTTTGTTTTTAAAGACTTGCATTTTATAGTCTCTTACTTTGTAATGTTGGGTAACGGTTTCTGTATTGGCAGAAAAGACTAAAAGTTTTTGAAATCTGCAGAAGAGTTTGCAAAGGAAGGTGGTTTTTATGTTCATGTCACAGCTGGACAGTGTTCCTTGTGCTTACCACCATCTTGTAAGGATAAGGATGATTTATTTGTGCCTAAATTTAGAGTCACAGTAGAAGAGGAATATAGTAACAGCGCTGCATGTTGTCCTCATGGAAGATAAGAGACCATACTTCTGAGATTCCTGGTGAAATGCTGTTGTGGATCAGAATGTTGAAGAACTTTAACTTTCCTGGTTATGTTGCTTTTGGAAAGAAATCTTCCGTATACTTCTGCTTGGACTCCAGGAGGGAAACTACAATTCTTGTTTCTTCCTGATCAATTGGTATTGCAAATAAGAACAGACTTTTTTGTCACTTTCTTCACTTTACTATTTCCAGGATAAAAATGTCTTTCTTAGTGTGAAATGTCTTACTGTCTGTTTCTGCTGATATTAGCAACCAAGTGATACAGATGGTGATAAAAGCTACTAGAAAAAAAATAGGAGGGAAAAAAGAAGAGTTAAGATTTATTTCGCACCTTTTTTTTCTGTTGAACCATGGCAGATCTCTGTGTCAGTGAACATACTGAAACTGGCTGCATGTCTGGAAGAGTGTATTTATTTAATATTTGGAATAGTCACAATTTTTAAATGGTATAATGAAAGTCACCATTTCAAGAAAAAATACTGGAGGGTTGCAGTTGCTTGTTTCCGAAGAGTACTTCTCAGTCTACTGCTGTTGTTTGAGAAGTGAGTGCAATGCAACCCAATGGCAGTGATAGTAGAGTTCTTCTTCCTGGGTTTCAGCTGTGCCAGCTCTGGGACTCCTTCCCATAACCCTGATAAATAACTGTTTCTAGCAGTTAGCTTTCATAGCTTGAACTATTTGATTTTTCTGGAGAAGCAGGGAGGACGGTGCCTACCTGTGAAATAAAGCTTGAAGCTGAGTTAGTATAAGGCTGGTGTTTCCACTTAGGGTGGATGAGGGCTCACCTGCCTGCCCAGTATAATTGGGGGTGATTCCTCCACAGAAGCAGGAAACTGCTTTTCTGTCAAAAGATAATCAGTCACTTTCGTTCTTTGAAAAGTATTAATAGTTTAACAAACGTTTGCTGAAGAAAGGGGAAAGCAATTCTGTGAGTTTTCCATTTTAAGGGTGTTGAACACATTAGAAATGATCTAAAACCCTTGATGCTTCTCTTGTGTTTGGTTAAGGACTTTACCAGGAGATATTTCTGTGTGCAACAGTGATGTACTTCTAGCAAATCAGTGGTTTTTTTGGGAAAGTCCTTTAGCTGAAAAGCACACCATAAAACACATCTAATCTTTTGGTTCAAGTTAAACTCATTTGAAGCTGTTAAATTAATGAATGTTTGCACTGATTTGCAGTGGTGAGTTTTTAGCAAATAAATTAAGTGCTGTGATTTGGCTTAATTTTCAAGAGAATCCTCATGAATGCAAGCTCTCAGTTTAATGTATCTTATGTAGTGTGTAAGAAATCATATCTGACTTGTTTTTGAGTGCTCAAGTAGTGTCACAGCAGCACTTTTAGCAGTTTGGTATCTCAAACAGGGAGGCTAGTCTGAAATAGCCTTTCTGTTTGGAAAAAGTGTTTTTCTTTCAGATCCGGGGCACAATGTCTTGCTTATTGAAGCAACCTCAGTGGAACACTGTGGACTTTGTTACATAGTTATATTTCTATGCTGTTTTGCATAAGGCTATGTGATTGAAATGGAAGAAATGTGACTTGTATTTAAAAATAAATCTGTAGGTGTTGCTTTGGTAGATAATTTCAAGTATTAGTGCTGCTGGCTGTTTTCCCTTGGTCTGTTTTCGTTTACATATGTAATTTAATATGTTCTGTAGCAATATTGTTGGTAGCTTTTCTTGTCATTTGAAAACAAAGAGAGCCGAGCACTTGAATGAGAAATATTCACAAAACAGTATCAGCTTCCATGAGCTCTGTAACATTACTCCTGCCATTGTATCCATGAAATAGTGTGAAAATGAAAAAATGCTGGCTTACTCTGATTTTGTTTTCCATTTAAAATTTAAACTACATATTTTACACCAATCTCTTATTGTAACTTATACTACCCTTTTCTTCTGAAAGGAAAAATGTCATGTATTTTTCATGAGGTTTTTACTTTTTTCTTTCTACTCCGGTTCAGTATTTTTTGCAATATTATTTTTCGGTCTCTTCCCTTCTACCCACTTGCACTGTTTCTGCAGTTTCTTCTGTAAGCATATTCCTCTTTTAAACCTAATCTTTTATCTGTTTTCTCAGTAACTATCTCACAAACATGCTAAAGAGCTTTTGGAAAAATAGATTTTGGCAAGCCTACCTTCTGAGCAGAAGGTAGCAGGTAGGTCAAAGCTGGTGTGACAGGACAGATGTTGGGATTTGTAAGATGCTGCTGCTCTTTGGATACTGCCTGGTATTCTCTCATCTAATGGGATCAGGAATGTTTCAGTGTTCTAGTTTTGGTTCAGATGGGTCCAACAGTAACATGAAGTAGTTTAATCTGGAAAATAATAGGAGGAAAAGAAATGAGAAATATATAATGGAATTAGTTCTACAATGAAGTACTTGAGTCGCAAGAGTGGATTTCATCCATTCTTGCTTCTGTACTAGATCTTGACTACTAACTGTGGTCCCAGCCCAGCACCACTGTACTGAAGAGTTACCTGCCAGCACTCATCCAGCAGCATCATATTGCTGTGTAAAATTAAGGAATTTTATTGTGTATGCTACCAGAGTTCTTGTTTAATGAAAAAATAGAGGGGAGAAGGAAAAGCAGTGTGATGATGTCATACTGTTCTGTGTTTTAAGAGTTTTCTGCTGCTGAAATATTATTTAATGGAACTAATCTGAGCTGGTTAATGAGAATCATGTTTCAATAAACAACCTCAACAAAGAGTTGTATACGTTGTAGAAGTTACATAGTTTGAGAGAAAATAAAAGACTAGAACAAGTTATCAGTGGAGGTGTAATTCTCTTGTTCCTCTTAAGCTTGTTGATCTCATTGCTATGTGATTACTTTTCTTTCAGAGTTGCATTTGTATTTGCTTAAGCTCTGTGGTCAATAATGATTTCATGATTATTCTTAGTTTTGGTTCTGAATTCTGCATTTAAAGAAGGGCTGACAGCAGCAGGGCCTGCTAGTTGAGATTGTGGTCTGAATCATTTGTGTCCATTCTACCTTCCCGTTTGCAGGATTATTTTCACAGCACAAGGGTTTAGAAACAGTGTCCTCTGGAAGCTAGCAGTGTTTGAAGGTAAAATGTACTACTGTGTGGGCTTTAATTTTTGATTCATTCTTACTCAGGAATTGGTAAAGAATTAGAGCCAGTTAGAAATGGAAGAAAAGATTAGATGACTTCTGTAGGTTAGACCATGACCAACAAAATTTTGTCTTGAAAATTAATGGACTTGCTTTTCCTTCTCTCTTTTCTGCGACAATATAACAACAGAAAAACAAGAATAGAAGTTCTTTTTCAAGTTTAACTGCTAGGGTTTAAATACAAGATTGCTTTTCTGTGAGTGAGAATTGAAAAGATACTGGAGAAGTAAAAAAGGTAACAGAGTACTCTTTAATGTAAGACAAAATATTTGGTGATAAGCTAGGTATTTAATGTTACTGTTATTGATACAGATTTTAATATGTTACTCTTATTGATACAGATATGGTCCTGAACATCGTGAGCACATGACTTCAAAGATGGACAGCTGGATCTGTTACTAGTTGTAATTGGCCTTAAGTTGACTTATAACCATTGGAGAACTCTCTCATTCCTGATTTTTGCCAATCTGATTGCCTCACACCACCAGCTTAATCATGTATGGAAGTGCTCGGTCAGTGGGGAAGGTTGAGCCAAGCAACCAGAGTCCAGGGCGTTCACCAAGGCTGCCACGGTCACCACGCCTGGGCCATCGGCGAACCAACAGTACAGGAGGAAGTTCTGGGAGTAGTACTGGGGGTGGCAGTGGGAAAACCCTTTCTATGGAAAATATTCAGTCCTTAAATGCTGCCTATGCTACGTCTGGCCCTATGTATCTAAGTGACCATGAGAACGTGGGTGCAGACACCCCAAAAAGCACCATGACCTTGGGCCGATCTGGCGGGCGGCTGCCTTATGGTGTTAGGATGACTGCAATGGGGAGCAGCCCTAACATTGCCAGTAGTGGAGTTGCAAGTGATACTATTGCATTTGGAGAGCACCATCTCCCTCCAGTGAGCATGGCATCCACTGTGCCTCACTCGCTGCGCCAGGCTAGGGATAACACAATAATGGATCTGCAGACACAACTCAAAGAAGTGTTAAGGGAAAATGATCTACTTCGCAAGGATGTGGAGGTGAAAGAAAGCAAGCTGAGTTCTTCCATGAACAGCATCAAGACCTTCTGGAGTCCTGAGCTAAAAAAGGAGAGAGCTCTGAGGAAAGATGAAGCGTCAAAAATCACCATTTGGAAGGAACAATACAGAGTTTTGCAAGATGAAAACCAGGTTTGTCATCTAATGTTGCTGTTTTGTTAGTGTGGTAGCATGATTAAATGAGTTTAATAAACTTGCATGTCACATTTAAGCAGCTAAATGAGATTAGTGTTTTTCTTGAGGAATTGATGAGGATAAGATGTGTTTTCAGCTTGGAAGCCTCTTTTCAAGTCTTTCTTGTCAGACTTATAAGCCACCTCTTGAACGCTTATTTCTCCTTGGGTGTCGGGGGTTTTTTCCCTAGGACTGATGCTAGCCACTTGGTTTCCTTGTGAAAGTATTTTACCCTGTCATAATTCATATTTCTGTGCTGTTTAACTCTTGAAACATTCTCTGAGATGCAGAATGTACTAACTGCTGACCCCAAATACACCTGAACTGTTGCTGAATGTTGCTAGATTGCCTTTAAAACAGAGTTCAAGTTACAATGGTCTTACTTAAGACTTAAAACCTCCAGGCTTGCAGTTTTCACACACAGATATAAATTGTGTTCTCGGCTACGCTTAAGAAACACTATTTAACACATGCTCATCTATTCTTTTATCATAAAATATGCATATCTTGTAATACAACTATCATAAAGCGCCCTACAGGTTTTTTTGTAGTGGTCTGGCTAGTTACAGAATAGGCAGAAGAACAGGGAGTCTTAGGTGTCTAGGTCTTTTGTCTTGTCCATCTTAAAAGCGTCTCTAACTTAGAATAAAACTGAGAGGTTGATTAAAATGGCGGTCTCTTTGTAGTCAGTACTTACTAAAAGCTTTTTTAAAGTTTACCTACCTAGAGCTCCTTGCTTCCTTAATCCTGAAGTAACTACTTTTCTTTGAATTTGCGTCCTGTTTAATTGTTTCTGGCCAAATGTGAGTTAAGGCATCTCTCTGGGCTCTCAGGTAAGAAAACTCACCACTCTGATGGAAAACAGGCCCATCGTGCAACTATAAAAGTTCCCTGAAACATAAATCAGCTTTCACCATGACAAAATTACTTTCCCTGTTGAGCTTTTTAAGTATCCAAGAAAGCTTAATGAAATAGTTTCCATAATTCAAGTGTGATTATGTTCTTGTAACTCTTAAGGTATACTTGCTATTTTAGGGAATGCTTTTTTCCAAGGTTTGCTTTAGAAGATGGGAGAGGGAAATTGTTGTAGGAAAAGGATAGTGGTGGTAGTACTCTACATGTTGTTCTCTACTTTGAGGTGAATTGTCTTAAGTAATAAATTCCTTTTGGATATTAATAGTCTGTTACACTGCACCTGTCTGCAATTTTCTTTTCACTTTTTAGAGAATGGAGTTGAAGAAAGTAACTTACTTTTCCTGAGATAGTAAGAAATAATTTAATGAACTTGTCATGTGTTTTTATAGCTGTATTCTTACCAAATGCTAAGTATCACAACATGGGATTTGTTAAGGTACGTGGCATTTTGTATTCATGTGATCTTGGAGTGAAGGAAAACTGAAGCTGAGTAATTTTTATTGCAAAAGTAGGATTTCTCCAGCAGGAGTAAAGCAGTGAAAATTTTAGAGGGATACAGTATGAGAATAATAAATACACTCGGTTTCTGGTGTTCTTTGTGTTTCAGTTGCAGGTAAGTCTTCTAATTCTCAAATTCTTTTCATTTTAGTCATGTTTTCATATTGAAGAGAATGCCTTGGAATATAGTAACATTTTTTTTTTTTTTACTAAAATCAATTTTGACATTTGAGGGTGCTTTGGAAATCTTTCAAGAAAAATCCAATGCCTATATGGTTTAAAGTGGATTAAGCAGTTACTAAATGTGAATAGATTAGAGCAGAGTGATTCCTTTATCTTAATTTTTTTCTCTTTATCCGCTAATTAAACATTTACAGATGTTTCTAGGCTGCGGTTCTTAAGGCAATTACTGTAATTACTGCCACGCTGGTAGAATTGTAGAACTTTGGTCCAAAAATAAGAAGGGTACAATTTAAAAGTAAAAGGGTATTATTGCAATGAGCTGTAAAAACTAAGAATGCTAATTAATAGATTATAGTTAGCTGACAGTGTGTCCCAATTAAACTCTGAATTCATTGTTTCTTCTATATCCTTATGAAGTTGGTCACTTCACCACTTTATATGGAAGATCAGTTCAGTAGGATTTGCTGTAATTAAACAGACGTCTCTGTTTAGACTCTGAACAGGAGATTTCCCTGATCTCTTGAGGGATCAGAAAAGTTTCCTCATTACCCCTCCAGCTTCCCCCTAAAATGGGTTGCTGATATGACTGCAGGAACTGGAGTTTTAGACTTCAATATGAATATTTCACCACATCACTTTTCATAAAGACTTCTTACACACGCAGTATTGTGCTTTATATAAAGTTTCTCTTAGGCCAATTGCATTGTTAAAAATTGACTCGACTCGTGGAGCCAAGGTGCTGGCTGACTCATGCCATTGTTTGTAGTCATCTCAATCTCTTTCCTGTGGTCATGGCACTTCATTCCTCTGCACACAATTGATTGTCCCTGATTGTATTTTTTTTCTTGTTCTTCTTGTCACCTCCAGTTAAATGATTGAATTGCTCCTTGGTTTTGGAAGTTGTTAAAAGTACCTAAAAAGAGTTCTGTGAATGAATACATTGGTGTCTTTGGGTTTTCTTTCCTGTTTCTTTGGAACATCTGCAAATAAGTCACAATTACTGATGTATTGCCTACTGGTCTTCTGAAACTTTCTGAATTCTATAAAGCTCAGACAGTGAACAGGGAGACTAAAGAGCATGTTACCTGTCCTGAGGCAGTCACATAGTTTTGTTTGCTTGTCTTCTCAGGGCAATACATAGCAAGGCTATTTTGGGTATAATAGTGAGAATGCCATGCACATGCTTCTCTGTTTCTCTTGTGGGTGGAGAGTGCTTTGGTCTTGCTCAGCTGTGGTTTTTTCCCCAGTTGTGGTGCAGCATCAGCTACTCTGAGCAATTACTACAGCTGCTGAGTGCAGCATATGCTGAGCTAAATTTTTGTCCTTTGTTATTGATCTTGAAAAGACAGAAAGTCCTTTCTTTTCATAAGTGGGGAATGTCATTGTCATCTCATTTTGAAAAGCTCAAAACTAAACATGGAAAGTATTCCTGTAGTTAACATACATTCTTGGAAAAACACAATAGTTTTCAGTGCAGTGTGGATTAGTTAACCAGTCATACTTTGCAAGAAGCCAAAAGGAGGGTGCAAATGGTTTCTCAGTTATGCAAACCCATGCATATTCAAGGAGAACTGATGAAACCAGTGAACAGGAGCTTGGTTTTGGCATGGTATCACTATCTTCAGCATGCTTTAAATAGGAACTACTTTTTTATTTTTTTTTTTTTTAGTATGTGAGGTTTAAAGTTTCCCTGGAAACCTCTTCATCGGAAGCCAGAAGAGGAAAGGAAATACAGCGAATATGTTTTGCACTGAGATAGAAATAATTTGCATAAAACCTGAATAGTGATGGATGATGTGAAACTCAGGAACAAAGGTATTCTTCTCAGTTGAAACTTGCTTATAACAAGGTGATTGTCCCTTAAAATAAGTAGTGCAATGCAAATTTGATGTCTGACACTCTGGATTGAAATTTTCCACATTTCACTGATCTGAATTTAAGATCTGATTTATGTTTGGGCTAAAATAGTGTGGTACTGCTGAAAACACCTTTTACTTTGATGCATTTCTGTGGTCTTTTTGTGGTTAGAGACCTTGGAGGTCTGAGTAAGAGTTTAACCAAGAAAATATTTCTGAAAGGAATTTCACCTTGCTTGGGGTAAACACTTGAAGAACATGCCACTTCATTGTGATGGAAAGGTGTGGTGAGTGTACTCCAGCATATCATTGGTGTTCTTCTCCAGAGTCAGAAGCACTCTCCATTTCATGTAATGAGCATCTTGCTTTTTAAAATGTATTTGTCCGTGTATTCACCTCTTAAATGTGTTGAGTGCTGCTGTTATGAGACTAGTCAAGTTCTAAGGACTACATTCTTCTTCTGAAAATCAAATCAGTTCTCACTTCTCCATTGATTTAATGTTTTTTTTTAATTATATATTAAAAAAAATTTTTGATATGTCTTAGTACTGTGTCATTCTAATACTAGTACCATTCCTGAATTAGTTGATAGAAAGCTAACCTTTCTGCCATTATGTGCAATATGAGGTTCCATAAGCATTGTTTAAAGGCATTATGTCTATCCACAGCATTGCACTTAAGTAATTCTTTCCCTGGCAGATGTCTGTTGGTTCTCTAGAATGCTACAAGCTTTAAGGTTCCATCTGTCTTTCCCCAGATGTAGCATGAAATAATAACTTAATTCTCTTTCAGAATAACTCAAATCTTCTCAAGAGTGCCTGATATCTGAGGCATTTATCAAGTTGGAGCACTTTGTAGCGACTTAAGAAATTTTCATGTAAACCCAAGAGACAGGCCTTCCGTGTTCTCTTTCAATTCTGTAAGGAAATAAAATTAGAGTTTTTATGCTTATCTTTTCCCAATGCTCCTTTTCTCCCATGTTTCGTATTGAGGTAGGATCTAATACCTTGGGTTGCTTTGAACAGTAGCATAAGTTGAACAGCTGGTCCCTACTTGATCCATTAAACATATAAGGGGAATACTACTAACTTAAAAGCAGCTTGTAATAAAACGGGTGACGTCAGTGGTATTGCTGAACTTGATAGTTTAACTGTGCTTTTTTTTTTTGCTGTTAAGCTGGGGGACGGATTACTTTAAATTCTGCAGAATTTAGAGCAAACTCTTTCTGCTGTAATACTTTTCCCACTATGTATTGAGACTATTCAGACATTATACTCCTACTGTATGGAATCGATGTACGATATACTATACAATGTACTGTTGTATATGTTGCATTGTGTTATACCACCATTTAGTGTGTATATTCCTGAAAAGTCTTATCTGTGTTACTGTATTTCCCTAGAAGCCATTGTCCCTTTAAGCATTATCATAATTCTGGTGTTTGAATTACAAATTTTTTCTTTTAGGTGTTCTTTCTAACGTATGAACTGGGTAGATTAAAACTCTGTAAGGCTTACTTCTAGTCACTCAGGGAACAGGCAACAATGATAGATGATGGCAATAGCACAGAGGTGCTCCTACGTTATGGTTCATTTTTGCAGTGGTCTTGTACTGATATTACAGCTTTTTAAAGCCAAATCCAGCATTCTTATGTATCTTCCTTACTTTACGTATTATTGATTTATGTAGAGTGGAGCATTGTAGATAGAACTGCTATTCCATGGAAAAGAGATTGAAGTTTTACTAGTAATACTTATGCCAGCCTTTGTGTATGCCTTTGGGACCAAAAACTGAAATAGCTTTTTTAAACTCTTTTCAATTTGGTAATATTAGAAAGCCTTACAGACTTCATGGTGCTACAGCAGGGTGGGCTGCCATATTCCCAACTGTAATTTGGGAAGAATAATTTTTTTTCAGCAAAGTAGGTGTCTAAGATCATGTTAACAGTCTATATAATGCTCAAGACATTAGAAAGACAGAGGAACCTTTACATTTAAGGTAAATATTTGTGTATATATATATGTATTCTGAGATAAGAGCTACAGACAAAGAGTTTAGAGAAGACAATTCTGTACTCTGAAAGTGATTGGAGCTATTTGATCTACAAGTGATGAGCTCAAGAGCAGTCATGCCAGCTATATGAATAGTGATTGAAGAAAAAAAACATTGTGAAATAACACTTTAGGCTTAGCTGGCAGGAGGGGAATAAGAGAATAAACTTGGTATGGCTCTAGATGTTTCATTGTACAACTCCTTTGAATTAATTTGCTATATACACTTGTGTTCAGTGAATACAATAGAATTCCAGTGTTTTCAGAAATAGTTATTTGTGGTGATTTAAACTCTGACAGAAATCAGATTACAATGGCTTGTTCAGCAGGTGAGTATAGCCATTTGGGATTACACTTTTTTTTCCCTTGCATGGATAATGCTTTGCAGTTTTTCCGTATAATTTTTGATGTAATCTGTTGGACACAGGGAAAAATGGCTGCTTCTGCTATATTGAGTGGATCATAGTTCCACCTGAAGATAGCAATCACTAGAACTGGAAAAGAAAGTCTTTCCAGCAAAACTTAGTTTCACGTCCTGCAAGGTCTATATAAATATGTTTTTACATAGTATTTTCAGATTTATATTAGGTCCTCTGGGAAAGATCAGTCATCATCTGGAATAAATACAAGGACGAAGTATATTTAGTTTCCTTCTGTTTTAATACCAGCTGCATATTTAAGTGACTTGCATAAGTGCTTGCAGTAGTAGTGCCTTGGACTGTGAAATAGAAACGGGATGATTGGTTGTGTCAGTGGCCTTGAGAAGCAGGTATGTTTTTTTCTGAAACACCATTGTAACTTAGAGACCGTAGTAACTCACAACTCCCCTTCTTGATTTAGTGGTAATTTTGCTTCCAAGAAGTATTAAGTAATCTGTTTCCCTTTATTTATCCTGAAAGAACTTTACTTTTATTTTTCCTATTTATGATCTTGGATTAAACATTAAAAACTTACATACCAATATGCATCGTGTTTTGCAATTGCTGAATCAGTGTTTGTATTTCAGCTGTAAAGAAAAGAAGGATCTGTTATCAATATCTAGATCGGTATTTGAAGAGAGCTCAGGGTAATTTGAATTTTTGTCAATTGAACCCCCATTGTAAAGTGTTCTTACAAATTCACCCAAGGAAGAGACTGGATTCTTTAAAAAACCCAACCTACAACGCCCCAAACAATATGTGACTTTCCCCCTCCCTTCCTCCCCCCAAAAAAACCCCAACAAAACACCCTCAAATCTCAAAAAAAACCAAACCCCAAACAAACAAAAACCCAAACCCCCACTCTCAAAAAATATAAAATAATGTTGTATTACATGTGTAATCACTAAAACGAGTGTGATCAGGTGCCAAAATACTGGCATAGAGCACCTTTCAGAGTGCTCCTGGTGATCATTGCTTTAGAAATCAGAGGAGTTAAACTTATGTATAACAGTTACAGGAATAAATACCATGTGACTGGCTACTTCAGTTTAATTTTAGAAACTTCATTTGTAAACTGGAATACTAAGTAATGTGCAATCATCAGTAAACCTAAAATCTTGATGTCTGTTGCTTTTAAGCTGTTTATTGATCTATATGCAGTCTTTTCATGGGTTTTTTTATGTTCTACTGCTTATACCTGTTATTTAAATTATTAAAGTGTGTGTGCAATGGGTTGCTTTTGTTCTTTTCTAGGTAGGGGCTTCTGGTCCAGGATCCCCTTGAAACAGAGAGACAAATGTAGTCCTTGCTGCACTGTGCTGCGTGGAATTCCTGTATGGATCACTTTTAAAATCTAATGATAGTTATCATTATTTTGAAAAACACAAAATAATCCAACCAGGGTAAGCAGTTGTTTAGAGGTAGTTAGTTTCTTCCAGAATTGATTCCACAACATCAAAAGGAATTTAAAAGCAGCGTTTAGTTTCCTAATCATCTTGGGCAGTTCATGGCAAGCATGCAAAATAAGATCAGGTCATAGGGGCATGATGACTTTTTGAATTTCTTGTGTAACACAATGAAGGAAGGAGGAAGGAAGGGTTGGAGATCAGGTGTCAAAAAATATTTTTCAATGCTCTGCAAATATAATAATATAATATATAAAATATAATATATATATATTAAAATATAATATAATATAAGTTTGGTTGTGTTTTTATCCTGGCCAATATGTACTGTGTTATCATGTTCTCATGAACAGCCCTGTCAAGGAGTAGGCACTTCATCGAACAGTCCTTCACTGTCTAAAACCTTTCATGATGCAGGCCTTCTACCTAGGAAAGTGTGCTTGACATTAAGTTTATGGATTTTTAATCCTTTTTGTCATATAATAAGGTGCCATCTACCTTGGGTTGTTAAATGAACAGATGGTCTCCTAATTACATGTTGATGTGGACTCTGAAGAATACAGGGCCACACATTTCTCCTACTTTTACTCACTTATTTCTGAGATTAAAGCAAGTCAGCACGTGAATTACCACCATTCAGAGACGACAGTTTATTTTTTCAGGTACTTTGTACCGTAACTGTTTCTTCCATAGTAGTTGATTGGTCCTGGGATTAATATAGACATTATTCTATATATAATACATATGTATGCACACACACAAGTCCCACCCTTTTGTAATGCAGTGTAATGACACTAAAGACAGCAATGTGTCCTGTAGCAGACCTCCTGTCTTGCTGTGAGAAAACAAAGCTGCTTTATTTATTATTATTTTTAAAATTTATTTTACTATTGGCATAACTTATTAGACTTTATGCATTGTAAGTGGATATCAGTTCTTGGATGAACAGAATCAAACTATGAAGCAACTACAGTAATTTCATATGACTAGACCTTTCCTCATTAGAGCAGCAAGATACTCATGCATATTGCAGTATCTGTTCTCACAGCTAGAAGCCTCCACAAAGCTTATTTTTATGTCTGTTTCTCTTTTGAGGGATGGAAATATTTCATGCTAAACATTTTATTTACTAGAGGATTCAGGGCATCATGCCTAAGCCTCTTAAAATGTTATAAATGTCAAAAGCAAGTCACAGCTAAGAAACACCAACCTGATTGGAAAGTAAAGTGTCACTGTAGAAGATGCTAATCCTCCATAGTTAATTAATGCCTACGATTTGATCTAAAGAAGCAGTTGGTTGATAAGAAAGACATTGTCTTTAAGAGTGGTCATACTTTTGGATTTGGAATCAACTAAAAACATACATAGGAAGTTCCTGAAAGTGGTTCTGGCTTCTATGACAAGAGATTTCAGTGTTTCTTTGCTGTGTAAGAGAAGTGCATCCATGGAGAGGATAACAAAAGCTTTAGTCTGAGGATTAGTGTTAATTTGTTGAAACAATGAATTCCAGAATAATCCTAGGAAAAGAAAATAGGCAGAAAGAACAAGCACTGTAAAGGCTTTTAATTAGGTTGTTAGGAATTGCTGTGGCCTGCACTGGAGACTTATGAAGTAACTGCCTTATTTCTTTCAGTTGGATAAATGTGGAGAAATCACATTGTTCAGTGACTCATTATTCATCTCTGTTCAGCTTAGAAGTACAAATCAGAGTGTTGTGTTTACTAAGTACAGCATAGTTAAATACCGATATTCCAGCTTTTTTTGGATTATTATGCTGATGAGGAAGGAGAAGAACTTTGGGAAAGGGTAGAGATAAAAATATAGATAATTCTTTCATCTGTTTTTCGTATTTATATATAATGCAAACAGATATGGTGATTAACTTGCAGAACTTGTTACCATGTGAACAATTTCATATAAATCTTCATGTTTTTGGTGCTATGGGAGGCCTACTAAAAAGCCCACCTTTCATTTAGAAAAGTCACTTTCTTGACTGAATTGGGCAGATCTGCACATAGTAGAGTAACTAGCAAGGTATTTTGTAATTAAAATGACAGAATGTGTCTACTTTGGTTTATAATCTGTTAATTCTGAAGTAAGTGGTCAAGGTTCTGCTGGCTATAACTAGTACTTTGCATCCCTTGTACATTGTGCCATAAACCTGAATTACAAGAAATAAGAGACACTGTGTTAGTACTTTGGAGTTACAAAACTACTATTACTGCCATAAACAGTTTTAGTTTCCAGTAGAAAACAGCTTCCCTTTTAACTCATTTTTAGCATGTTTTGAATTAACGTGTCAGATATTTTCAGAACTTTTGTCTATCACATGGGGGTTTTTTTGTCATTGAAAGGTGCTGTTAACCAGTACATTTAATGGCACCTTTAGTAGGTCTTAATAGCACCCTAATAGCACCTTTAGTAGGTGCTATTAAATCAAATGATAGGAGCTCTTGTAAAATATGAAGTAGAAGGCACTAGAAAAGTGCTAGAGAATACTAGTACTAGACAATGCTAGAGAAGTATTGTTATTAGAAGTAAATGATTGTACCATCATGTACAATACTTAGATTGGTAGCTAAGATGGATGTTTTTTCTTTCCAAATTATTCTATGTCTTAATTTGTGTTGTTTTGGGCTGTTTTCCACTTCCTTGATTACAGTGCCTTTCTTTTCCCCCTTCAGCACTGGGGCTGGCTGTTGGGAGATGTGTAGCATAATTGTTTTTATGTTATTTTGATGTTGGAATCATTTAAATTGCACAAATTCAATTTTGAGCAACAAGGCAAACACACGTTATGTATCCAAGCTACTTGCTTACATGACTAACGTGGTAACAAGAAGGGCCTTGTTTTTCATGGAGTTCTTACAATACCTCATGTTCAAAGGACATCTTTTGTTGACTTCATAGTTACAAATGATTTTTGTTTATTCTGAATGGCCAACAGGCAGGTCAATAACCTGTGTGGACATCATAAGCTTTAGGGAAATAAACCAACATGACAATTGACACCTAACCGAAACTTTCTGCATATAGTTGTTGTCTTAATTGTGTTTTCCCTCTAATTTCAGTTTTCTGCTCATTCTTGGTGCATCTTTAACTTCTGCAATAAAATTCCAGATCTGTTGGACAATATCATTAATGACTATCTCTACAGGGTTTTATTTCCTCTCTAGTTACTGCACCAAATGAGTTACAGTCAGTATTGTAAAAATGTGAGCACATATTCAACATATGGTGAATAAAGCAGAATCAATTCAGTATGAGTCAACTCAGATATTAGGAAGTCCTGAGCTTAGCACATATTTTTAATGTAGTTCTTGGATGGAATTTGTTTTAAAAATGCTGTATTTCCACTGCCATTAATCTCAGATAGTTTGTCATTGTCCCCTTTTGCTGGTACTAGTTTTAGAGAGTTGGGTGAATTCTTTGGGTGAACTGGCAGTCAGGGAACTGTTCTTGTTGAAGAGTGACATGGCAAAAGGCTAATTTTCTCATTACTTTTTTCTTTAAACAACAGGACTGAGGGAAATAAGATGAAAATATATAACCTTAGAAATGTAAACATTTTTGTTGCTGTAAAAGTTTTATGATCAACTCTAGAATGAAATCAATCTTGCTTGCACTGACAATTGTGAATTATTTATTTCCTGCTTAAAATGACTGTGTTCAGAACAGAGTTTGGTTAGGAGTAGTAAATAAGGGTTGAATTTTCCTTTTAATTTTATTAATTACTAAAAGTATGCTGCGGTTACTCAAGATTCACATTCTCAGGTATTAAGGAAAGGAATAAAGAAAGGGATTTTTTTCGACTCTTGCTTGTGGACCTCAAGAACTTTTAATGTGAAATACATACTGGTGTTGATTCCCTGCCAGATTACTCCATTTTTTCATCTTTTCCACTTGGCTTCCTACAGTCTCCCACAGTATGCAAATTGAGAGAGAACACATCTGAACAAAATGTTGCATCTTTCTCTGGTATGGTAATCTGCTCAGGTACCAGGGAAGGTCTCCCAGGCGTCTGTCACACTTCAAGGAGAACTACCAGTTGTGAATTGAATGAGGGTTGAGGCAGGGATTACTCGAAAGAACTTGATCGGTGCAAGACCACAGGATGAATCAGAGGATGAGGAGACTGCTGTTGGATGCCACTGGAAGGCTTATTTCTATGATTTTTGAAAGACTAAAGAAGTTGAGGAGGAGTCTCAATAAACTGGAATGACAAATGTTCCATAATCTTCAAAACAGGCCAGTGGATGTGCCATGGAATTACAGGCTGGTGCTTCTTGCTTCAGTCTCTAGAAATACCGTGGAATGAGTCCTTTTGAAACACATTTCTGTACATGTCAATGACAAGGTGATGATTGGGCACATGTTGCATGGATTTGTCAAGGATAAATCATGCCTGATCTCATAGCCTTATGTGGTAAAATGACTGGATTTGTGGATGAGGAAGGAGCAGTGGCTATCCTTTACCTTGCCTTTAGGAAGGCTTTTATCACTGTTTCCCACTGCATTCTTGTCATTCTAGTTAAAATGCCATGGTCTAAGTGGCTGGGCAGACAGATGGGTAAAAATCTGGTTGTATGATCAGGCTCAAGGTAGCCCTTGGGTTGATCACTACTCACTTGCCTGTAACAAGTTGAGTCCTGTTTGGCATCTTTATCAGTGACCTGGATGAAGGTGATGTGGTCCTCATTCACTCAGGTGGCAGTTGACACCAACCTAAGGGAAACAGTTGACCTGCTGCAGGGCAGAGCTGCTGTGCAGAGAGACATAGTCTGCGGGAACAAACAGGCAGGAGACTTCTAAGATTCAGCAAGGATGAAGTGGAATAAAGAGTCCCTAGGAAAGATAGATTGTGGTTCAGGGAACCTGGCGAGCAGCAAATTTTACACAAGCCACGGGTGGACATTCTGGCAGGGAGGAAGTGAGTATCTCCTTCAGCTTCACACTTGTTAAACTACATGCAGAATACTCTGTCCAGCTTCTGTCTGCCTAATAAAGACGTCAATAAGCAGGCAAATTTCTTTAAGGGATGCCAAAGTGGGCTGAAACACAGACCCTGTGAGAAGAGGCTGATGGAATGAGCCTTGTTTAGTTCAGTGAAGAGAAGGCTTTGGAAAGACACAATAGCAGCCTTCCCATACTGTGAGGTAGTTATTGTGAAGAGGAACCAGGCTCTGTATTAAAGAGGGTGAGAAATAGTGGCTGTAAATAGAAGACTTTTCAGGACTTGATGGGATGAAGTCCTGGGCAAGTTGGTTTGATCTTATAGATGACCATGCCTTGAGTATGCGATTTAACTGGATGACCTGCTGTCCTTTTCAACCTGAATTATTGTATCATAATTTTGTTTTCAGATACTGACTGGCATAATGTATTATGTATGCTTAGGTCATGATTTGGACTAGAAACCTAAGTTTTCAGTTGTCTAAGCTTTGATAGTAACCCAAGATCTTTTGTTCTTCCATAGTGACTGGGCTTCCTATGTATGTTTAGCTGCATAAAATACATTAGTACTGAGTGGACTTTCAGATAATCAAAACATTGCACCCTAAAACTGTATTGAGTAAATTGGCAGTGCTGACACTGAGACCTATCTGCCATTGTTTCCAGTATTACTGATGTGTTCTTGCTTTGATGTACCAGTGCTGAGAGAGTATCAGCTGCCCAGGCTTGTACTCCCTGCATGTCAGTGACTAGACTATTCTCTTCTGCCTTGACAGTTAATGGCATCAAAACTCACCTTGTCTGTTAAAGTGAAATGAAAGTGTCAGGTACAGCAATTGTTCTTGTACTGTTACTAGCACTATGTTCATTTGCTTCTTGAAGCATGCAGGCTTTCCAGCGAGCAGTTGTCATCTGAATGCATTACATCTAGACTGACTTCCAGGCTTATGACTTCAAGGCTTGCATTTGACAGTATTCCCACAAATCCAAGGTTATTTAGGAAATTGTAACTGCCATTTTTCCATATGCTGTGTTCAGAGCATATATCTTTTTGATTTATTTTGTCTCCTGCCTTTTTAGCTTTGATTCTGTTGCAGATTTATGTTTAAATGTTCATTATTTTCTTAACTAGATGCATTTTTCTCAAATTCTTTTTAAGTTTAATGTAAACACCTACATAAGTTTTTTGTGTTTCAGAGTACTGAACTAATGGTCATGACTATAATTTATTTTTAAATGCATCTCTGAGGGAGGAAGTTATCATGTTACAGATGGTAATGGTGCATTTAAAATATTAATCAACATGTAGGCATATCCATATGAGAGTTTTGTGGTAAGCCTTATGTTGTCATTTGATCTTTTTTTACCTTCAAGAAAAGTGTTCAGTCTTTATGACAGTTCTGTGGATGTTCTGCCTTCGGCTCACTGTTTATTTGCAATTCAGGTCAGACCATATTTGTGTTAGCTCTTTCGATAGTCTTGCTAAGTTTCCTGAGGGCTTTCTCTGGTCTTAGAGTTTAATTTTTTGGAGTATAGTTAACCATTTTTTTTGAGCTACACTTTGTAGTTTTTTATGCTCTGTTTCATTCACCAATTTATAAAATGTATGCCTATGATCAGATTTTAAAAGTTAAAGACCTAATTTTTTTTAAAAAAACCTTTTTTATATTGGATGTAAATCTTAACATGCAAAAAAATCACATTATGTCTTTTTAAAAAATCTAAATTTTAATTCAGGTGTTTTATTTTTTCTAGTAAATTGACTTGGCTGAGTTATCACTACATTCTTTCTAGGTGTTAGAAAATGAATCTTCCTCAGTGCCTCTGAATGTTCATGATGTGTCCAAACTGATAGCGTGTCCAGTGCCACAGGCAATAGACTAGATTTATTCTAAATCTAAATTATCTCATTTTCCCACTTGTTTTCAGCAAATTTCATTCACTGCTTTCTAATTCAACAGCCTTTCCATTCCAGTCTTTGCCATGTTCATCATGTGTTTTTTTTGTCTCTGAGCAGTGTGGAAGATAAGAACTGTGTTTAACTTGTAGCATATGGGATAAACCCCACTGAACCTGACTTGCCTCTAAATTCTAATCGTATTTTTCATTTCATCCTGATACTACTGAAACAAGCACAGTGAAAGAAGCGCTTTCTTCACAACCTTTTGCGGTGGGCTGACCTTGGTCAGCTGCCAGACGCTCACCAAGCTGCTCTCTTGTCTCCCCTCCTCAACAGGATGGGGGGGAGAAAAGTAGATGAAAAAACTCATTGTTGAGATAAAGACAGGGAGATCACTTACCAGTTACTGTCATGGGCAAAACAGACTCAACTGGGAAAATTATTGTAATTTTTCTTTCCAATTAAAAGTAGAGTAGGCTGATGAAACTAAAAAGCACTTTCCTCTACCCCCCATTTTCGCAGACTTGACTTCACTCCTTCCTTCCTGGCTCTTCTACCTGTCTGGCATGGGTACAATTCCTGATCTCTTCCCATAGAGGCCACCCTCGCAGTCTCTCACAGCCAAAACCTGCCCATGTATGCCCAGTACACCTACACATACCTGAGAGTGTGTGCTGTCATTGACTTTTGAGTATTCAAGTTTATTACAGACTGCTTATGCAGTAATGACTCATAGATTTCAGCAGTCTGCCATTATTTTCCAGATAAAGTATTCACGCTGTCATAAGCAGTTCCAAAGTTTGTAAAATAAACATACAGCAAGCAATCTGACTTCTTTTCATCTTTCACTACTAATTTGGATTTCTCATTTTCCTTATGACAATCTTGTAAAATACTAGTTTGTATAATACAAGTTTTATACCTTTCCTGATTTTATGCTGTAAAAGATCTTTATTTGATCACTTGACCTTCATTTGTTTATATGGATATCTTCAGCTTCTCATATGTACTATTCAGCTAGATCTGGAGGTCCTGGTGTTGATCAGGAACTGCTGTCCTGATATTTTTCCCCTTGTTTCATTTTTAGGCTTTAAAGGCATTTGCTGCTATTTCTTAACTTCATTTGTGAGTCTGAGTCTCAGACTTTGTCTTTCGTTGGGACATTCTTTTCTGTTTATTGTCTGTTAAATATGTTTATGTGTGTTTATATGCATATGTGTATATATGAAAACATTTTACATGCATTTAATTTATTTAGCATGTCTCTGTTAAATTGGTTGTGTGTTTTCATTGCTATGAGACTTGCTCACTTTGGATTTTCCCCTTTGTATTTCCTCTCTACACTGGTAGAATTGGTTTGCAGGTGAGTAGTTTCTGTTCCTTTACTCAGCTTCTTCATACACGTTTTGTTGTTCTTTCTTGCATGTCTGAATTTGATTTGTTGAAGTGGTATCTCACATCTGTGTTGTTGCTATTCATGTACCAGTAACATTCAGGTGCAAAAACACTGTTGCAATCACACCCCACACTCTGTATGTTGCCCATACCTGTCTACATCTGCTTGAATAGTTGCATCTCTGAGAACCTCTCAACAGTTAGCTTTGTGAATCTCTTAAAAGAACCTCCCTACTCCCTTGCCTTCAGTTCTGAGATCATACACTGAGGAACTTGTTTCTGAAGAGAATTTAAGTTTCAGTGCCAGAGATTCTAATGGTGAAAATGCTCAGTCTTCTCAGCTTTTTGTATTAAAGTAGCAAGTTTGATGTATCTAAGAGGTAAAATTCATCCTTTTTATTTTTTTTTTCCCAGTTAAAATCCTTGTTTGGGAAAGAGACTTTTGTTTCAAGAAATTAGACCATTTTTATAAAGAATTTGCTCTGTCGGGAGAATGCATTTGTAAGTATTTGACATTGCTGTGTAGTTTCATACTCTTGAGTTATGTATCTTCAGGGACCTTTTTCAAGAGATGAGATGAAATTTGAAAGTCTTCTTTTCTCAACCATTTCTAGAGCAGTTGTGGAGGAAGAAGTTTTAAGGGAAGTGATACTTACGGCATTTTAAATGCTGGAAAGAAAATCAAAGATGGATTTCCATTGCCATTTTAAGAGGATTGAGTACATATTGCATTTCTAGTTCATAATAGTAGTATTTCTACTGATAATACAGTCCCTCCAATGGAAGAGTTGATTCAGCTTTCTCAGCTTGCAGGTGATTTATTCATAGAATTGAAGAATGGTTTGTGTTGGAAGGGACCTTAAACATTATGTAGTTCCAACCCCCCTGTCGTGAGCAGGGACACCTTCCACTAGACCAGGTTGCTTAAAGCCCCATCCTGCCTGGCCTTGTACACTTTCAGGGATGAGGCATCCACAACTTCTCTGGACAACTTGTGCCAGTGCCTCAACCACTCACACAGTAAAGAATTTCTTCTTATTATCTCATCTGAACCTACTCTATTTTAGTTTAAAGCCATTTGCTCTTGTCCTATCACTACACACCCTCGTCAAAGTCCCTCTCCAGCTTTCATGTAGCCTCTTTAGGTACAGGAAGGTGCTACAAGGTCTTGTTTCTGCCATCTTGTCTTCTGCATAATGACCAAAGTTGTTCTAGGACAGTGTCTGCAGTTATTAATTGTTTAGTTACCCCTTATCAATTCAAAGTGTTTCCCTCCAGCCACTCTATAAGAAGAAATACCTTTACTAGAACTGCTGAGTTGTCAGCCTGTCTTTGAAGGGGATAATAATCTTAATGGTATAAATTCAAAAAAAAAGGAAACTGCTGATTCTGTTCTGCCTTCTGTTGTTTTGCTATTGTTTTATCTTGCAGGGCCTTCACAATCAAAAATCAGTGACATAGTAATGTTCTGCATATCATTTTTGCTTGACTAATACTGTGAGGCATGAAGACCACTACCACTGTGTTTTGTGTGTAGAATCTCGGTCTCCTCTGTGGAGAGAGCATCAATATTGAAGTTAGGGCTTCTGATGTATTTAAAAGTCAGAAGTCTACCTGCCAAGACTTCTGAATCTCTTATCTGGTGTGTTTTATTCTGCAGGAAATGACCAGTGCCACATCAAAGATACTGGTGCATATTTTGACGGTTATACTATTTAATCAGTATGAATTTGTGTGGGCTATCATTCAAAGCAGAAGAGATGTTCAGTCTCTAAGTAGATGATATGCATGTAGGCATTAGCTTCCCTTTGACCTTGGTTTAGGACCTTAAAATTTTGAAATTTGGAATTGGCTGGTATGTGGTACATTGTACCCTTTACCACTTTCTAAATAATTCGTATCCTATTTGCATACTTATATTCCATCCCACTGTATCCTGTTTTGCTGCTACCTTTCTTGCACTTTGAAAAGAATAAATAGGCTAACTGAAACTATCTGGTAACTGTAAAAAGGTAAGTACCATGCCTGTCTTCAAGGTCAGCAAGAAAGAAAATACAAGGAGCTGTAGGCTAGTTAGAATAACCTCACTTTCTGGAAAGGTTATATAGGAGATTCTTGTGGAAGCCACTTACAGGTATGTGAAGAACAAAAATGTGACTAGGAGGACCTTGCATAGTTTTACCATGGGCAAATCATGCTTGATGAGCCCAATGAACCTCCTATGATGAGATGACTGATCTAGTGGGCAAAGGGACTGCAGTGGATATTTATCTAGTCTTTAGCAAGGCCTTTGACCGGGTCTCCTATTGTATCCTCATCACCAAATTGGCAAAATAAGTGCACTTGCATGGCTGTACTGCCAGGTTCAAAGGGTGAGCAGCAGCAGCGGCACAAAATCAATCTGTTACCTGGTTACTAGTGTTTTTCAGGGGCAGTATTGTTCATTGCCTGTACTAGTAATCTGGACCTCAACAGGCAGGAAAAATGAAGTGATGGGAACTGCACATGGAATGCCCTCCATCAGGTGGGGATTGACTGGCTTCAAAGCAGCTTTCCACTAAGAGGCTGGTCTCCTGGTGGACACCAAAGCAATTATGGATCAGCAGTGTACCCCTGTGCTGAAGAAGGCCGGCCATATAACATTCTGTATTAGTCAGCTTGTTAAGGGGAGCAATCATTCCTTCTGTTCAGGACCTGAGACCATATCTAGAGTACCATGCCCAGTTTTCAGCTCTGCAATACAAGGTAGATACTGATGTTCTGGAGTAACTCTAGCAAGTAATCAGAATGATTGGGGGACTGGGCATGTGGCATATGAGGAGAGGCTGAAAGAACTGGTTTGGCTTAGTCTGATGAAAATAAGGCTCAAGGCATCTTTCTGTGGTTCCCATCTGGCTAATGTGAAGTTGTGAAGAACGTGCAGTTGGACTTCTCAGAGGCACGCAGTGAAAGAGAAGCAGCAACGAACACAAGCTGCAACAAGGGAAGTTCATTCTTGCTATGTACAAGGAACATCATTTTTTATCATTAGAGTGATCAAACAGTGAGGTTTATCAGCATCTCTGATCCTGGAGATGTTCAGAGCTTGATTGTGTAAGCTGCTGAGGAAACAGATTCCATTGCCTTTGAGCAGGACACTGGATTTGATTTAATTCCAATAATATTGTATTTTCCTGTGATTTTCCATATCTGTACTTGCAAAACATGCACATGTGCTTTATAGACAATGTCTGATAAATCTTGACATCCAATTTGCGTAACCACAGTGTGCCTGGACATAAAAACTACTTATCTCTAAAGAAACCAGTGGTAAAAAATAATTTTTCTTTAACAAAAAGTTAAAATTGAATTAATCCTTACATTCCCAGCACTCCGTGTAGATGTTCAACAAGTGACACTTAAATTTGCTAGCATTTTGCTCATGACTTTATTTTATATTTTTTTTTATTCCAGAAAACATAAACCTATTAAAACAAAGTCTATAAACAAGGTACATGTATGTTTGTCACTGGTTGAAGCCTGTACCAAACTGGTAGAAACATAAGGCTGCCCAGTGGCTGTTCATTCTGTATACTAACTAGTCAGGTTAGATTAGTGGACAGATGTGCTTCACTAGTGGATATGTATTGATTTTTTTGGAGATGTTTGTCCTAGGCACTTTTTCACATAGGCATCTTTTCTGAGCAACTTAGGCTCTGCATTTACTGTGAAGAATTTAAATGTTCAGACCCTTGGAGATGTGGCTCAGGGAAATAAAGATTTCTTACAATTTAACTGGTATTCAGTTTCTCAGCTGAAGAATATCTCATCTTCAAAGGCAGTACTTCTAGTAATAAATGAACACTTACATAAGGATAGTAAGTTTCACCGTTGTGAAAATTGAGTCAATAAAACAATAACATTATTATATTTTTACCATGATAATGTTATTGTATCCTGTGGTGTGTTGACCCTGGCTAGCAGCCAGGCACCCATACAGCTGCTTCCTTAGTCCCTGCTCCAGAGGAATGGGGAGCAAAGCGGGAGAACAGGGGCAAGAATGCTCCGGGGTTGAAATAACGACACAGAAATCACTACCCAGTTACTGTCATGGGTAAAGCCAACTCGACTTGGGGAATTTAAGTTAATTTATTGCAAATTAACATAAATATTTAATTACTGGGAAACAAAAAAGGCAAACATTAAAACAGTTGGGGAAAATAATCCCTCCTCCTTTCCCAGGCTCAGCTTCACTCCAGACACCTCTCATTCCCCAGCTGTAACCACAACAGGGAATGGTTGATCCCTTCTGTGAGGCAAATGACAGTGCAGGGGTTTGTAGTGAGGGCATATCAATTTTTCTGCCACCTTGTTCTCTCATGCCCTCTGTTGGTCCCTCCTCTTCTGGTGTTTTATGCTCTTTCTTAAATATATTTTCATTAGAATGCCCTACACATGGCTGAGAGTTTCAGCTGTGTCCTGCTGTGGATCTGTTGTGGAGCTGCTGGAGCTGTATGTCCAGCACGGGGCAGCCCTTGGCTTCTTCCCACAGAGACCCCTGCAGGCCCCTCTGCCACCACCTGGACACCTGCACTAATACAGTTATAACTGGATCTTCATATATTAGTTAAGATATTCTGGAAATGTGGAAAAGAATTATTAGAAGCTAATATTGTCTTCTGCTTTCTTGTAATGTCATGTGAGACTGGATTGCTTTCTCAATAGAATGTGCTTTGTCAGCTGCTTAGTGACTGAACTTGTACATGTTCTATTTATAAAATACTTCTGATGGTTTTTGTCTGCCTGACTCAGGCTACAAAAGGGAGTAATTTCGCTGCAGTCAGTATTGTCGTGATGAAATCATGAAATAAGATTATATGGTCAAGCAATGTGAAAAGGCAGAGGAACTGCATGAAGAATAATGAATTACTCTTTGAAAAGCAGCTTAGTGCTTCCCTACTCTGGAAAACAAACTAGTGATTAATTTATTTGTTGTAAAGGATATAATGAAATTATTTTTTAAAAATAAATACTGTGGTAGTTTGAACCACTCTGTCAATAGAGGGGCATGCAAGAGTGACAAAAGACTGAACAGAATTCAACAGCAAGTGACAGTTTTTTTGCCTAGGGCTTGACCACAACCTTATGGGACCCCAAGACAAAACACACAATATAAAACCCGATGATGTCACGCGAAAACAAGGAAAAACGAACTGCTTCTCAAAGCCAGGTGGCTGGCCGAGAAGCAGGGGAAGGAAGAGAAGCTGCATCTCTGGTACACTCCTGGGCCTCGAAGTCCCTGCAAAATACAAAATACAAAAATACAAAAAAAAAGCACCCCCTTCCCAGGGACACCCACAGGGAAAACCAGCACTTGCAATTAGGCTGTGTTGTCTCCGGGTGCCACCACTGGAGCTCGATGGCATCGCGCTGCTGCCTGTGCTGATGGAAGTGGGGGGAAGCCAGTGGCGCAGTCCGGGAGCTGGGAGAGGGGGAGCCGCGATGCTCTCAGCTCAAGAGACAGCTGAGAAGAGGGGCAAGACTTCCATGTCCATGGCTTTTATGCCCTTGAAGTCCCGCGCAAATTGGTGTGTTCTTCCTGGCCAAGCTGTCTTCTGGCACTCTGAGCAAAATGGCGGTTCCCGCCGAAACCCATGTGGTCGCGATCCGGGGCGCCATTAGCCACCAGCTGTGGGGCACTCACCGGCTGTGGGGCACTCGCCGCCTGCGAGAACCGGCCGCGGCACACCCGCCGCCCACAAGGATTCCCGGGCCAGTGGAGCTGACATCCAGAGCGGCTGCTACATGGCCGCCTGCTCCAGCTGCCTTGGGTGGGGCTGCCGGACCCCTGCCAGGCTCCCGCCAGCCACCCGCTGTGGCTAGGATCCACAGGGACCCCATCTGGGGCACCACTGGCGGCGGGGACTGACGGGGCCAGCAGCACTCCCCGGCATTGGCCGCCGCCGGGGGGTGGGGCTCCGTGCGCTCCACGAGGTACCGGTGTGGGCTGGGCAGGATCAGCACCGCTGCACCCATGGCGGCGACCGCGGCCGTGACGGAGTCTAGCGCGGGTGTTCACAGCGTGTCTCTGCCCGCCACCGTGAGCTAGGAGCCGCCACTGCCAGTGCCGCCTGGACCCCACCGTCTGCACTGCCACAACGGCCAGCTGCGTCCTTGCCACTGACAGATGGCACGCAGGGGCCCGGCACTGGCACCCACAGCACGCTCGCCGGGACTGGCCGTGGGTGGTGGGGGCTGCCCGTGGGGCAGTTGCCACCACACGCCTCCCGGCAGAGTGGGGAGGGAGACGTGGGACCCGGGCCCCATGTCCGAGCAACTGCCAACCCCAGTTCAGCTCGCCGTGGCGCGGGGCAGGCGCCAGCACCACAGGTGCAGCCACCAAGCCCCGCCGCTGCCGCCGGCACTGCCGAGAAAAAAACGGAGAACTCGCAGGAGCAGCTCCGTGCTCTCGGCTCCGTTCCCATCTCTCTGCCGGAACCGGGGAGAGGCCTGCTGTTCCGCGGGCACTGCAATCTTGGTCTTCCCTTCATGTTTCTAAAAAAAACAGTTTTACGAACAGGGCAACAACAATCCCAAACACCCTCCCAAACAGCCTTCCCTGCCCCCTTCTCCCTGAAACCCGAATCCCCCAAGAAACCTTAAACCTGAAACACCCCCACCCAAACCCATCACAGATACACTAAAAAAGTATGGAAGAAGTCATGTTAAGCCTGATCTGCATTTCTGTATAGCCTTCATGTTTGTGCTTAATGAAACTTTTGATGCTTTAGTAAAAAACTTAAATTGGCTTCTGATTTAACAAATTTTCTTTTTGTGCTAATCTTTTCTTTAGTTGACTTTAGTATAATGACCACCTCCAAACAACTGAAATGGATTTGACCGCTGTCATCACTACTCCTTTTAATATGCTGTTAAACATTTAGTTGATTGATTATGAACTTTGAATTTAGAAAGTACCTTAAATAGTCAGACTAGCAGATGTAATTTGTCTTAGAAATTCTTGTTCTCTTATTATTTATGAAGTGTGGTGGGCTGATCTTGGCTGGATACCAGGTACCCACCAAAGCCACTCTGTCACTCTACCTGCACGACTGGGCAGGGCAGAGAAAAATATAATGAAATATTTGTGGATGTAGATAAGGACAGGGAAAAATCTGCTCCAGTGTGGGCCTCCCATGAAGTCACAGCCTCCTTCAGGCATACACTTAGTCTGGCATGAGATCCTCCACAGGGTGCAGGTGGGTCTCTGTTCTATCATTGACATCCATGGGCTGCAGAGGGACAGCTACCTCCCTATGGTCTTCACCGCCATCTTATTCGCTGCCTTTTTGTCTACAGAGTGGTATATTCATGTTCTTCTCTTCTCTGGCTGCAATTGCTCCTTTAATTGCCATAAACATTGATGGGCTTGGCCTTCGCCAGCAGTGGGTCTGTCTTGTCTGTCAAACCCAGGGGAAGTTTGTCCCCCCTGCCTGAAATTCAGTACATGTATGTAATTATTACTTTAACTTTGTGAGTTACCTTGGTAATAAATAGAAATGTTTGTATGGAGCTTAACTAGTTGACTCATTTTATGTATTTTGTGTTTAGGTACATATTGTTGTTACTGATTGTCATGAAAGAATGTGGGTGAATTTCTGGTGTCCTCCGGTAACAATGTGTACCACAGTTTGTATTTCACCTGATTTGGTATTCTAATAATTTTATATGACACTTTTTGGTTCTTGTACTACAAAAACAATGAATAGCTGTTTTCTATTAACCTTCTTAATGCTACTTATAATTTTTATTGAATCTGTATAGGAACAGGAAAAGATTTGAGAAGCAATTGCAGATTTTTTTTTTTTTGATAAATTAAATGGTAGCCACAATTAAAACTTTTTCTGTGTGAGCAGTTAATTGACCCTTCTGGAGCTGAACAAAATTAAGCATTTTCTAAGCAGTGGCATGCCAGTAGTGAGAAACTGCTCTACAATACCTTGTGATCTAGATGTTATATTCTAGAGTAATAGTGACTTTATGGTAGTTACTTTCATTTTGACAGTTTATCAGTCTAAATAAAATGTAATAAATTCAGCTATGCTGGGCAGCTTTGTGTTTTGAATTTAGAGATACATCTGAAATTTTAAAGGGCAAAAAAATTCTTTTGGTAGAAATTGACTATCCTGAAAAATAAACAGTATACTACAGAATATTGCTTTAGGTTTTTAAAATTATATAGCAAGAAGAAAAACTTTTTTAGCAAATATTTTTCAGGTATTAAGTCTCAGATATACAGAGAACTTATTTCCTTGTTTAAACTCCTCATGTATGAGGAGTATGAACTCTTAAAAAATAACAGTGATGTCTTGCTAAAAGTTTCACAGCATTGGTGATGCTGATTAAAAATTTGAGGCTGAAAGTATATTCTCTGCTTTATTGTGTTTAGAATATGATTCAAATATCTCTATGGAAGTCAATCAGTGCAACTTTCTGGATATACGTTTCCCTTTGTCTAGCTACTTCTGATTTATTCATTATGTATTTCTTTAGCTTTAAGTATGAGTTTTGCTGTTCAAGTTTTTAAAAATTAAAGATCTTCTATGTTAGATTTATCAGCAGTGAAGAATTCCTGACCTCTGTGTCCCAATTTATTGTGTAAGGGCATGAAATTTGAAGACATAAAATATTGTGGCAGTTTATACTCAAAAGTGGCAGAAAAAGTGAATGTGTGAGCTTCAAATGCCTTTACGTGTTTACCAGCTAATTCACAAAGCAACAATAAAATTTCAGTGAGTAGTTGGAGCAGGGGCTTTTTGAAAGAATATTTGTTCATTGGAGTCTAGGAAGTGGATTGATCCATTAGCCTCATGCTGGTGTTTATTTGGGAAGGAGTGCCTCTTTCAGCAATTGCCTCTGTAATTATGTTTCGTTGCTGTCAATTAATGCTGCACACAGAAGCTCTATTTGAATTTTTAGCAGATGCCCTTTTACCTTTATGACCAGCTTTCTGTGAAAGGAACTCGTGGTGATCAGTGGTAGAATGTAAGTTTTCATACCAATTAAGTCACAGTGTGTTCCACAGGTATGGCTGAGTCCAAGTTTTCTTTGTGTCTTGATAAATGCATGAACCCACTGAAAATGCACGGATACACACCATGATGCCTTGGTGTGTCAGGAATGTGCGTTTTTTTTTTCACTTCTTAAGTGTTTATACCATTACTTTTAACTGCTAAATATGAGCAAGTGACTTAAAATTTAATATTTCTTTCATGTAATCCTTGATCGACCAACTTGGTAGAAAGTGAGATCAAGAAAGCACAGCAGTAATTAACAAAAATCAACAAGAAATTAATGATTAATGGACATCTAGGTAAATGCAGCTGTTTATACTGAAGATTTCACGTGCTAGATACAGCTTTATGAATTATACAGATTTCATAATATCCATGTGAATTTTAAATAAGTACCTAATCTCATTAGTGACGTGGCATTTCCTATTACAAAACTAAATGTTAACAAAAAAAAAAAAAAGTACAAACTTTACAGCTGTTACCTTCTTTCTCTGGTAAGTTAGAGATAAACCGATCCCATGTTAAAGATTAGCTGCTGATGGGTGAGTGATCAAAAGCTTTCCTTCCTCTCATGACTTGTGTGTCTCTAACCCAGTTAGACAACAGGAGAGAAATAGAGATGTGGGTGGGGATGTGTGAGGTCTCTAGGGCATGTGTCTCCCCTGAATTTGTGTGAATGACATTTTTAATTCATGAACAAATTAAATTTTGTTCTGCTCTTTAATGTACAGGCATTTTCCTAGTTTCCACTAAGTGGCAGTCTGAGTGGTGGGCTTTTCAGCTGGCACCTGCAATCCCTGGCAGCCTCAGTAGCTGTATGTTTCAGAAGATTTATATGCAAAAAAACTGATGGTGTCCTTTTTTGTGTCTGTGTTTGGGGAGTGTGCAGCTGCTGAAATCCAGACGCATCTTGCTAGTCAGCCACGAGGGTGGCTTTTTTCCTAAAACATGAAAAAATAATACTAAAAAAATCCTGTCAGCTGAATACTTAATCTCACAGAATCATCTTGACTCAAAAATACCGCAGGCAGTAATTCTAAGTTAGTGCTTATAAGGGAATGAGTCCCAGCAAAGTCGTCTTGTCATATTTCTTGCTGGAAAAAAAGGAATATTTGTGAACTATTGCATCCTTTGCATTAACCGTGGAAGAAATACAGCTTCATGCCTCGTAGATGAGGTTAGGGGAAATTAAGTTGTGTGAAGTATACCTGCTTAATAGCACCACTGGAAATTTAACATGCATTGGAACATCATTTTCTTAGAAAGTAAATTTTCAGAATTCTATTGTTAGTCAGATATATGTGAATTTATGTATATATGTCTGAGAAATGGGGTTAAAGAACTCTTAAGTGTCTAGGAAAAGCAATGGCTGGTGAAAAAGACTAAGGAAACAGTAACAAATGCCTTGTGTACCTGGCAGTACTCATAGCCATTACTGCTATAATGTGCATTCACTGGATAGATCAGCTTCTTTCCGTAAAATGTGTCTCAAAAAATGTTCTGAAACGTGTTCCTGCAGTGTTTTTCTTCAGTAGTGGTGGGAGTCAAACGTTTCTTAGGATGGAACAATATTTTGTATCTGTTTTTAATTGCTTATTAATTGCTTTCTAATCGATTTCTTCCTGCTGGGATTTATGCAGAGAAGATACTCATCTTTGGTAGATAAGCTGCACTGAGGTCAGTTTCATCAATTTGCACTTAGTCTGGGCTGAAAGATTTTTTAAGAAATCGGTGGTATAACACTTTGTGTCCTCAATAGCCACTCTAAATAGTGATTTGTAGCCAGGCCTGCTAAATTTCAAGTTAGTCTGTCGCACCACAATAGAAAACTCACCTATTTACTCACTGTATGAAAACATTTTTTGAAAACCAGTTTGGGAAGAGAGAGAGGGAGCAGGAAAGTCTTAGGCGCATTATATGAATCTGTAACAAGAAGTATGAAATGTTAGTTGAAGGAAAACAAAGAACCTTTCTGACTTCTTTGAAAATTGACTCTCAGTACTGAAACTTGTGTACTTTCCTTTTGCACTGCTTGATTTATAGGCACATACATTCCTACAGATCCCAACACTGCTGATCATTATTCTAGTAAACTAATGATTTTATTTTAGTTCCTTTCAGTTCTTGCCTGTTAGGTTGGTTAAACCTGTCTTTTGCTAAGCTGGTTTCTGTTTTCCATTGCATAGAAGTTGGCTGTGTTCAGAACAGATAAAGAGAAAAGAAAATGAGGTTGCCTGAGGGAGCACAGAAGCCTTTGCAAAAGTAGGAGATGATGTGTTGAAAGAGGTGATGCTATTGATCTTTGGCAAAAAGTACAGCATTGTTATAGTCCAGAAAGCATAAATCTTTACCAGCTGATTTGGTTTTTTTGGATACTAGTGTTGCAAAAACTTTATGAACATTTTTACATGCTCCTTTTCCTTGCACTGGTTTACTTTTAGACAAGATAAATTGTGAAAAAGAGAGTTAGAAAAGCAACTGAACCTGGATACTTGGTATTCTTATGTTTTACTACTCTATCATCTGTGAGAATTCTTGCTTCTTTAGGATGGAGGTAGTTCTGCTATGTAATACAGATCTGTAGAATAAAACTTTAACTTACTACAATTACCTTTAACAGTTCTTGCTGAACAGAGATTCATTCTCTGGTTAAGTAATCCAGAGATTAATTGTCTGGTTAATTTTATTACATATATGCAATCCATACAGGACTTGGAATTGTAGCTTGAATTACTGCCTGTGTATATATGAGTGAGACTGAAATTTTTGTTTGTTTCTGCACAAATGCCATCCAGCTTGTTTCCTATTTAATAAAACTACAAAGAAAAATCTGTTGGTACATATCAGGGCTTGAAATATATCTGAAGTTGGTAGTTCACAGATTATGGCACAAAGATAAATATGCGAGAGTTGCTGACATGATTTAGTGTCGCTACTAGCCCTGCTTTAAGTGAGAGTTTGGACTAGATTCCAACCAAATAGAATCAGTCAGTTATGAAAGAAATGGGTAGTCCATCTCTCAAGCACACAACTGAAATGGTATCTTCAGTGGCACAGGCCTGATCAACAGCTTGCATTGCATAGATTTTGTTTTTATGCCTCTTAGCTGCTTTTAAGTAATTCTTTTTCTTTTCATGTATCTGTCTCATTTCCTGGCACTGACTTTTTTAAATGGCATCCATTATGCTCTTGCCCAGCAGGAGTGCCAAATACTTAATGTTACATTGGAGGACCAGATCCCTGTGGAAATACTGGTTTACAAGGTCTTCAAGTCTAATGTCTTTCCAGTAAGGGAGTAGAGACTATTTAGTTATTTTCTGGACACATCCATCAGCTTTGGCCTTGAATCCGAGTGATCTTTAATGTTTGAATGTTTGTACATAAACATTCAGCTTGTGATTTCTCCTCCAACTCGTAGACAATGAGTCCAGCATGAAGTTAGTCCTTTGACAGTCCCTCCGTATTCTCTTGTTCCCAAGAATTGATTGCTTCAGGGCATTAAGAGAAGATGCTTCCAATCCTGAGAGACTTCAGCTCCTGTCTGAAGGATGGATGATAGAAAGTAAAAAGCTACTACTTTTACCAAATAGTGGCTTCCTGTTGCATGTGAGCTGCCTTGTATTTCTAGACTTCTCTGCTCTGGAGCACTGGGGCTTTCCTTTCACAAAAGGCATAGGTATCTCACATGAGTCTCTTACTATCTTTCTTCTAGTGATCTGGAATGGAGTGATACAGGTGTTGTGCCTGATTGTAGGCCTCCACAAACAGCTGAAACTTCTCTTCTGTTCTTGATCCTTTGGGTATCAAAGTTTTTGCATCAGCCATCAGTCCTTAAAAACAATCACATCTCTTCCTGTACACGAAGAAGTGCAAGGGGTAGATCAGAGAACATTCATCTGTGTCTATATCAGCTTTTCTTACCTGAATTGATGAGCTTATTAAGTGACAAATACCATTTTTCTTGTGTATGAGGATGTCTGTATCTTCTATCATACCTGTTTAGAGTACTTGATAGATCTGTTATGACAAATGATCAGTGGACTCTAGTTACACTGAAGTCTGTGCATTAACCGTCCTTCTGCTCCCTCTGTAAAGCTCCGACCTATTCTGCAGGTTTTCTTTTAATTGTGTGCTTTACCAAACAATGCTGAAGTCTTGACATGGAAGCAAAATTCCCTTTTTTTTTCACATCTGTCCCTGAATTACTTTGTTGCAGTGGTGAGATTAGAGGGAGTTTAGTACATTTTACGAGTTTTACCAGCATGGACCATAAGAGATGTGATGTGTGAAGGGTGGAGGGAGAACCCTTCCTTCTAGAATTATCCTGGGTAGGATTACAAAATGTATGAATCTCTTCAGACCTGTTTCTCTTTAGTTTCACTTGGATCAACTCAAAGCACTCCTGCATGATTCCCCTGCATAGAGAACTCATAAATAAGCCCAAGCTGAAGGCTTGCTCTTGTTTGGCAGTTTTAGATGGGGCAGATATTGCCATATAGCCTACTGTGTAGAGAAGCCCCCCTTATCTTGTACTTTAGCCTCTTAAATATTGGGTAGACATCACTGTTTATCTGAATATCTTCTATTGATGTTCTTTATACACTGGGTACCAGTTACAACTCAGTCACTTGCTCAGTTTGTGTTCTCTCACTGGCATGTTTTGAGTGTTCTTTGGGAGGCATATGACTCATTTTGCCTCACTCTCTATCCCCTTCAGCAGTCACTTTTGGTGAGTCATGTTTCTGGCTGAAATCCCTTTATCTTGAATTCCTGTCTGCTGGATACTGAGGGTCATGCATACAACATCCTGCTTCTTTCTTACCCTCCCTTTTAATGGACCCCTCCTGTCAGTCTGCAGAAATATGGGACAGTCAGAATCGTATTGTGCACCTGGTAAAAGGATACAATGTTTTACTGGTGTCAAAGAAATAGGCAGTTTGACCTCCTGCCAGGTCAGGTTGTATTACTTGGGACTTTGGGTCTGCTAAAAATGCTTGTCTTGCATAAATGTTCTCAAGGCACAAGGAGTTTGGAAAACATGCCAAGAGTTTCTGTTGCAAGGCATCAATTGCAGGTGATGACTTAACAGGACTAAATCAGTTTCAGGAAAGAAAGAGAATTTAAATTCCCCCTCCTAGAACACTTCGGGGTTCACTTGTTTGTGACTTAGCCAATCAGTAGTTCCAAATATAGGTACCTGCTTGCAGGGAACACTGGCTATCCTGGGAGTATGCTAAGACATTTTAGTTGGTGCATCATGACTGAGGCTTTCAGGATGCAGTTGCAGGGTGCTTTTTTTTTTTGTTTTTCCATTTTGCATTTTGGGAGGACCTGATCTCTGCTCCTTTAAAATCCAGAATAATAACAATGATTCTTCTGTTCCTCAGCAATTCTATTTTCAGAGCTGTCCGGAGTGTCTCAGTTCTTCTGGGGAGCTGATGTATTTATCTTCTGCAAGCATATAGGGTTTTGTAGAAGGTAATGCAGATTGTGTCTGATGTAATTTCAGTTATATTGGCATGACTGAGAATACATGTGGATTTGGAACCTTCATTTCTTCACACAGGATGTCTTCACTGTAGCTTTTATTAACAGCTTTCCTTTCCAGGAACTTGGGAGTGCAGAAAGTCTGTCCAAAGGTAAAACATTTGCATCTCATAGTGTGTTTACTCAAAATTATAATAGGATTGTCTCAGAATTCCAGAGAGGCTCCTCATTTCTTCTTTATGAATTATAGGAAAGCTTACATAGGTATAACGTGAAGTGGTAAGATTTTTTCTTAGAATTTCTAGGCAGGTTCATTGTTATTGTGATGATTTTAAATTATCTGTATGATTTTAAACTTAATTTCAAGAACATTAGCCATTTTCTCTCTTCTTTGTGTTGCAAGTGTTCTTTCACGGTCTTTCTGACCAGTGCTTAGGCAATTTTAGTGTCTATTTAGATAGGTTTTTCCCTGCACTGTTGTGTGCTGAAGAGCTTTCATTGTTATCACTGCTGATTGAAAGACTTTTATTCCAGCCCTCCACCTTGTCCATCCATGTTCTGTGAGAGTAGTCATCGTCTGGATGCTAAGAGCAGTGTGCTAAGGGCTGAACAGATCTTCAGTTCCCACGTAGAATAGTGTTCTGTTTACCAATTCATTACAGCCTTAAAGTGAGGGGTGATCCATAGCTAAGCTACCTGTAAGACACACTTCATAAAGGCTTTGTTAAAAGTAAATTAATGTGGTGACTAAATATGAAATAATGCCATTATAAATGGCTTATGAAAAAGCAGTGCACAGAATTAGAAGACCTTCTTAATCTGTTTGTGCCAAAACGGAAAGCTTTTCTGCCCTACGTCCCTTTTGGCAAGAATGTACTACACTTATGTAGCTGGTACATGGAAGGACCAGCCTGTTGGTGAGATCTGCTTCCATTGGGTAGTTTGTATCTCCCATGTCTCAGTTTCAACACACTGAGGAGAAATTCACCTTGGTGTAACATTAATTTTTATAATTGAGAGCCTTGTCAAAGTCTTCTGTGCTGTCCAGACAGGTTGAAATTTTCCCTTTGCTGGTTCTTTCATTCAGAAATTTAATTTAGAAGTTTTGCTGTTCTGACTAAAATATGCACCATTCATTTTCCTGAGGATGTAAGTGTTGCATTTTAGACCAGATTTTTTCTCTTCTTCTGGAGTGGTTGATCAGTTGAATGAGTCAATAAGAGGTACTCCTCCCTGGATGTATTTTGGAGATTTTGCGCCTCATAATTGTCTCCATGCCCTGAATGTTTTTTTTTTTTTTAATTTAGTCTATTCATTAGCAAATTATTTGATACAAATATCTAAATTGTGCTAAATGAATGCAACTAATTACCACCTCTTGATTACTTATCCAGATGGAATTCAGGTTACTCAAGACTTGGAGTAAATAAATAACTTTTGATATTTGTCTTCCAAAGAAATCACTTGTGGCCATAAAATAAACCACAGGAAGTTCCACCCAATGTGAGGAAGAATTTTACATTTAGGATGACAGCACTGCACTAATTGTGGACTCTCCCTCTCCGGAGACATTCAAAACCCAGCTGGACGTGTTCCTGTGCCACCTGTTCTAGGTGACCCTGCCTTGGCAGATGGGTTGGACTGGATGATCTCCAGAGGTCCCTTCCAACCCTAACAATTCTGTGATTCTGTTTTGTACTCTTAGTTTGTGGGTACCACAAGACAGTGATGGAAAGACACAATGGACCATGAAGCAATAGACTAATCATTTGAGGTTGTGGTCTTCCTGTCTTTATCTGTCCACGGAAGTGCGTATCTTAATAGCTGTTATCTCAGCAGACAGGGCTGTAGAAATTTAGGCACTTGAGAACTGATTCTCTTTTGCCACTGTCTTGTTCCTTCAGTATATGCTTGAACTTTGTACATATCTGAAGCCTGACACCTAAATAGTTTGAGTTGCATTTTTTGTTAAGTATTTTCCTTTGCCCGTATTAAATGATCACATTTATCCTTACCAGAGACAGCATTGCATGGCCTACCTTCTGATGAGCTTCATCACTGCATTTAAATATAACTTGGTCTTTTTGGAAAAATGCCCCTTTTTTTGTTGTTCTTTCGCTGTTGGGAACATTCTGGGTTTGACAGTTTCTCCTCAGAGTCTGTTCTTCCTTAGGACAAGTTGTAACAGCAGAGGGAGAAATTTCTATTTTGGGGCATTTCAGAGAAATTTTCCTTTGAGAGACCTACAGACCTGCAAGTGCACTTCCATTTGTACATTCGATAAGCATGGCACTAATAGATGTGTCCAGGCACCAGAAAAGCTGTAACTATCCACAGCCTTTCAGCTTTCTGTTAATCCGTGTGATATGCAGGTACTACATGTAGACACCTGCAGTGTGATGATACACATGGACAATCATTTAAAAAAACCAAGAAGGTTATGAATGGAAAGTATTTGAAATGTTCACTGTGTAGCTATGTTCACCTCCTGTATGTCTCACCTACTTCTCTAGAGCCCTTATTACAGTATCTCTTTAAAATAGGCTATCCACATGATGGAGGAGAAAGTGGAGACTGGGATGAATGTGAATGTTATAAAACAACTGGTGGAAATAGAGTGATTGGGCAGGTACTTATGAAGGTCTGTTGGGGTTAACAGTCTCTCTCTTGAGTGTTTTAGGCAGTACTTCTTTGCAAAACATTGCTAGTAGGGATTAGTCAGCTCTTAAACTTTACAGGCAGAGCTGTGTTGGCAAGGAACAGAAGAAATTTCCCACTAATAGAAGGCGTAGCTATTAAATAAAAATTTTAATGTTGATACAGTTTTCCTGGTAAGAAGTGGCAGGAGTTGGCTTTTCCCTGACAAACCAGAATCAGATAGAGGAATATTGAACTCCCTGTGTCATTATACTCATTGGATAATCATCCAGGGATTCAGCTTTGAGAATTATGATGTTTCTTGTCTTAAACTATGAGCAGTTTTCTTGGATGGTGTCCTGTAAATAAATGGAAACATAATGTGGCTGTCTCAGTTCTTAATGACGTTGTGTGGTTAACTAAACTCAATGTGAGTAAAAGAGGAGTTACTGAAGTCTCCCATGCAAGAGTAGTAGGGAATAAAACTGAGAATTTTTTGGGGTAAGCCAGCCAGATTTGGAAAGTCTAGCCTGAGGCTGATGTTTCTTGTTGATTTTTCAGTATAATCAAGAGTCTTGAAAAAAAAAGTAAGCTGGAAATTCTGCATTTGTACTTTCTGGACCTGTATAGGAACTTTTTTCATTATTTCCCATAAGAAAATGCTTTTGTTCTTTCTGGAGCTTTATCTGTGGTTTCTAGGGTTGAGTTTAATACCGAAGTTCAGAAACTGCCTTTTCATAATATATCTTTTTCTCTAATTTTTTTGTTCCACTGAGTTATAGCCAGCCTTGCCTTTAAAGAGTACTGCTTATACATGGAAAATGTGCTTATATTACAGATAGCTGAAAAATATATGGTGATACTGAAACACATGTAGGACTTTTGGAGAAAATGGTTTTACTTTTATTTCTAGTTTTATTGCTTGTATTTTGGGAAAGGTAATGCTTTATTTGTAAATTTTAGTGTTACTTTCCATAGCAGTACTCAGAAGATAATAAATGGATTCAATGGATCAATGGAGTCATTAGTTCAGCTTTGGATTCATTTACTCAGCTGTTATGAATTTATGTTATATATTTAAATTGACCTTCTGTTGGTTGGTTTTTGTGTTACTTTCTCCTAAGTAATAAAGGGAATTTTTGTCTCAGATTAATTTTGCATAATTGTATTTTTTTCTACTAACATCATGAAGAATACTTGATTTTCCATTTAAGACACTGATGCAGCACAGTTGTTTATTTTTAGTGACTTATTGTTCATGTTATATTATTGTTGTGGTACATTTTTGAAAGCTGGGCTTTTGGGCCTAATTTTTGTGAGTTTTAAAAGTTAGCATAAGTAATTCTGTCTGTATGGTAAAGTTCGAAGTCAGCCTGGAAAATTTCTGTCTGAAGAACAGCAAAAACAAAAGAAAACAGTATCTTGGTTTCTCAAAATATGGTTAGAACTTTCTTAAAATACATCTGTAGCTTCGCACAAGCTAAAGTGGCCTAAATTTCTCGCACAATAACGAGATTTACTTTTATCAAACAGGTGTTGTTTTGCAGAGCCTTTCTCATGCTCTTCTGATCAACAGCTTTGTCCAGTATCAAAATAATAGTCCGAGTTTCTCAGAATAAAGACAGATGAGCTAATGCTTCAGTTCATCCAAGGAAATAGTTAAAAACAATTGCATGAACCAATAAAGATGTAACATGCTAGTTTCTAAAGAGTATAAAAAGCTGTAAGTTTTCTAATGAAATGGCTTCCTGGACAAAACCCTGTCTCCTGTGATTGCTAAGATCGCTGGCCTCTGTGATGACATATTATCACTGAAAATGTCTTTACAGCAGAAAAAAAAATAAAAAGATGAGACTCCTTGAAACTTTTCATAGGGAACCTTAAATGCAGTTGGTTAGGACAAGTATTTTATCTTTTAAACTGTAGTCCCTAATACAGATTTTGCTGTGGGGAGGGAGAGAAATAAGAGAATCCATAAATGTCTTTTTGAAGACCTGAATCACATATTCCGTTAATTTTAGTAGTGTCAGAATATAGCCAGGGATTTTTGGGGGGGGGGTGTGTGAATAAATACAGTTGCCTTTTCGTAACAAAGGCAGGATGTCGCATGCCATCTCTTTTACCTGCCTGTGGATGCAAGATGTGTGAAACTGAGAGTGCAAGCAAGGCTGCTGAAGATGTGGTGCAAACAGAAGCTGCATCACAGGAAATCTTGGCCTGAGTGAAGTTGCTGGTGAGTCACTGCCAGTCCTGGCAGTCCAGAGGCGCAGGAAGATTATTGTATCATGCCACTGCCTGGTGTCAACAGTGAGTCATGGATAGTTCTGCTGCAAGGAGAATTATGCAGATAGGTTTCGAGGGTTAAGTTCTTCCTCAAAATAAATTATCAGTGTTCCCCTAAGGCTACTGGACTGTCATCTGGGAAAATTAAGGTACATTTAATGTCCAGGCACCATTGTGTCTAAGTCTTACCCATTGTTACATCAGTAATACCCAGATTTGTTTCAAGGAAATTTGTTTTCTGGAAGAGAACTCAGAAACCTTGTATTAGTGACAAGCTCGACCTATTGTATTTTCTTTAAAACGAATACTAGAGATTGCAATAAAGTTGTATTATGCATGCATGTGTTACCACTGCTGCACAGCTTTTTCAGTGTAGAATTAAATATACTAATGATCAATATGACAGTACTTTCACTTTTTTTGAGGGGAAGAAACATCACCAAGTAGTCTGATGACCACAGACTTGTAGAAGCTTGTAGAGGAGTAAAACATCTTGCTAGCCAAGAGAAGAGCGAGCATACCTTTGAACTCAAAACTTCTGTTTAAGTGAGGGAAAAAGGACAGAAGCAGCAACTTTCAAGTTGAGAACAAATTGAGAAATTTTGCTCTATGTGATATTACTCAGTTTCAGTAGGAAAAAAATTTGTCTGGCAGCTGTAGATAAGGGGGAATATTGTGGAGAGAGTTCATTGCACTAACTGGCTCCTGTGAGATACAATTGTTTGTGGGATAGTGAGGAGATATCTGTGGACATGACATGGCAAAAATACAGTCTACGGTAAACCAGTACTGAATTCTGAAAAACATAGGCTAGATAAAATATTGTTTTAAAAATACATAACCAAGATTAATTCATTGTATTTGTTATTTGCTGCTATATGGTTTCAGAGATTTCACACAAAACCAGCAAAGCTTAAAGAAGGACTAGTGTGTTCTGAAAACTGTTTTTTGTTTATCAGCTGGTAGTTACCACCTCTCCATGCAAACCTTGTGCTCAGAACTTTAGACCCTGAGAATGGTAATGCTTTCTTGAAAGCTTTTATTCATTCATTATTTATTGCTCCCAATCCTTTTCTGTTGTAACAGATTTGGTTCACTGTTTATATTGTGGTTGTGTTTAAGGGCTGGTACTGTGTTATTTTTATCCCAGCACATAAACATGGTGGTTGCTGCCTCATAGTCTGAGTTCAAGGCAAGCAATGGTGAGGAGGTGATAGGATTGTGATTTTTTGACTAATATAAATGCTATTATGGTATTTGCTTGGCTGTTCTTCAGAGCATTTAAAAAAATTATTTTCATCTTCACCAAGGAAAGATTAGGTTTTTCATGTTTTTAGTCCCTATTATATATTCCATTCTTCTGACAGTGGCTGAGGTTTGAGTTTATAAATCACTCTTCACTAGTTCAAATTAGCAATTTATTTTTTTAGGAAGCTTTTTTCTACCTATTCTGTATAAGTAATTTAAGTAGTTTAATAACTAGATACTTTCTCAACTGCTTTTACTTAAATTAAAACAGTTAAATTGCCACTGTGTTTTTTCTCAAATTATTTGTAGTAGGTTAATTAAGAAAAGCTGCTCTGCCCTTTCCTGGTAAAAATAATCATATCATGGGGTTTTATTTTTAGCATAGTATGTCATGATACTGGCTATCCCTTTACATTTATTGAATGTTGTATATTAGGATTTTAAAGAGTTTTTCCTCAGAAAATAAAATCTGAATAAAAACCAAATAACTAACTGTGATAAAAACCCCCAATATTAAAACCATGCCTGCAGAGGATTACTGAACTTTAAAGTAGCTTTTGTTTTGTGATGATGGGGTGGAGACAAGTTAAAAAGAATGATGTGACTAACGTATGTAATCTGTGAAATGTAAAGTACAGTCATAAGAAGTGTTCTTTTGTGAAATCAAATAAATTGAGATAAAGAAATAATATATAAATGTCTAAATAAAATTAATTTAAAATAAGAATGATACAGTTTGACCTAAAGCAAAAAAATAGAAAAAGATAAAATTGTAGACATTTGTTGTATGCATAGCTAGAAAGAGAGGGACACATTTGGGGACATGATGAGTGCTTGCTTTCTATTTGTTGTACTAGTGTGTAGTTCCAACTTTTCTGGGAGTTTCATGTTAGACATCAAAGTTAAATTTTCCAGGTTCAGCATTGCCTCCTTGACAATATTATCCCTGCTGTTTTGGAAACTGATGAGAGAAATATGCTTTCTGAGGAAAGGTTTTCCATCAGGCTTTACTGCCAACCTCTGTGTAATAGCCAGGGACTGACCAGAAGATAATCCTACAACTACATGGATTAGCTTTTTGCCTTCCTGGCAGTTGGAATTTGTAACTGATGCTAGCTGTTATCAGTTATCAGTTTAGGAAAATAGTCTAAAATCTTGTGTTTGGGGGTACAGATGTAAATGGCAATCAGTTTAGTCTGTGGCAGAACAAGGTGACAAAGAAATGCCTGCTATCGGTACCAAAGCCCATAATGCAACACAAAGGTGGTTGTCTTGTTCTTCAAGAACAGTGTGTTTGTAAAGAGAAGGTTTTTTTAAAAAAACAGAACAGACCCCACACTCCCCTTACACTGCTACCAACAGCCCTGAAAGCCTAAATACATATCTGTTCAGCAGTCATTAGTCAGAAATAGCCATTAGAAATTACATATATAGACTTCAGCTGTATTAACAGGACTGTGAGGGCATCTGAGTTTTGTCCTACTGGATTAGAATAGGATTTGTCCTAGTAGGTTAGATTAGGTGGCTTGTGGTTCTGATCAGAGGGGAGAAACAGGTACGAGTCCTCAGGAATTTGAGGCACTTAATTTCTGTCCTGTGTTTGTAAGTTCCCTGGTGACAATCATAGGATAGCGTTGAATCATTAAGGTTGGAAAAGACCTTCAAGATCATTGAGTCCAACCTTACCCAGCACTGTCAAGCCTGCCACTAAACCATGTCCCTGAATGCCATATCTGCATGTCTGTTAAGTACCTCGGGATGGTGGCTCCACCACTCCCTGAGCCGCCCATTCCAATGTTTGACAACCCTTGCGGAGAAGAAACTTTAATAATACCCAACATCCCCTGCCACAACTTGAGGCCATTTCCTCTTGTCCTATTGCTTTTTATCTGCAAGATGAGACTCACCATCATCTTGCTACAGCCTTCTTTCTGGTAGTTGGTAGAGAGTGATAAGGTCTCCCCTGAGTTTCCTTTTCTCCAGGCTGAAAAACCTCAGCTTCCTCAGCTGCTCCTCGTAAGTGTTGTGCTCCAGACCCTCCACCAGCTCCGTTGCTCTTCTCCAGGCATGCACCAGCCCTATCTCCTGTCTGATCATTCTCAGGGGCTTCCATAGTTTCTAATACATCAGAAATAGCTACATCTTTACTGCTGCATGGATCTTCATCCTATAGCTTCACTAATACAGCAGACGGAAGTACCTCGCTACTACTGTGTCCTTCGAACATTGGCATGCTGCCCCTAGCCTGATCTCCTGGTGAGCCTGGTTTTAGCCCCTTCCCCCTTCAAATCTAGTTGAAAGTTCTCAAGGAACCCTGCAAGCTTCTGTGGAAAGATCCTTTCTCCTGTTTGAGACAGGTGTACCCTGGATGTTGCCAGCAGGCCTGCTGTCATGTAAATTGACCTATAATTAAAAACCGCAAAATCCTGCCTGTGACACCGGGCTTGGAGCCAGGTATTGATCTGCTGCCTCTTCCTGTTTCTTTACCTCCTCATTCCCTAAAACTGAAAGGACAGAGGAGAACACTGTGTGTGCTACTTATCCCTTAACTGGTCATTTGTCTCCATAGCAAAAGCATCTCAAAAAAGTGTTACCAATAGACAGTTTTAAAGAGAGTAAAACATATGTTAATGTTAGATGAAATTAATGTTAGATGAAACCTGAAAGGAGGGCAGGGATTACGAAATCCGGGATTGTAGGTTAGTTTTTCAGTGTTGTGTTCAGGGTTTCCGTTTTAATTAGGTGTACACATCTTCTGTGTAGCAAAGCTAATCTAGGCATCCATTTGAGAGAAAAAAGAGCTAAATTCTGCTGAATTCATCTCCTGTTTAATATGTGAGTGTTATTCTCAGGGAGAGCACAGTAAATAGTTCTAAAGTGTGCCTTAAACTTTGCGTTTAAATAAGTATTACCGTTGATCCTTCAGCCTTGCACTGAGATGGATTAAAAAAAGAGCCCTTTCCTTAATTTTTTCTAGGTCCCAGAACATGTCCAAGAGAAGAGTAGAAGTTGGGTCTTCAGAGACATCTTCTTTTTCCCTGAGATGAAATGTCTAACACTAGACAAATGAGTGTTCCAGATTTTTCAGCGCTACCAGCCCTTTTCAATTTTTTTTTTTAAGTTCTGAATTAACAGACTCTCATAAAACATGTAGCTCGGAGATTACTTTCTGTGTTCAAACAAGTTCAAACTCTTACTAGAGTTGATGGATTGATGCCTTGAACTCACAATAGGGAAATCCATTCCCCTTTTTGTCTTGACAGTTGTTCTTACAGATGTATCAGCAGAAAAAGATGCTTCTCTGAATAGCTTTGAAATGCAGAGTACTTGCTTACAAGTACATAAATGCTCATGTACCAGAAGTAAAAGACTCTATTTTACAGCATTTCTATCTATGTTATTTCAGATCCTGAACGGTATTGTGTTTTCAGTCTAGTGTAGGAAGAAGAAAGAGAGTTCAGTCATTGCTGTGCAAGAAGCCTAACAGCATGACACACTGCTTGAATGGCCATGTAACAGTAATTCATGAGTAAGTAGTTCCTGAAAAGATTTATTAAGAGCCAGTATTTGTTCAGTGAGAGATTTACCCTAAATGATTTTACCAACACAATCTGTAACATGTGTCCATTTTGATCTATGTGCAATGCAAGACTATTTGGTATAGGATAGTTTTATGTTTATTACAATGTACTCATCTCCTCTTAAGTTTTTTCTGTCTGTTCCATCAATTCCTAGAGTAGTGTGCGAGTTTAAAGAAGACATTATTAAAGCTTTTCACTGACAAAAGTCATTCTAGCTGTCAGTCCTATTACAGGTACTCATTTTAGCTTGTCTGTTCCACATTCTGAACAGATGCACTTCTGATGCATACTAAGAACCCAGCTTACTGCACCTGGTGGTTTTAGTGGTGGGTGAATGAGCACTGCTGCCAGAGGGAATTCCCTCTTGCTTTGAAAATCCTTGTACTTAGCAGAAAGATGTCTGTGGGAAAGAAGCACTCTACTGAATGGAAAAATTATTCTGTTTAAGTATTTTCATCACATTTTAATGTCCAGGAAAGATTTTAATAATGAAAATCCTTGACTTCATACTTGAAAAGCAGCACTTGAGCCTAGTGTTGATCACTGTCATGGTACATCTAACAGACATTTCAATGCCTCCTAGTCAGGTGTGTTGTGCTAGGCCTTCCCATTTCCAGAGCTATTCAAGTTCTTCTTCATACTTTTCTGTTACTTATGTCTTAAACCTGCTCAAGGGACAGTTGTGTTGCCTCTTAGAAGTCACGCAAAGCTCCTTTAGAACTCATTGTAATGTACTGTGTTCTGCCTTGCCATCAAAGGTGCTGCTGTCATTTCTGCATGAGGATAAGTGCTAGAACATTTTGATCAGAGGATTTTTTATATGTTCTTTCACAGGGACAGTGATTGCTGCAGCCATATTCTAAATTTATCTTGAAATTCCAGTAATGTTTTTGAACTGCCTGTCTTCCCAAAATGGTACTTGGCATAACAGACTTGACATATCCAGAAAAGATCATTTTCATGTCCGTTCTTTTGTGAGTGTAGCCAGTATTTTATGGCAGAGAGCTGAGAAGATACCAGGTATCATGTCAAAAGCCATAGGTTTGGAAAGGCTTATTTGAGTTTTATCAATGATTGCTGCTTTTGTAAATTTTGTTACAAATGGATTTTTATTTTCTTCCTCCTTGCATTTCAAAGAAAATGAAAAAAAATGCAGAGATGGAAGGGATGCATATCTTCCATTTGACAAGAACTTGTCTATTTGTGAGAACATCAGGTCCTAATCTTGCAAGATAGACTTAAAATGATTGCTGCCATTGTGGGTGACTGCAGTGCATTGATAACTCTAAAAAAGACAAAACTTCTAACTTCAGGAAGGGACAGTGAAGGAGTTAAGTGGTTTTATTTTCTATATGTAGCAGTGCACATATTGTAGCTCTCTACAGTGGCTGGTGATATACCTGGGTACTGCTCATTTCAGAGATTGTTTTAGGACTTCTGAATTTTGGACCAATTGAGTATAAAAGTCTGCAGTCTTTCCTTATTGTGGCTTAAAACAAGAAGCCAATGTGCAAATACTTTTCCAGGAAACTTATGTTCTCTGAAGAGTTGATGATAAGGCAAATATGAGAAGAAGTGGTACTTAAAATTTTGTGTAGGATAGAAAGCAGTTAGGAAAGCATACTGAAGAGACTATGAACAAGCAAAGCAAGCATGACTATGACATAATGAAATTGGTTGCATCTTCTTGTGAAACAGTGAGACGACAGCTGGGGGAAACACAAGGCCTCTGCAGTCCAATCATCTCCCTAAGATGACTTTAGCCTTGCAAGGTTGCCATCTAATAATCACAAGGAAAATTATAAGCAGTCTGGCAAAGCCTCATTATACACCTGCTCTGTGCAGCTGAGAGGCAGTTTTTTGCTGTTGGTTGTCTCTATGTCTTGATTGAACATTGTACAATGACTCCATTGGTGAGAACTTTCTGTGTGTCACAGTACAGCTATATGGTGTTTGAGATTCTGAATATCACATGTTCTGTTATTTCACAAGATTAAGTCCTTTGTGGAGTCTTCTCATCTTTATGGCCATATCTGGATATCTGATGCTTTTCTTGCTCAAGAAAACATTTTAAAATACCCAACAAACAGAACTTCAGTAAATTTCAGTTTTTAAATTGATGGTGAGCCATTGTCCAGATTTGATAGTTGAGTTTGATGTGGCTGAGAAGCCAAATACAGGATTCTTGGTACATTGTCTGGACTGTAGCTCAATTTCTGGAGCCACAAGTGTGAGAAGAACACTGTAGTCATCAATCCATTAGTCTGAGCATTAGGGAGCTCATGAGATCTTCCATTGTTGCTTGCAAATGAAAGACGCTATTCCAGATTGACAGGAAGAACAAAGTATTTTATTGCTCTGGGCAAGCAGAAGTTGGAAAGCTCACTGTTTTACATTAGAACTAATTATTTGAAATATGATCGGTCTATGTATCACAGCCTACCTTATAATTGTTTTTTCAGACCTCTGCAGTCACAAGCTTGAACTATTCAGAAAGCTTCATAAAGATTTAGCCTACTCTGTATTTATTACTCTTAAATTGAAGGTATTGAGTTTATGCATACAGATGCAGTTATTGAAAATATTTTGGTCAATATATTCTTATGGAACCCATGCATGGATGCATTGAGATTTATACTGTAATCTCTAAACAAACTAGTATTGAAGACAGTTTAAATCTGAGGGAGGGGAGAGCCAAGAGGAGGGTGATGTAGATAATGTAGTTAAGAGCTTTCTTGTGCATAGATTTTTTCATATAGTACTGTCTCATTAGAAATCATCAGCTATTTTTCCTTTTTAGAGCATTTTGTAGATGTATGCTCATATCTTGGAAAATACTGAACACAAGATCAAAGGTTGTGTAGCAGAACACTTTTTCTCTTGGATTGATTCCTTGTGTTAGCTAACAGAAAGATATATTTGCTGACCTTTCTAAATGAGGTGACTAATAATGTTTTTGCAGAAAAGCTCCTAATCTATTAGCAAAATGAGTCATATTTCATATAGATGCTATTAATTTGAAAATATTAGACTTTTATACACATGTAAATGTTAAAATTCTCTTTCCTTTAAGTGCCATAATAATTTGTAATTACTTTCATGGGATGAGGGATTCACAGAAGCTGAATTAGGCACTTAAGCACCTGTTTCATGGATGCAATGTTTAGAAGTAATCTACCATGGATGAAGTTGGGCGTGTTGTATGCATATGCAAAATGGGAAAGGATCAAATTCCACAAATTCTGTCATGGCTGGCCTGAATATAGGTCAGTTTGATGTTTGTGTGTTAACTTTTTTTTTTTTAACAGATATCTTTTACATGAGGATCCATTTGATCATCACAGGTTTTGACAAAAGAAACTTATGCCTGCCATACATGAGAGACAGAATCTGAAAAGAGTTATTGCAGTGTATGAAAATGCAGGGACTCTTGTTTCTTTAGCACAATAAGAACAAAAAATCAAAGTTCATATTTGTGTATAAATAAAGCATGATATTTGAATAGTGTAATGCTAACCCAATTTGGACAGTCTAGAGGGAAGCAGAGGTTAAAATCAATATCTAAGTGGTTGATTTCAATGAGAAATTCTAAACATTTGTCTTTCTCCCAAAATGCCTATTCTCAAGAAAGACGAGGAGCACTTAAAAAGAATCCACTTTTTTGGCTCCAGCATCACAGCTTCCTGACTCTCAAAGAGTGTGAAATGTAAATTGTAGGAAGATTTGCATGAGAAAAAGCTTTTGAAGCACAGTAGACTGCTAATGTAGATGTACCTTTGGAAATGTAAACACATGGTAGCTGGGATTCACTGATAGGACTTCAGAAATAATTTTCCTTTGAATGCTGTTGCCTACTAGACCATTTCTGGTGTCTGCCACAGAGCTCAAATTCCCTTAAGGAAGCCAGAGAACTGGCAGAATTGTATTTGTAGTTCAAAAACTGATTTTTGTTTTTCAGAAGTTTCATAGGTGTGCCTGTGGTTAAATAGAACCTTTTTTCTTAGCATGCAGGTAGGTGAACAGATGTGTTCAGAATAAGTGATTTTTTTACTGTGCATCAGGTATTCTATAGAAACTGTCCATATGCATACTTTATCCTTGGACCACAAAAACAGCTTACCTATATTCTTGTAAGGTAAACTGCTGCGTGCTTAGCATAGGTAAAATCTTTCATGTGGACCTTTCTCACTGAATAGCTGGTGTACTGCATTTACTCTATTTTATCTTGCAGTCTTTTTATGGATGTACCTGTACACTTAATATGAGGTGTTTGCATTGCAGTTTTGGTTTTTCTGTGGCTACAGGTTCAGTATATTGTTTCTGATCTGCTTACTTTTGGAGTTTAAATTGATTCCTGGTAACTTTCTTGTGGGATTTTTTTATACAAACAGGCAAAGGAATTTTGTGCAGGTCTAGTTCAGCTGACAAATGTATTACTGACAACTTAAGCTTCTTATCTATAGCACTTTTTTACCATCTTGCCTTTCTGCTGTCTCAGAGATAATGCAATATATGATGGTTTTCTTTAGGTCTCTTTCTTTGACTCTCACAAATTAAATCCTATTAACATCATAGCAGTATTTTGTATCTAAGCTTAACATTATAAAAATCACCCACTCATTTCCATTTAAATAAGGGGTTTGAACCCCGTGGCCCATCTTACAGGGAATATTTTGCATTTCTGGAATCAGCAAGTTCTGTTTCATCACAGCCCTGCAGGACACCTGACATTAGCCCTTTTTTCAGTTTCTTTGCGTGGGCTGCAGCTGAATGTCAGCAGGGACTCCCTTGGACAGCCAGGCCTTTGCTTCTGCGGTGCATTCAGCAGAATCTATTTCCCAGAAACGCTGCCAAAACATTAACTCTTTGAGAATGGGAGAGAATGATTTCACATAGTGAACAAATCCTTTTCTGATGTTTTGCATGTGGTCTCTTTGGAGCTCAACGTGCTGCATCCTCCTACAAACATTTGAAATGCTTTCATTGTGAAAAACATGAAAGGAATTGTCATAATGCAAAAGTTTGTGGTTGTGCATGTAGATTTGCTGGTGAGAAAAACACCTCTAAGTTCTATCATTTTCTGGTGCTGTACATTTTAACGTGTAGGCCTTACTGAATTCTCCTTCTGAAATAAAATATATTTTAATTTTTGTATCTTTCTTTTCCAGAGTAGTCATGATGACCTAAAGACAAAAGTAAGGCAGTGTTTATAGGTACTACATTTTGGACCTGAATGTGCTTTTGAAAGCTTGTCTTTTTGTCCCAGCTGTAAAAATAAGTGGGTAAAGGAAAGGTTAGCTGAAAACTTTTTAAACTTTTTCTTTATCCCTGGGTTGGATCCTAAAAAAATAAATACAGGAGTATGCAATATATACTAACAAAATAAACGTGTTTTTGTGGTTTAACCTCAGCCAGCAATTAACTACCACACAGCTGCTCACTAACTCTTCCCCTGGTAGGTAAAAGTGAGAAAACTGGTGGGTTGAGATGAAGATAATATAGTAGGTAAAGGAAAAGCCATACATCCAAATGCAAGGAATTCATTCACTACTTCCCAACATCAGACAGGTGTTCAGCCATTTCCAGGACAGCAGGACTCTATCGTGTGCAGTGAAGACTTCATACATCGGACACCATGACTCAAATGCACCCCTCTCCTCCTTCTTCCCCCAGCTTGTATTGCTGAGCACAACGTCACATGGGCTGAGGCATCCCTTTGTGCAGGTGGGGTCAGTTGTCCTGACTGAATCTCTTTACAACTCCTTGAGCACCCTCAGCCCACGTGCTGGTGGGGTGGTTGAGAGGCAGAAAAGGTCTTGAGACTGTGTAAGCCCTGCTTATCAGTAACTAAAACATCCCAGTGTTATCAGCACTATTTTAGTCACAAATTCAAAACATAGCACCATACCAACACTTAACAAGAAAAATAACAGTACCCTGGACAAAACCAGCATACCTGTCCTATATGTTTTGAAGCACTTGGTGTTTTCTACACAAAGATTAGCTTGATCACTGAGTAAATTTGCAGAAAAATGTCAAGAACGTGTAAATCATGAAGCTGTCATTCTGCACAGGATATACTGGTTCTGTGGGTTCATGTTAGAAGTGACCAGGAAATTTTCAGTATCTAAGTTTGTCAATTTTATAAGAAACTTCTGAATCTGCTGATTTCAGCAGAACTTTTGTTGGGATCTTTTTTTCCCTGCAGAATGGAATTTCTATTAATAATTAGAGAAGAGTGAGATGAGATTACCCTGATTGGGAAACAGACTTGGTTAGGGATCCTCATTAGTATGGGAGGTGATGAGATGTCTTCTGGCTAATTCAGAGAAAGACCCTGACCATCCTCCCTTTATGACCCTGAGATGGAAGAGATATAGGTTCAAATTTTGAAATCACTTGATATTCAAATATTTGTACAAAGCAGAATCTCTCTCAGTCATTTCTGTATTAATATCTTGTTAGAGATCCACCCAAGAACAGCTTTTTGACTGGAGACTCATTTGGGCTGTCTGAAGATGATGGTAAGATCTTGAACCTTACTCTTCCATGTGGAAGCTTTTCTAACACATTACAAAATATTGTAATGGGATCTTTCTTTTTCTCCCTGTCCTTACTATCGCACCATATATTCTCTTGTTCATGATTGAGTCTTCAGTGTTCTCCCAGTGTAAGAGGAGAATTCCTTTTAAGTTGTTGAGTTTTGCTGAGTGTGACAATGCTTCCCACCTCATTGTGACACAATTCTGTGACTCAGTGTCATATAATTGCATATTATGTTTTCCCTTGTTTCTGGGGAAGACTACATTCTTCTCTTTCTTTCTGCTGATTGTTGATGGGCATCTCTTGAATTTACATAATTTTTTCTTGGTATTCCAAAAGTTAACTTCCCTGATTTAAGCTACTTAGAATTTAAATCCAGGAGATTACAGAGAACTTAACTATGGAAGTGTTCAGTGTCTAGGTGGCTTACCTATGTTGCAGAACCCACAGTTCTAATTTAGGCATTTAGACTTCTTGAATAAATTATGGGATGAGTTATATCTCTGATTGCAGTAGACAAAGACAGTATCTGCAGTATGAATAGCCTAAGTCAGGCAAACAAAACCAAATGTACAAATTCATATTGGAATCTTAAATACTGTAGCTTGATAAGTCAAACTGTCTTGCAAAGATGAGTGTGGAGATCTTTTTCTTTAAAAAGTGTGTCACAATTTAATCCTTTCAAAATCATGGCAGTAGCAATGACTTTTTGATCTAAAAAGTAGGGTTAGGAGAGGTCCTGACTACAGAATATCAATTAAATTTCCAACTGAGAATGTTAAAAATGCACATCCCCCACTTCCTTCAGAATGCTAAGATCATAAACATTTGAGTTTTTCTGTTCTTGTGTATTCTCTCAATTCTCTCAATTAGAAAAAGAGGCTGTGCTCTCTTTAATATTTTTTGTCAGGCTTATGAATCTTTAAATATTTCATGCAAAATGGAAAAACTTCAACAGAAAGAGATGAAAAGAGCTGCCTGCAGCAAGGTTCCAAAACTTGCCAGTACAGCAGAAGGTATGTTGCATTATCCTCAGATTGCAACAACAGGACTGCTTTGTGAACCAACTACAAGGAACTTCTCCTTCATTGGCTGCAGTCATACCACATGTTGGAAGCTCATCTAACCCATCTTGCAAGGTGTAAGAGATGTGAATTTGAGTCCTGATAGGTAGAGGCAAAGTCTGAATCATGTTCAGCTACTTACAGATATAAATTTTGGGCTCCTAGATGAAAGTCAAACTCTGTCCCCGTGTAGAGGCTGCAAATTGGCAAGAGGAACACTTGGTGTAGGAGGTTATTTTACACCATGCCCTTTTAGGATTTAAGTTTGAGGTGAGCCTGAAGGTGCTTAGCTCTGTCAAGAGAAAAGTGTGTTGGACATAACCAGCAAGATTAGAGAACTGTGCTCACACAGATATCTTTGTGATTTGCAGGTGTAGTTGTAATAATTTGTAGTAGGGCTTAAAAACAAGCTTTTGTTACTTCAAAAAAAGACAGGAAATCCTCAAGATCTGAGAAAAGAACAATAAGCTTCAAGCAAATTATAGGTTCATCAAAATTGCTTTGGCTTTAATTATGTTGCCTACATTAAACTGTCTAAGAAAAGTGTGATCGGTACTTATTCAGTAGGGTTTTGTATAAAGCACGGTGGTATTCGAAGTATTTTTACATGTTTATTTCCAGATAAGACTATTTCAGCAGTGTTTTAAGTTTGCTTGAGGTTTCTAGTCAGATCTTAGACATAGGATCAAGCATCAGTTGCTAGTATTGCATGAACTTAGAAAATATTTGGCCTTTCTGGAATGGTCACTGGTATAAAAAGTGAAGTCTAAGGAATAAATGAGAAGCTAGTAAGACTTGCCTGCTCCTGCAGTTTGAATCTGAGACAACATTGAGCAGAGGAAGTAATATCATTTAGTAGATAATGTGGTTGTTGAGAAGAAGCTGTTTTCTTGCCTGGGAGAAAGGAAATGCTGAAGTGGCAGTATATGGAGAGGCAGGTGGAAGCATATGGGAATTTGTTTGTTAGCTCGAGGAACAACACACAGCTGGGCTGTGAATAAGTAGGGCTTCTCAAATACAAATGGAATTAACTCATGTGTGGAATTATAAAGTTATGTCTAGTGGGGTTATTATTCAATTTTAGCAAAATTTGAGGACATTCTTCTCCCACTACTGCTGTCTTGGTTCTACTGACTTTATTGGTGGTGGGTAGGTATAGATGAGGCAAACCTTTTAATGAATGCAGTAGGTTTTCTTCTTGTCTTGGGTTAGCTGAGACTCAGAAAACTTTCTCTACAGCTCAAATTAACATGCATTAATTGAACAGATGTAGTAGTTTTGATTGTCTGTCTGTAGTGCCTCAGTTTTAAGGCTTGAAGGTTGTTTTGACCTTCTCACTTTGACTGTGGTTTGGAGAATTGACAGTATCTGATGTGTGAGATCTTTAATTTAAAAAAAATTTCTAAAAACATTTTTGAAATCCATGATAATTCCCTTCAGATATTTTTTCATCTCTTACTTGAAAATAAATCTAATCATCCACCAATATATATGCTGTCAGAAGAGTAATTACTTATTCCCTCAACTAATGTACATGTGCTATGTCACTCAAATTCTACAGTGTAAAGTGTAGCTTTAGATTAACTAAATTAGTAACTGCCAAGTATTGTGTTATTGAAATAAAAGGCAATTACAGCATCTTGCACCAGCTACAGAGCTATGTATTAAATACAGCTTAAAGCTGATTTCAGTTTATATTGATACCATAAAGAATGGATCGATTTTCTTCTCTGCCATCTCTTTGACTGCACCTTCCATCCCTACTTTGCGTCAGAATCAGCATTGATGTAGTCACATAGTCAGCTGGATCAGAGATCTGTCTGGAAAGACATTTAGCTTTGTTTTGATGGGCTGATTTTCAGCCAGGAGAAGTTTTGATCCAGCTGCAGTGCCAGCTTCCTGAGGAAGGACAGATAGCTGGACTGTTCCTTTTAGTGGCAGTGTGAACTTATATGAGCAGGATGTGGAACAGCACCTTTGGTTTGAAAAACCAGAACACAAAAGCAGGGGAAGTACTCTGTTTAAAGTGCTGTCTTTTTTAAAGAAAGTGGGATTGGGCTGCTTTTATGTACCATTCTATACAACCAAAGAACCTTTTATGTTTCTAAAACAAATAAAAGGTAGATAACTGTGTTAAAAATACTGTCTGCTGTTTTTTGCCTAGAATCACAGTGGTTGAGGTTGGAAGGGGGCTCTGGAGGTCAGCTGGTCCAGCCCCTCTGCTCAAGCAAGGCCACTTAGAGCCTGTTGCCCAGGGCCGTGTCCAGACAGCTTTTTAACATCTCCAAGGCATTTTACTTAAGAATTGTGATAAATATATTCTTGAAGTAATACTGTAACCCAAATCTTTTTAGAGCTCCTCTTTTTGCTAATGTTTAAGTGGAACGAACTATTTGGATTTATATAAAACATATTAATTCGGCACCATTATTAACAGTGTATCACCTGAGTCAAGCTTGATCACAGGTTATAACTTACACTAACTAGTACTTTAGCCTGGTAAATATGGGAAGTAGCTGTACACTGATTTTTTAAATATAAGGGTAGAGACCCCAAGGGTCAGTTCATCTGACCTGTTCATGTTCAGACTAAGTTGTAAGCATGTCTGCCTCACTTAAGGGAGTAGAGATGTATCACTCAGTGTACATATCATTCCTGAAAATGAAATCTTTGTTCTGTGTGTTTGTAATTCTGTGTTATTATCTTCATATTTCTGTCTTGCAGAGAAGAAAAAACTTGTTTATCTAAATATGAAGACTTTTTTCTAGACAAACTGTACTTCTCCTATATTGTCCCATTGTATTAACCCACTGTATTCACAGTCACTATGACAGGATTTATAATCTTGCACAACCAGAAATTACTGCTGAGCATTTGATTGACTTCACATTCCTCTTTGTGAGGTGGTAATTTCTGTTTTGTTCTAAAAGCCTTATACATAAATTGTATGATGTGGCCCTTCTCCCCAGCCGGCATATATCCAGTTTTCTGTAACTGTAGTTCTTCCTGACATACTGAAGTTTCATCTGTAAGTCAGCTGGGAAATCCGTGCTACCTGTTGAGTGCTACCTGAAGAACTTGGGAGCCTTCAAGGCTTGTTACATTTTATTAGGGGTTGTGTAAATTCTAATAGCCATGTGTCCCTCTGCTTTCTCAATATGGTAATTCTAGTCTAGGACTTCTTATGCAGAATTCTTCCATGGGGTGGGTGAACATCTGGAAAAAAAGTATTTTAAGCTCTCAGCTTACTGACAAATGCCTGCTGACATGTTCTGTTTGAAATAGTGACTTGTTCAAATTGATTGAAGTGGGATAGTCACTCGAGCAAGAATCTTGTGTTAAGCAACTTCTACGAGGCACAGAAGGAGGGGCTTGGAAATTCAGTAGCATAATTGCTTACTACCTTAATTCTGCTTTAAAAAAACAGTGTTGGTCTGTTGATGCTGTAGTTCCCTTTGATTGGTAATTCAGGAGGACTGATGTGGCTCATACTGTTCTCTTTATTTCTCCAGTGGAGGGAATCCTCTGATTTTACTTATTTGTTCTTTCAGCATATGCAGATGACTATCCAGGCTCTCCAGGATGAGCTTCGAATCCAGCGGGACCTGAACCAGCTGTTCCAGCAGGACACCAGCACTAGAACCAGTGAGCCCTTTGTGGCAGAGCTTACAGAGGAAAACTTCCAACGACTTCATGCAGAGCACGAACGCCAGGCCAAGGAACTCTTCCTGCTACGTAAAACCTTGGAAGAGATGGAACTGCGTATTGAGACACAGAAGCAGACCTTAAGTGCACGTGATGAGTCCATCAAAAAGCTGCTGGAGATGCTGCAAAGTAAAGGTCTGTCAGCAAAAGCCACTGAGGAAGATCATGAGCGAACAAGACGGTTGGCTGAGGCAGAAATGCATGTGCACCACTTGGAAAGCCTTCTCGAACAGAAGGAAAAAGAAAACAACATGCTGAGAGAGGTAAGTGACCAAAGTCAGGGTTCATCTCCAGTCTTAAACTCTTCTCTGTCTCCTATTCATTTCACACTTGTAAGGAAAGAACCTTCCCTCCTCTCTATGAGCTCTCTTTCACACTACAGACTTCACAGAACATTTGCATGTGTCATGTGTTTGTGTTTAGGCCCCACTTTCCCCATAATCTCTTTAGGAAGCTCTGTAGGCAAGTTGTCACACAGACTGTAAAATGAATTTTTCTGTTCTATTGTAGTTTGAGAGAAAGTAGCTACCTGTATTTAGGTGAGAGCTGAGAGAAATCTTTGCAAGAGTAATGGATGATTGCTCTACGGTTTCCATGGAAACAGTCATCTTGCTGTGAAGAGTATTTGATAAAATTATTAGCTGCCCTGGATGCACAACCAAAAAAAGATTACTTAAAGGGACATTGCTGCACACATAGGAACTGCTTCTTGCCATCCCTATGAAAACAGAACCCCCCCCCTCCATTGTTATATCTGTATTGCACCTTACAGGAGTACCATGGCAGGCATTCTTCACTATTAATCATTCAAAACTAATTATAATAAAATGTAGGCTGTATATAATACAAATATCTTAGGAAAAGAAAAGAAAAGAAGTTATTATGTAGCCAGTGCCATTAAATTTCTTGATATTATTGAATGCATTTTCCTCTTGTGAGCCTCATAAAATATTTTAATAGTAACTTTATAGGGCTGAGAATTCAGCATTTGTTGTGCAGATGCACAGGTAAGTATGTGTATAAATGTATCAACGAATTATAAGATTTTATGCAAAGATTCTTTTACATACATCTGAGGCTTGAAGGCATGAATTGACAGCTATACATATATGTGTACTGTGTGTGTGAATGCCATGACCTGCTTTGCACACTGTGTGTTACTTCATGGTTCAGCATTTTTTTGAAAGCTCTACACATACATAGGATTTAATCCTCCTCTCTAAGAAGCCAGGAAAGCAAGGCCTGGCACAGAGATTTTTGATATGAGTGTATGCAGCAAATAAATGCTTCTTAGTACCTCCTATCCATATGTTATACATGGCCATACCCATTGTACTTGTGCTCTTGCAAGCATTTATGTAAGAAAGCTGGAGCCCATTGCATTTCTGAGCCAGATTTAGGCCAGATTTATTTTTTTTAGAGCAGTAATCTCTTGAGTGTCCGGAGTGAAGATAATATGATTCCAGAGTTTCTACACTACAGTTTTTCCTTTATTTAGCAACCAATGATAATTTTGTTCCAATTCTTGTAACTATTTCAGGAAGACCCTCAAGTGTCTTCCATTTGTTTCAACTCTTAAGTCCAGCAATGGAAATGAAAAGCTAGGAGGAGATACGTAATTTTTCAGGAATGCGGTTACATTTGTTCCTGCTGCTGCTGAGTAGATGTTGAAGATAGGAATTCTTGTTTCATTTACGCATATTTGGAAATCATCAGTCATTTAAATCCTTATGGTAAAAGATTTCCTAGAGAAGGTAGAGATGACTTACTGACTTTGAAGGTGCAAATGCAGTTTACCAAGTGTTTTAAAGTTAATTACTCCTTGCTGCTCACCTGGCTCTAATTAATTGGGAAGTGTAAAGTGGGTAGAGTGTAATTTTTAGCTCTAGTCATTTTTATGGTGTTGGATCCAGCCTTGAGTCTGAGCACCCTAGTAGCTTTGGAAACGTGGTGCTGTGTACAAAGATGCCAAATTGTCTCCTTGTGGAACTGGGTAACAACAGGAAGGGTTTTGTTAGTACCTGTGTGTTGTCGTTGATTTCTGAGCTAGGCTGAGCAAAGTGACCTCAGACTTACCTGCATGAAACTCAGGTCTTGTGCTTGGGGCTCCAGGAGGCTGGAGGAAATCAGAGGAAGTTGTTCAGCTGTATCTGACTTCATCTGGCTTCCTGAGCACCAAGTTGCTTTGCTCTGCAGTAGCTGGTTCATTTTGCTATCACTGTTCCACACTTAGAAGTTGACTCTGTGCAAAGCCTCTTAGGTATGTCTGCATCACCCTCCTCAGCTAAACTACTATCTATTTGTCTGTATTTCCATACTTTCAGGTTATTTTAGTCCTTTGCTACCCCAGATACTAACTATGGAATTTTTGAGCTGCCTTGAAGAAATGAATTTACTTCCTTGATTGTTCTATATCTGGCATTCCCAGTATCTAGAAAGGCATGCTAAACTCTTCTTTAAATACTGCTGTTAAAGGAAGCATTAGTATCTCAAAGGGATTTGCAAGTGCTTGGGAGGTCAGCATTTATGTTTCATGTTCTAATATGTTAGAAAAGTTGAGAAAAACTTTAATAACAGTTCTTGACCATCCTAGCCAAAGCAAGTTTTGAGATGTCAGAATCCATTAGTACTGTTTCTGACTTTACAGGTGTGTTAGATTTCTGATATAATATTTGCTGTGAATAATACTGAATATCTGCATCTTGAAGCAAAAATGTATCCCTCAATTTTTCATCTTTAAAGCCTACATGTAATTCCAAATATGATGTTGAGACTCAAGTTGATCATATGGTTTCTCAGACAAACAGTGCAGTTACGGTGGCCAGCACTATGACCTTGAAAATTAAATATTAATTGATTTATTTCTTCAGCTTTTGCTGTTACTGTTATTGAACTAAAGATTGCACTAATTTCCTAAGGAAAATAAATTCTGAGAGCCCAGAGTTGTGGTTCTGATAAGGTTATGACCAAGGAGTAGCTGTACTGGTTCAAGCCAACAGTCTCTTTCATCCAGCATTCTATTTCACATAATGGCAACATGCAGGCATACAGGAAAGGGGAAGAACAAAGCCAACATATTACTTCTCTGTAAAGCTGTCCCATCTCAAACTTTTTGTGACTTGTTAGTTTTGCATCCTTCATGCATCTGTCATCCAAGTAGACAGTCAATGTCTTCTCCAGCCCATGTAAACTTCTGCAACTGTAGCATTGTTTGGTGAGTGCTCCTAGAGACCTGCTCTCTGTTGCAGGGAGAACCTTCCTCATTTCTTTTGAGTTTATACCTGTCTCCCAGCCACTTGCTGTTGTGTTGGAAGACACAGTGAAAATGTGATCACTACCGAAGCTGTGTGCCACTCACCATTTTAGATTGTCATATCCCTTCCAAGTTCTCTCTTCTTCCAGGCTGAAAAATCCAGTGCTACTTAATTATTCCTCATGTAAAGGATATTGTATAGTTTTGATCATTTCCCTAAGTACTGTGTCAGTTTCCTATATCCAGATTATGAAATGGATTCTCCTGCAGCTAGTGAGAGGTATCTCCATAAGCAATTTGTCTCTCCTGGGCTTTTCCCAGATGTCCTGAATTCTGGGGTTCTCAACCTTTCCAGGAGAGATCCCCTCTCTAGCGTAGGATAGCAGCTTGCTGATACAGTCTCTCATTAACACAAAACAGTGAAAAATTAAATGTCTTATTGAACATCGGAACACAGACATGGATCTGGATGCCCTGGCTTCAGCAGATAACAGTGTGACTGCATCACATTCCTCTACCCTAGAAAACAAGCTTCATAGCTTATAAAAAGATGGCTGTTATTTTGAATACCCCTTCTTCAGTCTTATTCTAGACTCAACTTTCAGAAACAAAATTATCATACCAGCAAGAAATACTTGATGAAATCCAGCAGCTGGATTTTAGCTTCCAGAATAGCTCCTAAATTGCATTAACTGCCACCTTGTTGTTCCAGACTTGCCTGTTGCAGAATTACCAGTGATGGCAGTGACAGCACATAGCCAGCCATGCTCTTTTTGACAACATCCCTGCTTCCCCCTCCCCAAAACGCTAGATGCACTGAGTAGAAATACATTTTTGTCAGCTACACAGGTTAATAGACCAAATATCTGTGCAATTTATGACAGAATGTGATCTGATTGTATCCATACTTGATGTAAATACTTGTAGTACTATGAGCAAACTAACGTTAGTAAGGACTGTCCAACACAAACTGTAGACAGATGGCTGGTCGCAGCCATGATTTGGAAAGAAGGCTATTTATCTTGAAAGTTTGTTTCTTTGGGAATCAGTTCTACGTTCAAGATTTGCATGTTACAGTAGTAACAAGAGAAGAAACAACAGTAGCTTTACACTTTGTGTCAAAAAACTGTTTGGTAGTAAATTACATTTTTGACTTTTTTTTTTTTTTTTACTAATTGGGCCCATTCTAATAAGATGGATTTTTATTACAGCTGAGTCCAAAACTGAATGAAGGAGTTAGAGATGTAGTGCTAACAAATAAAGGGCAGCTTTGTATGTAAAACAGTCACTGAAGTGGGTTGTTCATGAAGACACTCATTCAAGATGAGCTCAAGGAAAGAAGCTATGGCAGAAAAAGCTATTATTTCTTTTCTTCATCACTGTTTGTTGAAATGGCAACCCCACAAAGTCCTGTTTGTGGTCTGCGTCTCACTTGTCTAATACGGCTTTTTTACAAGAACCGATCCCTCTTTGTAGCTATTTTGAATTGAACAGTGCCCACTTCATTGTGGGAATTAGTTCTAAATTTCTGTGAGCACTCTGTTCTGTTTCTGCTTGTGGTAGAGGTTTATCGGAGCAGCGAGCAGGCACACCAGACTTTAACATACATATATTTAGCTTTAGATTTTCACAGCTTGATACTGTGGTGACCAAACCGCAGCAGCAGGGAGCTCAGTGAGAAAAAATGGATGTGCCATCTAAACATGCCATCGGAGCCCCACAGAACTGTGCCCAGTGAAGAGAAAGGTTGTTTCCCTTATCTGACCAGATTTTTAATGAACTGTGACAAGTTTTGCAAACAAGTTATTTTTCCATGGGTGTGTTAAAATTCTTGACCTTTTCTGCTGCAAGCTCAGAGGAGGATTTAGAAATTTTAATTGGAGCAAATTAGAGTTATCTCAAAGAACACTTTTGTCCTGTTCCAATTTTGCAACATAAATAAGATACTTCTAGAGAGAATTTTTGTTTTGTGGGAGGAGATAGATGCAGTAACTGGAATTCTTACTACCATCATATGAGGGGATATCTTTCTGATGAGTTTAAAAAATTAGGTTTCTGCTTTTTATTTTGCTGCTTCATCTTTTTGACCTTTTAGAAGAGTATGGCAGGGGGAAACAATTTAAGTTGAAATAATTTAAATAGTTACGCAAATAGTTTTAAAACATACAGAGTTTTTGTAGGTGAAAATTTGCAAAAATGGGCTATTACAACATGAGATCATGCATAATTTATTATTTATACATTTTACTTTTTTGATACCATTGTAGTTTGGAATATTTTATATGTCGCTTTACAAATGAATGACAGTTAAAAATGTTCAAACTCATATAAAATTATTTTCATCTTTCCTCAGTTGGTAGCTTGATAGTTCTTTTAAAGTTGAAAAATTAGGGTGAAAAATGATGTATTTGTTTCCTGTTTTTCCAAACTACAAAAAAATCTTAAATGCCTTATTATTGTATAGCAGATTTCTAATTTTTGTATCATAGTCTTATGTGGGTATTAAGTGCCTGGAAAAAAAGCATAACTGCAGTCATCTGTCAGGCTGGGGCTTTTTATTTTATAGTTATGGTCTCATAGAGGTGAAATAATCCATAAAATATCAGTAGCATTTTTAGGAGGGGAGTGGGGGTTAAAGATAGAGATCTAATTCTTTAACCTATTTCAAAACAATATTTTTCTATATGAATGTGCTACTCTTCAAAGAGTTTTTTTCTTTTTATTCACGTATAGCCAAATGACCTACTATCTCATTTTAGTACTTCCACCCCCTATAAAAACTATGTGAAACAATATATAAGTCTGGCTGGGGATTAGAGGTTTAAAATGCTTGAACTTTAATGTCTTTTGATATTTTTGTTATATTAGAAGATTTTCTTTGTAAGTATGTATTACATGATCTGCTTTGTTTACAAATTATAGCCTAGGTGTCCTTTCCTGGGACATTTTAATGTTATCCTGCACTTCTCTTCAGTAAAACTGAAATTTGTGGACTTTTATTTCTGCAAGTGTGTAACATTGCCGTAGAAAAACAAAACATTGAAAATACCAGTAACAAGCTGGAAGCTAATTTAAGCACAAAGTGAATGCATTTGCACCTCAAATAAGAGAAGAGAGAAAAAATTAAGAATAGCACATATGTAAATGAAGTTCTAGATGATTAAGATTTTAATTTTTAATTGACTTATCTTTAGCTTTTGAATTCACATATCTGGCTTCATATTTCAACATGATGACTGGCTACTTAAAAGTAATTAGGTGGTTTGGGTCGGCCTCTCTCATCTTGCCTTGCTTTTACTCTAATTTTGTGTAAAAACATTTTGGGAGATTTTGCTTTTGTTTCTTGCTAATTAGAACAGTGAGATCAACTGGATGCTGTGCTTTAATTTTCATTTAGTTGATGCCTTTGTTAACAAACTTAAGTGTCCTAATATCTGAAGTTTTAATTGGATTTAGAAATATTGTCTGAATGGATTAATAAAATTGAAAAAAAAAAAAGAGATGAGTTTCTTTATCCAGGCAACTGGCTTCCAAACAACTTGCACCCTCCATTATTGATGTGTGTGCAATTTTCAGTGCATCTTGCAAAGTTATGCTGTTTTATAACACTGTCAGGTTCTTTTTCAGGGAATTATGTTGATCAGGCTTGCAAATGCGGGGAATGACAAGTGGGAAAATGCTGAAATAATTTCTGAAGGAACTACCGTGATTACTGCTTCCAAACTTGAATAACTCCATCATTTTAGTATCAAAACTCTAATAGCAATGAAATAAATTATACAGACCTCTTACTTTAAATTCAGTTTTTCAGTTCAGTTCAGTTTTATGTATTGCTGAAATAGAAGTTAAAATTACTGATATCGAGCACCTTTGAAAAACACCCATTAAAAAAATCCTAGAAGTAAACAATTGTAATACTCTCCAGTCACCTTCTGGCCCAAGGTATTAAAGATATTTATATAAATCTGTCATGCAGATTAAAGGGCTCTCCCACAGAGATGCAACCTTCTGCTCAAATAACAATTTCAAGTGATGGGGATTCCACAACCTCTCTGGACACATGGTTCAGCATTTAGTTGCTCTTACGGTAAAATCTTTTTCATATTAAGAAGGCTAAATTTTCTGTGCTTCAGCTTTTTCCTGTGGCCTATCATAAATCCACTTCTGAAAAGACTTCTCTGTCAGCTCTAGAGCTTCTAGTTAGTTCTAGAGAGCATAAAGTTTCTCCCCAAGCCTTCTTTTGTTTGAACAAACAGTTTTTCACCCTCTTCCCTTGCACCTGTGTTCCAGCCCCATCCATTTTGGTACCCATCTATCAGACTCACTTCAGCTTTTCCATGCCTTCCTTGTACTGCAGAGCCCAAAGTTGGGCACAGTGCTCCAGCAGTGGTCTCACAAGAGCTGCACAGAGAGAAATACCTGCTTCCCATCTCCTGGTTGTGTATTTTCGCTATTACAGCCCAAGATGCAGTTGGGCTGATTTGGATTTTTTTTCAGAAGGGCACACAGCTCACTCCCAATTCATGTCTTCCCCAAATTTCATATAATCTGTAGGCCAGCTAAGAGTACCATCTAACCCGTTGTTCAGATCATTAATGAAGGCACTGAACAGTATTAGCCTCTGAGGGCTGCCTGTAGTAAGCAGTTGCCCACTGGACTTCACACAGCTCATTACCAAGCCTTAAGCCTGACAGTCCAGCTGATTTTCCACCCACTTTGTTAGCAACTTATCCAGTCTGTGTCTCACAAATTTGCCTCTGTTGCCTCTGGATGTTTGGAAACCGTGTCAAAAGTCCCTAAGTCAAGACATGCAACAGCCATTGCTCATCACTTACCCACACAGCTGGGTACTGTAGAAGAAAATCAGATTAGTCATATATAATTTGTCCTTTTCCACAATTAAAGATCTATTTTATCTTATATATCTATTAAATAATTTCTAAAATGAACAATGATGAATACTGAACTGATGGATGTTCCTGAGATTTTCCTTTGGTTGTAACATCTACGTTTCATTGTAGTTAATTGTAACTCGGTTGCTAAAATCTAGGCAGGCAGAAAAGCTGTCTGAAAAACTAAACTTTAAGTATAAAAGATAAAGCATTAATTAAACAAGGCCTGGACTACATTGGACAATGAAACAGTATTTTTTACACAAGTAAAACTCCTCAGTCCACTAAATGATATAAAAAATCCAGCACAAAACATTGTATTTGATTATATAAAAACATGGGTAGGTCAGTTAATAAAAAAAAAATAAATCAGAATTACAACTGTGCTTTTTGTTGCATGTAATTTTTTTGACATTTTTTTAAAAAGAAATTATGTATAAAATACTATGTTTTTCTTATTCTCCCTGTAGAATGTACTGCCTGATTTTGTAAGTTTGGCAGGAAATGGAAGGCATGTCCTTTATAGCTTTAGAAACTCTTTATCTTGTGCCTGCTGAGAGATAAAGTGCTGTGTTCTTAAGCATATAGCCTACACCACTGTAAAATCAACAATGCTTGGAAGTGCACCTTCACATTTGTTCTAAATCTCATGCAAAATCACACGCATGAGCAACTTAAGGAATAACAACAAATGATATAGTCAGATTATGAAGAAAAAAATGTTCAGACTAAATTCCTACCTTCATTATTATGCACATGTCTATAATTTATCCTATTGATACTGCTCAGTATTGAGAACTCTTTCAATTCTAAACCATATTCTCAAATTTTGAATATTTTGGTATTTCTTGGTCAAGAAAAAAACCTGCAGATTTTGTAATTCTTTATTGTGCATTAAAATAACTTAATCATAACTATTGTTTACATATTCGGTGTTCTCAGTGTGTTTGATCAGCTGTTCTATGTAATTATGCTGACTAGAAAAATTACAGTATTGTTTCTCAAAGGAGTGCTGTGGTACCTTGCAGACCTACTTGTATCATTAGATTCACACCTTTTGTTTATATCTTCTTCTGTGGTAGTTTTTATTTTAAAGGAAGATAACTATTCTTAATTAAAAATTGGCAGTGATGAAATATGAATCACAGCTCTGGTTGAGGTGGCCACAGTGTTTAGAACTTCTATTTCTAGCCTTCAGTTTCTAGTTATTGCATCCTAATGTTTTTTGGATGGAACAACCCATTTTGAATTTTTGTTGCCTGTAAATGTAATTTCATGTTGGAATCAATTTGCACCATAATTTTTGTTTTGATTTTTTTTTTCTTAAGTGAAAGTTATGCTCCTTCAATCATTCTTTGAACTCTCTTAAATATATCAGTATCATTTTTAAATAGTGGACACACAAAAAGGACACAGTATACCTGTAGTGGTAGCACTAGTGCCATACAGGTAAGAAAGCATTTCTCCACCTGAAGCTTTTCTTGTTTATGTCAAAGAATTGTAGAAACTTTACTACCTTGTAATAATAGTGTATTAAATGTAAAACTTGGAACAGAAATGGGATAATAGAGCATTCTTCAATATTTGTGACAATATTATGAGGATATCTGGTGGCTAGAAGATCCCACTGGCTAAGCAGAAATGTGGTGCATATTTTTAGTAATAATTAACAATGAAAAACCTACATTTTACACATAAGTTGGGAACAAGGAGCTCTTTCCCCCTTTCGTTATCTCTTTTAAAATAAAGGGATTATTGAACATATAAAAGCAATGGAAACATACAACAGATTTATAAGAGCCACCTCTTGTTTTAATAAGTTGCATTCAAAGGTGCAAAGATGCTGAATTTTACTAATCTGTTATGGAACAATGTTACATGTGAAAGTTCTTTATGTGTGAAATTTGAGCTAAGGAATAGTTCTTTATCAAAATGGATAACTTGCAAGGATGAAGGTTTGGTTTTGTATTTTTCTGTGTATTATACCTGTGTGTGGCCCTGCATTTTTAATGATTGTGCAAAATCCTGTTTCGTAGATTAAAATCTTAATTTTTCAGTCATCGACAGGATGTGTGTCCAAAATAGAATCTGAATACACCAGAGATATCATATGTTAGTACTTCTCCATTCTGCCACTGAAAGACATGCATATAACCTGTATTTCATAATTAGAAAGGTTATCTATGCACTGTCTTCCTTCAGCAGCTGCTCTTAAATCTGTGTTTTAAGGCGGCTCAGTCTGCCTGTAGCCTTTTTTCAGGCTCTTCAGAATCACAGACAAAATTAAGCCCTTACTACGCAGTCAAGAGGTGGGAGGTGTTATTTTTCAGTGTGTTATGTCATCCAAATCACAGTGGAATTACTTAAGATGATAGAAGTAGGACATTTCCTTTGCTGTGTTAACATCCCTTTACAGACATGTTCTCCTGCTGTATATTCCATCTCTTCCATTTCCATAGTAGTAGCTGATTTTATGTTCTCAGGTCAGGAAACATGTCTCTGCACAAGTGGAAATTACCTAGTATGTAGTTGCACTACTGAAATAAAAATAATAGTGTGTCCAGAATAGGTTTATGGCATATTGTGATTTAACCATTTTAGCCTTTGCTTTCTCCGTTTCTAAAAGCTCACAAGAATTTGTTTTAATTTCTTTTATTAAACTGTTTCATTTTGTTCTACAATAGCAGGACTTGGATGGTTGTACAACTAATGTGACAGAAACAGCTGGTGATGCAACTTTCTGTATTTAGAGAAAGCTCATGCAATTCAGAATAGGATACTTTTCACTCTTGGATCTTTCTTCACCTATTTAAGCTTAAAGAATCATCTTCAGAATTATTCCCTTTTTCCCATACATAAATTTTCAAGGTATAAAAAGCTTCTTTTATTTTAATTCTGAAATTTGAGGAATTCAATCCCTCCTTTCTTCCCATCCCATATAACTTTTCTGTAAGTGGACATGAGTTTGAATGTGCCGCTGGGATATGACTGGGATGTCTTCAACATTGGACTGTTTTTCCTGATTTCCACTCAAAGGAGATAAAGGACATCCTTGGAGTTCTATTGTTTATATGCATATTCTTAATAAGTACTCTCATAGCTGAGCAGAGATTACAGAATAATTTGGTGTTATACCAGTATAGGATGCATGCTATGATGAGCATTCCCAAATACCACCTAACTTAAAATGTTGTAGACAAGAAAACAAACCTTCTTCTGGAATTTCTTGATATTATCATTTGCAGGCATCAACTTATGCAAAATTCTTCTTATGGCCCTTGTCATGTCATTACACTCTTCTGTCTTGTTCACTTCAAAGCTATATAAGAACACTTAACAATCTTACAAGTAGTGTTTTCAGTATTTTGAAAAGCACTATACAGCTCTACCTTTCTCATTCAAATAACTAATTATATGGAATAAGTTGAATATATCACTGCCATACAAAATCTCTCCACCATGTCTGTTAAAAGTACGTTTTTGTGGATGGCTTTTGGGATTTGTTTTTTAGGGAAGTGTGTGGCCAAACTGTGTGTGTGTGTGCACATACACACTTTGTTAAGTTGTTAATTGACATCACAGTTTGTACTCTGGGCACCAAAGTATTTTTATGGCATACAATATTAACATTCTAACAGTATTCTCATTCCTAAATTTAATATTAGTGTGTGGTGTAAGGACAATACTATTTTAGGACAAATAAAGAAATGGAATAGTTACTATATGGTTTCTCCTGTGTTCACACTTGTTGTCTTGAAACTTTATACGGTAGAACAAGTTGTTTCAGCTTTTGATCATTTTATTCCCTAGCAAGCATCCTGAAACATGCTGGTTGTGAATTCACATCAACGGACTTTTTTATCCTCCTGTCTGTATACTCTGAGCTTCTAGAGCAATGTCCTACACAGTCATGTACTTTTCAGCTACCCTCAGTGCTCACTGGACAAAGATTTTCATTCTGTACATTTAAATGATGCTACTCTGGAATGAAAAATGCTGGGAAAAAAGTGAGTTAGCGACAGCTACACCCTATAGCTTTTTGAAATATAAACCACAGTGTTACTGCTTTCAGTAAGCATCTAGTCAAATGAATTGCATGTATATCTTCCATGAGAAACTATCAGGAGTTTCAGTTTATTAGGCAGATGATTGAGCTTGTTAGTAGGCTCAGCTGTCATTTCAAGGGTTTTTTGAGTTAGTAGGTAGTCAAAGATGCAGTTTCTGTTGTGCGTTTTTAACTGAAGCTGTGATTCTGTTGAATGAACTTTCACTATTCTTTCTTTGATATGGGAAGTGATAAAAGAAAATATATGAACTGGTAACATCAGAAAGCAGCATTGAGTTATGCTATGTAGTAAAAAGAGAAGCTTCTAGTAATGATGTTTGTCCTGGGACATAATGCCATTAGCCTAATTCTTGCTTTCTTTTCTGCTGGTACAGGAGATCCATCGTCGATTTGAAAATGCTCCTGACACAGCCAAGACAAAGGCTCTGCAAACTGTTATTGAGATGAAGGTAAATGATTGGATATAGGGCCACAGCAGAGTTTGTTCTCTGGAAAATGGTTTTTCATATGAAAGGTGGCTCTACCAAATACCATATACTTCTGTCCGTCTTATAATTTCAAATAAATATATTTATTTTATACCATACAGATTTCCTTCAGTAAACCAGCAGTCCATTATATTACAAGAGTAGGAAGGATAGATTAGGATGAAAGATTTGCAGGTTTTTATGATTATGTGGGTTCTTTCCTTTTTGTATCATCAACATTTTAAATACTCCTTTGCATTCTGTATGTCAACAAAGTTAGCAAACTCTGACATTCACTTAAAGAACAGATCATATAGCTAGAAAGATGTCCGTGTGTCATCATAAACCAAACTCTTCTAGATGAACTTGTGATTAAATTCTTAAACCATTAACTTAAGTATTTAATGGACTGATGGCAGTTTGCCAAGAGCTCAGGAGCTACAAATGAGTGTGTGGTTTACACAGCTTTTTGCTATTGTATTTCGTATTGCATTGCCCATAAAGTACAACAAATAGGGTTTGGACAAATACAATTAAAAAATTCATCTTTTGCAAGATTCTTTTCCATTTTGTATCCCTCCTTTTTCTTTTCCTTCCTTTTTTTAACTACCACCTTTTTCCATTATATGTCAATGTTTTCCATATTCATACCCCATCTTTCTACTCTAAAGCCTTGCTGTCATTCTTTTATTAGTCATCTTTATAGTCCATAGGAATGAAAACTAATTGACCATCTAGTAACAATAAGCATCTTTACTATCAAAAGAGAAACACACCAACATTTCTGGGAAATGATATGAGCACTAAAACTAAATACTGCTGTAAATTGCAACATATCACTTCACCTTACTTCTCTGATTTTTTGTTGCAAACGTCTGCTTACCAATTTTAACTTAAGCATCCAACATTAAGCAGCTCGATCTTGATAATGGTCCTTTAGGAAAATCTTACCTTATGAATGAAAACCTGTATGTGAAAATTTTTCATGCTTTTTGTTCAGTTGCGCTTTGATTATCAGATAAAGAAAAAATTATTCAGGTTTTGTTTGTGAAATACTGTAGGATAGTTTCAAATCTTACCTGTCTTTCAGGAAAGCCTAAATATTTTAAAATGAAATTTAAAAAAAAAAGACTAGGAGATTACAAATGATAAATGCATATCCATGTTCACAAATATGCATGAAGCTCTGTGTGTTGTATGAATCTATTCTTGCTCTTCTTAACACATAAAACTTCTAGAGAAACAGTAAACCAAATAGACTTAATACCTCTGATCATCCAGTAAAACTATGAGGATAATGACAGATTGACTTCTTTATTTTTCAAAATGGATATTTTTAAAACATGAAAATGTTTTGTATGTTGTATGTGTGAGCCAGAATATTTGACAAATCCTTTACTGCTCTATCCAATCAAAAGTAGATTGTTTCATTTTTTCCTTGCTTACAGTGCTTTTCTGTTCTCCATTTGTGACCCCACTTGAATTTCTGGTGACACAAATGCAATTTTTTGTCACTCTTGCAGTGACATTTTGCTGTCCATTCTATTATAATTAAATTTCTCTGGTTTATGCTGGCTTTGCATTGCAAGGCAACTTCTCTTCACATTGCTATATTTATTCATCATATACTGTATCCCCACACTGAGCCATGTTTTCTTTCAGTACTAAACTCTTGCTTTCCTTGAAAGGCAAAAAAACGTGAAAAATTATTATCTAAGCTGTCAAATGTAGAGTTGTAGACTGATTTCTCCGGGAACTTCAGGAGTAAATTTCAAGGGTGGAGACATCTCCAACAAATTATTTCCTTTTTTTTCACTCCAGTGGTGTGTTAACAAATCATCTAACTGTATATCTTTGTGTCTCTTCTACTTGTTTTCAGGATTCAAAAATTTCCTCCATGGAGCGTGGCCTCCGGGATTTGGAAGAGGAGATTCAGATGTTGAAGTCAAATGGAGCTCTGAGCACAGAGGAACGTGAAGAGGAAATGAAGCAAATGGAGGTGTATCGTAGTCATTCCAAATTCATGAAAAATAAGGTATTGAAAAAACAAATTATGCGATTAAGTTTAAGTGAGCTTAGTGAATAGATGAGAGAATTTTCATACATCAGTTAGGAGTTATTGTCTGGTTTCCCATTCAAGTGCTGGGAAACAATTTATTTGTATTCTGCCATGAAGCCTCTAAAATAACTTATAAATATTTAAAAGAATTTTAAATTTAAATTTGAAAATATTATGATGCTGGTTCAGTAAGGTCAATGGCCCAAATTCTCATTTTTTGTCATGCTTGATTTTCTTTTATTTCAGAAAGATTCTGTGTTCTAGCTTTAGACCATTGCTGATCCATTATAGTTTTAGGTTTTATTTGGTCTGAAGTCTTTTCAAATGTAGTCTGTGGAAAAAAGGGTACTTCTTTTTGCAAAGGTTTTCTATAACTATTAGGCCTTTTCATTATAAAAATACTGAAAAGAGAATGAGCTGTCACTATAATGGCTTTCCATTTCGTTCTCCTTTCACTGGAGTATATAAAAGTTAATTCTACAACAGTGGTGGTGCTGATGTTAAATTGTCTTGTTTAGAATACAGACAAGTGCAGCATTGAGACACGTTGATCCTCAGATATAAGGATAAACACTAACTAATGAATTGTTTATGTGCACAAGTCAATTTATTCTTTGTTTCTCGATCTTCTAGAGGGCGCAAACATTCTTTAATGAAGATTCAGACCCCCTTGTACAGTAAATTTAGGTATATTGTGAGCAGTCCTGCTTTTCTTAGTTAACTTTTGTGTACTCTCTGCAAGCAGTATTCAAATCCCTGGAACAGAGGTTGAAAGTTACTAGATCCTGAACAATTGTCCTGCATTTGTCCTGCTTGAAATTATTTGTCAAAAAAATGCTGGATAAAGTTTCTTGGAGAAGTGTTAGTTGCCCTAAAGTAGAAACATGTACTAAGTATGTGTTTATTCCACTTGCCTCACTCCCTCTCACTAATTTACCTCAAGATAACCACATCTATTTTTGTACTTTCATCCTTTCCTCTTCTTGGTTTCTTCTGGGAGCTGAAGGGGATCCCTTCAAATTAGGTATGGAGAGACTATTAGAGCACTTCTCTTCCTTCCATCATTTCTTCTTTCCTTTTTCCCTTGTTAGCAACTCTTCAGTTTCTACTTCTTCTCTCCCTCTGTGGACCTATAGATCTGTTCAGCTACTTGATTTCTGAATCTCTTCCATCTACTGTGTCTACTCATTTATTTTCCTGCAGAAAATTCACTCCTTTTTGGTAACTCTTTGCTCATGACTCATAGCCATCTTGATATGTTGCTGTCCTACCTTGTTTTGTAATTGCACAACATTTTTTTTTTTCAGTGTCACATTGTGTAGTAATTTCTGGCTGTATTTTGACAATTAACTTTGTTTCTCTTAAACTGAAATATGTCCTTTTTCCTGTTGTAATTTCCTTATTGTTTCCAGTTTCAAAACTGTTGGGTTAAGTGCCCCATACTTAACATACGTAAACATAACGATAACTATACATCTTTTGTTTCATAATCAAATTCTTGTCTGGCAGCCTATATGACATTACCCAGACATTAAACTTTTGAGAAGACTTAATGAAGAATGGAAGAGAAAATGAGTGACCAGTTCTGATTCTTCTGCTCAGTTTTTTGTCACTTTTAGTTACTTGGACTGAAACAGGGTAACTAGAAGCTGACAGATAATAAATATTTAAAAGCATAACAATGTCGTGACAGGTAGAGCAACTGAAGGAAGAGCTAAGTGCCAAAGAGGCTCAAGGGGAGGACCTGAAAAAAAGAGTGGCTGGTCTCCAGACCGAGGTCTCTGCAGTAAGATCTATCTTTTGTGTGCAGTGGCCATTCACGTGGGCTTGGTAGCTCTCTGGCTTTTGGAGTAGCTTTTCTTCTCTTACCCTCTTCGCGACTTGATATAACAAGTAGAACTAACAGCCTGCTCAGCCTTGTAGCTGCCTTCTTGTTCACATGGTTTTAGTGTCCGTATATAACATCATTCTTCAGCTGAACATCTCTATTTGTTTTGTTGCTGTTTTTTTAATGGTATGAGCTATTTGAGCAATAACTTAATCTTCTCTATTGAAGCTGATTTTCAGAAGTATTCAGCACCCATTTTGTGAACAGACTTTCAAAGAGATTTCCTTTTCCCAGTGAAACAGAACTAATTAGAAAACTTTTTTTTTAAACCCTCTTAATATTGTTTCACGAAAAATAACAAAAACTGGATGCTGAATGCTTTTAAAACTGATTGTTCATTTTTAGCAGCATGAAAGGTTATTCCTTTGCAGTGAAATTAGTTTCACTCAAAAGAGCAAACATAGTGTCTCACCAAGAAGAGAGATGTGAGTACTTGATCCTGTCTTAACTTCTCTTGCAACTTGGAATGGTGTGCGCTGTGTTCTTACTAAAGAGATTTAGCACATTGACAATGTGGGCTTGCAGCTCTGAAATGGGGATTTCTAGAGACAAGTGTCTCAGGATGCTATTTGGGAATTTTAATATAATGAAATGTGGTAAATATCTCCTCTGAGATGACCTCAAAAAGAATCTGTTTTTTTAAAGATGGCCAAAATGGTTTGTGAAAGTTTTTCTGTAGTTCAGGCTAGCTAGTTATTGGAAAGGTTTGTGCCATCTGAAATTATTTAAGGAGGCTTTTTTTGTTTAGATACTCTAGAAAACATAACCATCAGTATATAATTCATCTCTTCCCAGCTGTTCTGCTGTGCCTGGCCATATTGTGCAACTGGTGGTATTGGCCAGTGGCTGACAGCAGGAGTAGTGCTGTTAACATCAGTAACTTTGTATTGAATTTAAATGGATGGCAAAATCATTCTCTGTACATGTCTGCTTTTAATAAAAATACAAAGAAACAACCTAGTTTGTTTGAATTAAGTGAACATAAAACTATTGAACAGTTCTATAAATCCTTCTTCTACACTTTCCTATTGCTCCATTTTAAATTAGATTGTGTGAGGTTTTTCGAGATGCATGTCTTCCTCCTTCCTCATCTGCTCACGTACACCATTTCACACTTATTTTGATGCTATTTTGATACTCTTTGGTAAAGAGTTTTCTTTCTTTGACTGCCCATTATTGAAGCAGTGTTGTCAAGCAAAAGCCACATTTACCCAAGATTTTTCTCTCAGTTGTTTCTACTAGTATGTGTATTTATTCTAGTTAAAAATTAAGAAAAATATATAAATAATACCATTGTTTTGTTCTTGACACATTCCCAAGCATGGGGGATGACCTGGACAATTCTTTCAGTTTGCGATGCCCTTTAATTTCTGTTTTGAAGCATTAGACTACATACTTTTGGGAATAAGGGTTGTGGGTTTTTTTAACGTGACAAAATTGTTGAAGTTAAAAAAGGGAAAACCATTACCTTTGCTATATAATACGTAGCAGTGAAATATTGCTATTCTTTGAGATCTATAGAAAGCAAACAAGAAAGCTGATTATAAATTTGGGCATGCATACATATTTAGACCTTTTTGCCCTCTAGTTAATTTTTTTTTCAAACCAAATAAAAATTGTTCTGAGTGATTGCACTTAGAAGCTGTTTCAGCTCATTTCAATGCTTTATTTTAGCATTTCTTTTTGTGTTTTCAAATTATAATCCAACCTACATTTGTTAAACTTTGCATTTCTGTACTGATTTGGTTTATTAAATTGAATCTAGGATATTCCTCTCTACAAAATGCAATTCCACAAACAGTTTTCATGTTGTTTTGATGTATATTTGCATCTGCTTTAGGAAGCTTCCATTACTTAAAAGGCATTTCTTATAAGAATGAAATGCTGGTCTTGTAAATAGTGGGGAAAGTAAAGATGTTTTACATACTCTATAAGCATGAGGCTGGATTAATAAGTGGAGAGATGGAGGGAAACTTGCTGATTTGACATTTCAAAGCAAACATCATGCTTCTGAGAGAGCCATAGCTATCTCACCTTTTCCGATATTATAGGGTAGGTAGGGTAGGGATACTTTCTCATTGCAGTTCTGCTTTATCTTCATTAAAAATGTATCCCTGCTAAGTATCTGGTTTGGGTAAATCCTTTGGAAGATGAATAAGAACAGGCTGACTCTGTTAAAAAGAACTCTCTTGAAAAATCGATACTGTTGCTTCCCTGTCTTCTTCCTAGTATCCTTTGCTCATGACACAAATTTTTGCTAGTCTCTCATTCAAGATAAATGAAAGCTTCACAGTTTTGTGGGATAAGTTTAGAGTATCATACTGTTTGTTGGAAGTTATGTGTATTTATAGTCATTTTTGTAGGGAAGGTATAAATTATTTCTTCCTTTGCTTGTCTTTTCTTTCTTTTTCAGATTGGCCAGGTGAAACAGGAGCTATCACGCAAAGACACTGAGTTGCTGGCCTTGCAGACAAAGCTGGAGACCCTCACAAACCAGTTCTCTGACAGCAAGCAGCACATTGAAGTTCTGAAAGAGTCTCTTACAGCTAAAGAACAAAGGGCTGCCATCCTGCAGACAGAGGTGAAATGGGCAATTCTGTAGTTACTGACTTTATAGAGAAGGAGATGTTTTGTTTCTTTTTATTTAGATTGTACAATCCCATAGTCACTCAGTAGTGCTTGTTCTGTGTCTGATTATATATTTGATCCTCTAGGCTGGGGGATTGATCGTAAAGACAAATATGTGTCTGTAAGTGCTTAGCTGAATTGGAAGTTACAGTGTCTACAGCTGGGGGGATTTATTTTAATAACTGCTAAAAGAGAGCAGAAAAAGGAAGAGCATTGCTGTAGCATACATCTCATGGAAGCTGAACTACTACTGTCAGCATTTAGAAATCTTGCATGTGAGCCTGTGTTTACACCTAAAATATGGGCTTTTGTGTTTTGTGATTCATATCCCAAGATAAAGGAAAAATACTTTCAAAACTGCATTTCAATAGGAAATGCCTAATAAATTCCCATATTATGTAGGACCCAAGTGTATATCTGAGCATCAAGTAGATTCAAGGTACAGAGTAAATGTATTGCTACTGGACATTCTTGAAGGGCAAGCATGGAATGCTGAGTGCAAATGGAATTTCAATCTGTGGATTGGAGAACTGTAGTGCTAGTGGAACTCCAAAAGATGGCAGTGATGCGTCAAGAACTGTGTGTGTTGTCGCATCTAAAAGAGTAGACAGCCAAAAGACCTGTGAAATAGGCATGCAGAAAACTTGTGGATAATACTGGTACAAAGATTCCATATTACAGTAGCGTTTATCCTTTAGCCAAAGTCAGTCAATCTGTGAGTGCATGTGGCCTTACTGACATGAATAAATCAAGTTACATAGTAAATAATCTTTTGCTGTTGTAACATGGCTTTTCTGATTATTCTCAGATTTATGTAGAAGTTGAAATTGTTTTAGTGGGTATAACTGTGAAAGTGTGATGGTTTACAATTATAAACCTATTGTTAAATTTGTTCATTCCTTTTTGATAGTTCAGGAATATACCCTAGATTCCTATATGTTTATTTTTAAAGAGATATTTACATTTCAAAATACCATTGAAAGTAGGTATTATGTAAATAAACATTTTCAGAGATAAATTTCAGTTTTTGATCCAATAGAGTAATTGAAAATATAGATCTGTTACATCACTGTGCAGTACTGTAACAAACCTACAAAGCTAGAAAAACTTTTCTCATTTTTAAATAATAAATAGCAGTATTTTTCTGCCCATGAAAGATGAAGTTCTTGAACAAATGTACTTTCTTAATAAGCTAAAAGGTCGTAATTTCAGCTGTAATGGTAGATACATTTATTCAGTTAAAATGTACAAAATTTAAACAGAATATTTAAAAAGAAAGACTTGGTTATATACCATTGATAGATACTCAAAACATTTTGATTTTATTTTAGCTGAAGGCCAAAACACTTTTTTTAATATGGAAAATCGCTCTACTATCTTCTAAATTCCTCTTATATATAACGAATGTGAATGCATAGCATTGAGATGTTTTTCATTGCATTCTGTAATGATTTGGAGTTTTTATAAAGGAAAAGATTCCTTTCCATACAAGGATTGTCACTGGGAATGTGTTAGCAATATGAGATTGATGCCTTAAAGGGTATGCTTAATATTTTTAAGAATTCACTTTAGCTAGGTAGCTGAATAACTTGAAATATTAAGGGCCAGAAGAGCCTGTATTCCTGTATGTTTGCATTCTTGTGTGTAGATAAATGGGGTATAAGGCAAAATATAGAGTCAGGCTTCCAGGCCTACTAGAGGCTGGACATAGGTGAGGTTAGTTAATAAGGGACAATTCTGTTGGATGTTGGGGGAACATAGAAGTAAGGTGAACGTTAATTGGGTGGTATGGGGGGTGTGCACTCTAGATGTTATAAAAATGGGGAGATTGTTACGATTTTCCTCTTTGGATCATGGGGCATTGACCAGTAAAGCTGCTTCTCCCCTTCGCTCCGTGTTTTGCAACTTTTTTATCTGTCGCCCTTATGGCATCAAGATCCTGCTTGGCCTTGTTTGTTGGCAGCACTGGTCAATGTTGAAACATAACTAGCTTCTCTAAAGACACCTAGAGAGTTGTAAGGTGGAAGAGAGGTTCAGTTTCTGACATATATTGTCAGATAGATGTTTTCTTAGGAGATTGGTATTTTAAAGTCGTATTTAAATAAATGTTTTAAAAGATAAGAGAATACCTTCATAACCCTCACCCTTTTAGTTTTCTGTTAAAGAAACCTGGTCATAGGTGGGGAAAAGTGCTGAGATAATGTCTCAAAAATGGATTTGCCACCTGCCACACTAGAACTAGAAACTAGTGAGCTGTTTGTGAGGTGTTTATCTAAAGGGATATTGGGTGGAGAGGATATTGTGGCTAACTTTTCAATTTGTGAAGGAACTTTCAAAAATAGCTCTAAAATTCTACAGTCTCTTTGTAAACAGAACAAGAAGTAAGTCCGTATTTATGTTGGAATTAAGGCTTTATAATGTTTGTTTTACTCAGTGAGCCCTTTAGTTTAGGTTGGTGCCAGAAGGTGTGTGGCTACTATGGGAGGTTACATTAACCAGTGAGAACGTTCCCCTTTATTTTTGTGTACTGCTCAAGCTGGCATGGTTCTGTAATTAGTCTGTTCCTATGGTAAATTCAGATTAATATTCAGTAGAAAAATGAATCTAGTCCTCTGGAAGTTTTTATTGGCTCTGAATGTCTCAGTAGAACATAAATTTTTCAAATAACCTTTCTCTATTGGGATTTATACTGGCATTTTGAAACTATAGTAGACTCTCCCAAATCAGAGACGGGGAGTGGATTACATTTGGTGAGGAATGTACAAGTGGGAGCTGAGTGTCTCTAATAGCACCAGCTACATGAAAGCCTATGCTGACACCTGTGAACATTCAGGTCAGTTCACAGAACTGAGTTCACCGTATTTAGGTATTTAATATCTTGTGTTAGAGGTTGTGGAAGAACATTTGAACTGATTTCTGACCTGAGCAGGTGCTGGAAGCAGTACATTGGAGTTTGTAACCCTAGCAAGAACCAAACAAGCCCTGCACAAAGGCAGATGTGGGTACCTTTGCTCCATGGCATGATCGTGTGATCTAAGTTGTCCAGGTCACTGGACAGAACTGAATTTTTTATAAACTCATTCTCTTCTATAAACTATATGTCATATTGCTGCAATCTGTATAAGGAGATGAAGAGTCAACTCTAATGTAATTAATAAGAAAAATTAATGTCAAAAATAGAAAATTACATCTTGTGAACTACAGCTGCATTTAAAATCAGTTAACAAGCATAGCTTTAAAGTCTTAATTATAGACTATGCTATCTGTAAAATGTTTAACTCTTTTTTATATTATATGATACACTTGCAAGTTAGTAATGAAATGTCACAAAACTGATACTTTTTAAAATGTACTCATACTTGGAGACTTCACATGACAGCAGCTACTGCAGGTGAAAAACAACTCTTACCTCACATACCAAATACAATTTCATGTCTGCCTGTGCATTTCTCAACTATCTTTGAATTCTGAGTGCTGACATAGAATTATCTGCTTTAAAAAGTGGCTGGCTTCTGTTAGAAACCATTACAAGTTCTAAACACACATTTCAGGATTGGTATTCCATCTGTTCATTTTGCTGCCTTTACTGTAGTCATACCAACAGAGAATTAAAATTTTGAATTTTGCTATTACAGAGAAATTTGGGCTTGGATATAGCATAGGACAGATTGTACCTTCTTATACCACTGAATGAAGTATGGTTTCGTTCAATGATCTAAAATGATAGTTCAGCCATGGTTTGAACACTGACAGGTAGATGAGAAGAATCACTCAGGAGAAGAGTTGCATGCTGTTTTTTCTAGGCATCTTTAACCCAAGTGTCATAACAACCCAATTGCTATTGAGCAGTGGAGATGATGGTAAAATTGAGAAAAAAGCGTGCAACCTAAGTCTTGTTGACTCAAGTTCCTGAGTCAGTTCTGAAACTTGCTGAGGACTTCTGAGAATTTACATGATTTCCCTATAGGTTGGGAATATTCTGAAAGCTAAGACTGTTCTTACAGAATCCAAGATTTTAAAGAAGGCTTAGGATTAAATTTATGTTAAATATTGTTTCATTTATTGTGTTTATTCTGGTAGTCATTTGAGCTACTTTTTCTTAGAAACTTGGACTTCTACATGCTTAATGTATGGCTAGACACATTAAGAACAGAGCCACAGAGTATTGTTTCTGGAACTGGAAAATTCTGTGAAGATAGATAAATGGTTCCTAACAAGCTTTTCATATATCATTCTTACAGTGAAGAAATCTAAGTCTTGTGTATGATACCCAGCTCAAGAGAGGTACCTGTGGTACCTGTACCTGAGGAGGCTGTTGTGTTGAAAGTGGCAACCAATCTGCTTATTTTACTAAAGCTTCTTGGGAAATTAGATGTTAATTGCAGGTCAAGTTAGCAAGCCTATTGTTACAGGAAAGCCTAGCAGTTGCCTGAATTGTACTGTAAGATTTGCATATTTAAAGACATGGCAGTCTATTACTGTGAAAACAGTTAGGTTAACCCAAGGTTAAGACAATACCATCCAAGAATCTGAAATCAGGAGAAGAGGCGTCAGCACCTCAGTAGCTGTTTGTCTGGTCATTTCCATGTACAGAGAAAATCTTAATCTGACTCTGTTGAAGTTGGCATCACCTGACTCCTATGGACCTCAATTCTTGTCACTGTGGAAGGATGCCATATATAAACTGAGCTGACGTGAACAAACGAGTGCAGTGTTCTGCCAGGAATAGTGCTAAGGTGATGATTGTGTGTCCCACCAGCCTTTGAAAATACTCTTGAAAGTGTTTTCTATGGTTTCCTAGGCAAAGACCTCACACAAATACAACCACGAATGGAATTTACCCCAAACCGTAAGCTAATATAGAGTTCAAAGAGAATAATAATCAGAAAATGGAAAGCATTCTGTGGATAAATTTCTATTTGCTGATGTTCTCTTTTCACTTAATACTGTGCTGTACACATCTGGGCTGTCTCAAATATTTTGCAACACAACTGTTGAGAGTATGTGGATTTTTTTGTGAGGGAGATTTTCAGTTTTCCTTCAAGAATTAATAGAAGTGACTCTTAGCTTTAATATCCAGCAATCTATGAAACTGCATGCTTTTGTAAAAAAAGATAAAGCCTGATCCACCTGCTAAACTTTTCATTGCAAACACTAGACACCCTATAAATCATATTTGGGTATACCTGGTACTCTAATATCCCTACAGATTATACACCATGCCCCACTTGCTGGGTGAAAGGTCAGGAATGTGATTTTAATAACACATGTGTAAGTGAGAAGGCTCCAGACACAGAGGTGGCAGCAGGATTGCAGCACTGATGGGGAGAGCTGGGCAGCTCTTTTCTCCACTGGCAAGTGCTTATTGCTGTGTGTGAAAGGAGTCAGACAAAACAGCAAAGGATTTTGCGAGTTGTAGTGGTTTGAACTACTGTTTTTCACTAGGGGCGTGCCCAACGATGACGAAAAGACTGAACAGAATTTGAACAGCAGGGAAACAGTTTATTTGTCAGGTTCAACCAGGGGGAAGAAAACAGCTCAGGGGAACCCTAGACATAACACAAAAATACACCTGAAAAAGTCACACAAAAAAGGAAAGAAAAAAAAAAAAAGAAATAAACAAGCTGCTTCTCAAAGGCCAGGCAGGCTGGCCAAGGAAAAGCAGGGCAAAGGAAGGGGAAGCCACCTCTCTCTCTCTCTCTCTCTGGTGGTATCACTCCCAGCCCTTGAAGTCTCTGCAAAACACAAAGAAGTGAAAAGCACCCCCCACCCCAAGAAAGCCACTCGGGGAAGCTTTTCACTTGTGATTATGCTGGCTTGGCTCTGGTGCCGAATGTGGGTGAGTCAAGCTGTGGGGTCTGGGAGCTGGGAGGAGAGGGGCCATGCTGCTCCCCAGCTCGCAGGAAGCTAAAGAGAGCAAGGACTTCTGTGTTCAGCCTTTTTTAGCCCTCCAAATCTCACGCACATCTCGCTGTCTTCTTCCTGGCTTCACCATCTTCTGAATGGCCAGCGGTCTGGGCTCCACCTCTCTTCTGGGATCTTCACTTCTGGCAAAATGGCAGTTCCCACCAAAACCTGCGTGTTTGGTGCTTGGAGATGCCATGTTTTTACCAGCCACGGGTCACCCATGGCACCCTCAGAGCGGCCCCCACCCCTCCGCACGGCTACTGCCAGCATGGTGCCAGCACGGGGCCTCACTGCTGTCTCAGGGACTCTCGCAGGAGGGACTCCCCGGGACCGCGGGGCCACCTATGACTGCCTGGGGCAGCCACCAGCGCGGCTGCTGCCCAACGCTGATTGCGGCCGCTGGGACACTCCCGAGGTTGCTGCGCCACGGGTACTCGCTGCTTACAGGGACCTGTCATGGGCGGCCAGGCCGCCCATGGGGGCGCCTGCCATGGCCAGGACCCATACAGATCCCGGCCAGGGCACCGCCATCAAGGAACAACCAGTGGGGCATCTGTGCTGGGGCGTGCAACTCCCGCCAGATGCTCCCACTGCTGCTGTAGCCCACTGCAGGTAACAGGGACTGGGACCAGCCGCCACCTGGGGGAACAGGGAGTGGCGCTGCTTGCGCCAGTACCGCACTGGCCGCCCCGCTCGTGCCGGGTCCACACACCTGCGCTGCACTGGTGCAGGACCTGGGCTTGCTGTGGTGTGGGCGCTGGCCACAGGCATGGCTGCTGCTGGTGGCACTGCTCCTGTCTCTCCCCCTGGCGCCGCGGCTGCACTGCGAGATGAGCCACCCCCGTCCCCTGCCGCCACTGTTCCCCAGGACCGGGATGGGAGGAGCACCCACCCCACCACCCTCCCCGGCACTGAGCCACAGTGAGTGAGGATGGGGGGCTCCGCACCAGTCAACTACAGCTGCTCTCCTGACCTAGGGAAGACCGTAGGGAGACGGCTGGGGCGACCCCCGCCTCCCCCGAGCGAGAGACCGAGCAGGAACAGGGGCTGCCTCAGCCCACCTCGCCAGCCCTGGAGAGCAGGAGGGGGGTGGGAAGAGCCTAGACTTTCTTTCTTAAGGGGAAAAAACCCAAGGTTTTATGACAGAACAGGGAGCCAGTGAACAGTTTAAAGCACCTCCCTCCCCCCCAAGAACCCCAGGACCCTCACTCCTTCAAAAAGACCCAGCACCCCCCCCTCAAACCCCTACATGAATGTAACGTACTGCAAATGCAGAACCTTAGAGGCAACTTTTCCATTAACAAATCAAAATAAAATTGAATTAGGTTAATACATTAAAACTAAATGTTGCTCAAAATATCGGAGGCATAATGACTTCATAAATTCTTTATCTAGCTGAAGTTGTCCAAGTCATCTTTTCACTTCCTATCTGTACTAGTCTATGCTGTGCAGAATGACCAAGAAACTCATTGATCACCCTTTTTACTCTGTGTGAATGGTGTCCTGTAGTGGATCCAAATAACAGGAACTAAATCTGATACTGTCAAATAAGACTAGCAGCCAAGCTGGCAGATTAGAGCTTTGTTTGAATGCCAAGTGGCCAGGGGTCAGTGGGTTTCTTTTGGTATCTTGGGCATGTTGGTAGTGTTGGATTTTGTATCTCACAATGATCTTTAAGATTAGTCTTTGCTCTGTGGTGACCTTATTCTTCTCATCAAATTTATATTCAGATGGCTCTGAGTTCTTGCATTTCTTTTGTCTTGTGAGCTGTTTCATTTGTGTAAGAGAAATGCAAATGGAAAAGCAAAAGCTGTTCAACATGTAGTTTTGAAGTTTGAGGATACTGTCAAATTCCCAGTGTGTTTCTGAATTTACTGAGGTCATGGAAGCTCTAAATGTGTTCACGTGTCCAAATTCCACCCACAATATCCTGTACTGTGTAATTTCTTTATCTTTAATGTAAAACTGCATCCTGCAGAAAACTTATATTCCATTTGAACTATTACATTGCTTTTTGAGCCAAAATATTCTTAGCCATCCTAAGGTAACCTCTTTCCGTCTTTGGATCTGCAGTTGCTGCAAAGACTTCTATTACCTCCAGGCTCAACTACTAGTCTGATTAAAACCTGTAATATGAAGTGACTATTTGGTACTAAGACTCAGTGTTTAAATCTCTGAATATTAGTAATGTTTCAAATAAAGGGGTCAATTTCCCTAAATGGGATGGCATCTGAACAGCACATTGTGTTGGTTTTGAGGAAAAAAAATTGCAAACTTGTGTGTTAAAAAACTGAGTTGTGTGGGAAGTACAGTTTGATATTTTCCAAGATGGAGCATTAATCTCATATAGTTTGGGAATAAAGCGGTTGATTATTTTTGCTGTTTAGTCTCCTGCCACTTGTGATAACTTTTTTGTCACTATCTTATGTACATTGAATTCTTAAAGTAAGGTATGTTAGATTTCTTAATCTGTTTTGTAATACTTCCCCTGTGGAAGTGTCGTTCTGCTTTTCTGAAATTTCTCTCCAGAGCTAAGCAAGCCGTGTTTCTGCATTTCTGAATCTAGGTAGATGCATTACGATTGCGTCTGGAAGAGAAGGAGACTATGCTAAATAAGAAGACAAAGCAGATTCAGGAGATGGCAGAGGAGAAGGGCACTCAAGCAGGAGAGATCCATGACCTCAAGGACATGTTAGAGGTGAAGGAACGCAAAGTTAATGTTCTTCAGAAGAAGGTAAGATGTAGAGGTCTAAGTCAGATACATATCTCTGATGCATCTCCATTTCCAAGTCCATCAAAAGTCTGTAATAGAATTTACATTTTGGAAATTAATGATTGAGTCCATTCATGTAGTGGGATTATGGTGAATAGTGAATTTTGTTTTGAAATTTGGTTGAAAATAGTAGAAAGAATTCAAAGCAGAGGTTGTTGCCTTTCAGTGGTTGCATGTGCTGCTTCTGCTTTTGTTTTACTATCAACAATGACTGAAGCATTTGTATCAGGGCGCATCACCTGAAAAATCAACCTTTTCACACCCACCACCTTTCCAAAGCCACAGTAATTCGAAGCACAGGGCACTGGGTAACTATAACTTCATATGTGACTAAATGAATGAGGGGTCATATAATTTGAAGCAATTAGGATGACTTCTCTGTAACTTCCTGAGGAAAGTTCAGGAGGAACTTTATATAACTTTCATTAGAAATGCTCTTTTTCATACTTAATGTTTTTTGGGAACTGCTAGAATAGGATAGTCTAGGTTTCTGGATAAAAAAATGTAGATCTTATCAGTGAAATGAGGGAAGTCTGCGTAAGGAAAAGTAGACCCTATCAGACAAATTAGAGGGATTTCCCAAAGGGCAGAGTCCTAGGGCAATGAATGTCATTGTGGATGATTGTTGGCAAATTGCCCACAATACATCCCAAATTTCTGGCACACATGATAAAAAGAGAGAAATGCATCTGTCACAATAAATTTTAATTTAAAGAATATTTTTTCCTCTCTAGAGAAGCTGCTCTTGAAGCTTTTATTAAGTGAATTAGGCTGTAGATGTGGATGTTTTTTGTTTCATTTTCTCCCTAGGACTTTAAAAAAATTCTATGGAATTCTTGTGATATTAATAGTTCAGAATATTGGTTAATTTCTGATGCGTGTCCAATGCCTTTTCTTCTTGTATATAGCCATGAATCATGAGGGTTTAGGTCATGTTCAGTTCTGTTACAGCAAGTGTCTTGTGGGAATGGAAGTTCAGGCATGGACTTTAGCCATAAATAAATCATTAATAATACTAGAGCATTCCTAGTATTCATGGTCTCATTTTTTTCACTGTTCTCTTTAGAAACACAGATTTCTAATTTTTGTGCTGTGCTTTCTTTTTTTTTTCAGAATTGGTTATGTCAAACGTAGGTTGAGATCCCAGCTGAATGTTTAACCAAGAAGTGAGGAATCTGACATTTGCATAAATATTAAATGTCAGCGAGGTTATTTTACTTCCATTTACTCTTACTCTGTTTTTTCACACATTTTCTTACTTGCATCACTTGACACTTAAGAATGATCTTTCATTAGATCATTTATAGGCTAAGGGTTCTCTTTTTGCCCCTTTTTTAATACTTGTTTTTTTGAGACCACTGTAATCCATATTAAGAGAGTTTCATCTTGTGTCTTTGTCCATCTGGCTTTTGTTTTGAGGTTTGTTTGCTGCTGTTCTTAAGTTCCTGGTCTCTTCAGATGGGAAAGTAGGGACCTCAGGCTTTTAAATGTAATGGATTTGAAGTGTTCTTCTCCTAGGTAACTGAACTGAGGATAACACTGCCATAATAAATTTCAATTTGTGGGTTTTTTTAAAACCTGTCTCTGTGCTTCTTAAACAAACAAACAAAAAAACATAGAATGAAATAATCATAGAATGTTTTGGATTGGAAGAGACCTTAAAGATCATCTAGTTCCAATCCCACTGCTGTGGAAAGGGAATGTTCCACTAGACCAAGTTGCTCAAAGCCCCATCTAACACTTCCAGGGATGGGGCAGCCACAGCTTCTTTGGGCGACCTGTTCCATATAAAATCTGTATAAGCTAACTGTTGAAAATTATGTATTTCCTGCTACTAACTAAAATCGCATGCAGAGATTTGAATTTGCTTTAGCCTTGAAGCATTTCCTTCAACAAGAATAGTTAAACTGTGAGGGCTGTAAATTCAAAGATTATTTTTTCAATCTCTGTAACTAGCAAACCTAGAATATTTTTATAGATAGTCCAGCTGACAATTCTTTTATCTGAGGTTTGTGGTGCAATATGGAATTTCATTATATTTTTTGTATAGCCTGTGGTAAATAAAGGCCTTTAAAGTTCTGGGATTTATGTGTTTAGCTGAGATTTTTAATTGTTTGTCCAGACCTGGAATCTAAGACTGGGCTTGGGATTTTCTACAGATAGGGCATTGCATTTTCTTGTTTTCCTTAACATTTTTCCACAGAAAAGGAGAGCCCTCTACCTGGAACTTTGGAAGCCTGTAGCTCCTCTCATTTTTTCTCTTAATGCTTGTAGACAATGATTTACTTTTTCTGCATTTCTAGAATGTGTCTTCTTATTAAGGTGCAGAGCTTGTTTTCTGCTTTACCAAGTGCTATCTTTCAGGCCTTCTAGGACAGTTCAGAATTTTATTATCTTTACAAATTATTCAGCCTTTAAACTTCTACTTCCATGCACAATAGTCTTTCTATTCCTCCCTCTGATTATAAACTGATGCATTCAGACAGATCAGGTTTTAACCTATATATTCTAGTTGAAGAACTGAAGGTACAGTTTAACGTATCTTCAGAGGTCATAGATATTATAGATAATAGTTTGAGGGTTTTTTGCTGGCTCAGTTATCTGATAATAAATGTTTGTTTTAAGTTTATTGACATGAGTTAAATTGTACTTAGGCATTTTAATTGAATACAGTCAAAGACTATGAAAAACATGTGGTGAAAAAAGTTTTCCTTGTATAGTGCTAAGTAATATTTCTCTATGGATATTTGGAAGCAGCAGTTATGAGAAGGAATAAGGTACAGGTGTTGATTGGAGGATATTTTTAAGTTGGAGTCTAATCACCTGAATTTTGCTCACTAATATTTTTTAATGCTAGATAAAAAGAAAATTTGTGGCAAAAGCTAAAATTATAAAGATTTGAAAAGAAAAGAGTTTATTAAAAAACATTAACTCACATAAATTACCAATTTAGGCTGTTCACATCTTTTGAAATCTAGAGAGATTTCCTGTACTAGTAAACCTCGTAATTTTTTGTATTTTCCGTGACTATTTTAGATGTATAATCACCTATTCTGATGACACAGATGAGGAATTGTTTGGCATGGTGCCCAGAAGTGGGCTTCCTAATTTGCTACAATTTCTGTTGTTGGAGGCAAAAAATATTTAAAACATGGTCTTTCCTGTTGGGTTTCTGTTTAGAATCATTGACACAGACCACTATATGGTTTATTAATGAATCATTAATTTTGTTGCATTGGTTAAAGGTGGTGAAAGTATACTTTTTGGTCATTGAAAAGTCAAGATGAAGAAAGTAATTAAAGGTTACTGGCTGATTAGAGATCAGTTAAAAGACACAGAAAAAGATAATGAACAACAAAGATCTGAAAAATTAACATGACAATTGGCATCATTACTGACACCCAGTAGGCACTAAAATATATTTTCCAGATTGCTGAAGAAACTATATGCTTCACATTTTAAATTCTTGAATCTTTGCAGTTCTGAGCTCCTACAGTGGTGTCGCTTGGTAGTAACTTAGAAGTCGGAGAAATGCTAGAAATTTCAAGATTTTGTCTTTATGTCTGGAAATGTAATGCAAAAACTTAGTTTTATAAATATTCAGGATTAATTTTTTTCTCATTTCATTAAATCTTGCATAAAATGTCATTTTAAGTCATTAGAACTCAAGGCAAGGAGAGAGTGTCTATGAAAATAAAAAAGGCACCATGCTGGGAAAATTTGAAATCTGAACCTGAAAAACATTAAATGGTGCTTCATTTGTCTCTTTGCCACATCTGTCTATCTTTGCTGGTAGAAAATGATGAAAAGAAATGGGGTAAAAAAAATCAATACTTTGCAATCAAAGCATTTTATAGAAATACCACATGGGACAAAAATAAGTAACAGTACCCTGAAAGAAAAAAAGAAAGGAAAGCAGTGAATCAGTCACCTCTTGCTTTTGGGGTAGGTCATGTTTTGTCTTGGGGAGCGGGTTAAAACTCCCTTCTTTGTGCAGTGCAGGTGCAGGGAAATGAAATGCAAGTTTTACTGTCTGAACATAACAGTGTTTTTGACAGCTCCCAATGATCTGTGTGATAACTGACCTGTGATAAAAGAAGTGTGTGTCTGAGACTCTGGTTGTGTGAACTGTGCAGCAAAGACTCTCCAAACAAAGATGTGCTGCATGTACTTTTACAAAGTGGGTGTGCATCTGTCCTCCTATTTAAGACTGGATGATTTTTTGCCTCTTTAACAAAGCTGTGAGCAAGCTTATTCACTGTTGTTTATGGGCTTGAATCATGAACATTTGAGGAGGAGCACTACAGGATCATATTAGTCTGCTCATCAGCTTCTGCAGGGAGGTAGAAGGAAGATATGCTGGACTTTCTGCTTGGCTAGAACTGATGAAATAGGTAATTTTCTTCAGGAACTCTGTGCTTGCCCAGTGCAAATACAAGAGTATTTCTGTAAGTATCTGTCAGAGAAAGCCATACTTCTGTTCCTTTTACTCCAGGTCTCAAGGCATGCCGTGAATGGGTTCCAAACTCCATTCAGACATTTTAAACACCACAAAAAAAGACCAAACATCCCCACAGGCTTGTGCCAGCTTCTTTATTAAATCTGATAGACATGACCTCAAAGATGTGTCCTATAGGGTTGTGGTAGACTTGTAGTTCTGTGTCCCTGAAGGGATATCACACTTGTGCTGCTGCTGCTTTTTCTTCTATTCAAGCCTTTCTGTTACAAGCTTGCTGACAACAAATTTATGCCTTCTAGAAATTTCCAGAAGCTGTTTGAACTTGTTAGCCTATGTCTCCAAGATGGTACATTCACTTCTCTTTTCACCAATATACTCTCATAATTGCTTTAACACGTGTTATGGGAGTTTTAGGTAGTTATATTATCTTCAGTTAGAGGAATAATAGGAAAAGTTAGATATCCTTTTAATGTCCCATCTGTATCAAAATATTCCTACTAAAATCTTCTGGTAGGTGTGAAAGTGAAAAGAAGACTCAAGAGGCTTTATTATATGAGTGGAAATTCAGCATAATTATCTTGTGAGATTTTTTTTGTTTCGACCATTCAGGTAGAAGATCAGTTGTTTAATTTCCACATGGAAAATGAGGACAGAGCACAAAATTTTTTTTCATTTTACAGTGAGCTGTGACCACCTTGAAAGTAAGGTCCTTTACCCTTCAATTTTGACTTTCTGCTTCTCTCAGAATCCACTGAGACTCTTTAGAGTAATTGCAGCCCAGCTCAGGTGTCATGGTGTGTGGTGGGTTTTTTTCCTTATTCTATGCATTTGCAGCTATTAAAATGATATTAGAGCAAGGGAATAACATAATTTCTTCATACCACTTATCAAATCTTTCCTAGTTCAGTTTCAAAGGTGGCTTATTACCATACAGATCTTGGAGTTTGTTATAGCAACTTCAGGTTCAGTGTCAACAAGAGCCCTTCCCTCTGAGGGAGGGCTTTAGCTTGTGAGATAGGATATATTTGATTCTTTCTGAGCCATCTTATAAGATACATTATTCTGATTTGGAATATGAGTCCTAAAAGGTCTGCACACTTAGCTTGAGATAGTATTTTCAATAGCAGATAGTCCATAGTTTGCAGGTGGTGGTAGAAGAGACAATGTGTTCTCCAGGGACTGACGCATGGAATATACTTTGCATCTTCTTGCCTAACCTATATCAGTCATGACAGATGCCTTGTGGCTTGAAGTGTACTCCAGCATTCTCACTGTAAAGCCTTTTACTTTCTAAAGGAACATGGATTTCATGGCTGTAAGTTGAGTCCTGATATGGTCCCAGTGAGTTTATAACCTATCATAACAGGTATCTTAGGTTGTAACACAGTACATGATCACTTGTATTAATTGGTGAAATTTTCCCTTTTATCTGTTGAATACTTCATACTTAGTTACTGAAAACAATCACCTTCTGAGCATTCTTGAGACTATAATGAAGAGTTTTAATTGCTTTTTGTCATTAAACCAGAAGTCAGAGGCTTAGTACACTTGCCCTAAGCACAGACTTGTACTGCTGAAGAACATTATAAGATGTTTTTGCAGTGAACATTGGGAGAGGAAGCATGAGACATCCCGTTCATAAGTTTTTTGTACAGTGCATGGATGATATGATGGCACAGAATCATGGAATGATTGAGGTTGGATGAGACTTCTGGAGGTCATCTTGTCAACCTGCCTGCTCAAGCGGGGCTGCCCAAAGTCAGTTGCTGTAGTGGTTTAAACACTGTTAGCGTTCGGGG
>VXBA01002865.1:97525-136799 GCA_013399895.1 Serilophus lunatus
GTGAGAAGCCGCTGCCCCCCCCGGCCGCTGCTCGCCCCAGGAAGCCACCGTGCCTGTGCAGGAAGGGACGACCCCTGCCCGCACGCCTCGCCGAGGGGAGACAATGGGCAGAAAACAGAAGCTATCTGGGTTACAATGCGCAAGATAGCCCCAGGGGCCATGCACGGACGGGGCTAGAAAAAACCCTGCTCGGCCCCGGCCTCGGGGACACCAGGACTGGTACAGGTCCCGCTCCGTCCTCCGCCCCCCCCCACCGACGGCTTTCTTTTTGAGGAAAACTGAATTTTAATCGGGTAAGTGGGGTTTCGCTCTTACACCTCCTTTCAAAAGCCTTCTTTAAACAGCCACAGTTGCCTAGGACCAACAGCCAAAAATTGACCAGACAGATTTTGAATAGGCTTGCATAAAAACAGCCTTTTCAGAGCAGTGGAACCTGTGAGTGAATTTACTCATAGATGCTGAACATACACTTGAAGATTGTTTAGAATATTATGTAGGCCATCTAAACTAGTGGAGGAGGCATAAGTTAAATTTGAAAAATTGATTTTACATTTAACAAACTTTATGCTATTACAATAATTTTTAGTGCACAGTTTTAACTACTACTGCAGCAGCTATGGCAGAGGAACATACTGAAATCAAAATAAGTTTTTATGCCTGCCTATGTTAAAATTTTGAATTTGTAAGTGGAAAATGTTCTGCTTTACTTTTATATTACCCCTTTTTTTTGGCTTGGAGCATTTTGTGATACCACAATAAAAATAAAAACATCTGGATTATATGTAGCATATGTACTTATATTCCCAGATGTATAGGAATATTGTTTTAAAAATCAAATGTTGCTCTGATGTGTATGAAAAATAGCAAGTCAATTTCTTATGTTGACATCTGATAATGTAAGGAACATTCTCTCCTTTTAAACTGATGTTATTAAAGAATCTTGCCTGTTGACTTTAGTAACTAAAGTGCTTGATTGTTTTTTTTTTCCTGAAGTAATGAATATCTACTCCTTGTAGATAAGTAGGCTCAAACAAAGAAAGAAAACAGGACTGTGAGGTTAACAATGTTAGTTTTGTAGTTCAGCTTTTGTAGCCAGAAAATGTAGGGTTTTAAACTGATACACACTGCTGTAATAGTGTCACTTAAGATTGATAGCAATAGCAATAGTGAAGTTACAAGAAAACTGCATAGGAGTTTCTGGTATTATCTGTACTCCAGCATTCCAGGAAAATGAAACCACAACTCAGCAAATCTGTCATATGTGGAAAGAACCTTCTTTTTTTTTAGTATCCCTCAAAGAAGAGCAATCATTTTAATACCGTGTCCTTCTTATGCCTTGAGATAACCTCTTGACTGGCAAGATGGAACATTACTCATAGGTGGGGGGACTGACAGATTCTGGTTTCTTGAAGGGATCTGGGAAAACAGCCAACTGTGGGGCCTCTTGCCTTCATTATAAATTAAATGTGTAGTTTTTCTGGCAACATAAAGCTAGTAAGCTTTGTTGGTGTATTCACTGTCACACAAGGCAAATACAAACTTCTGTGTGATTGAAGAGGCAGGAAAAGCAAGGGCGTATGCCATTTTTGAGGTTGCTTACATCAGTCTTCCTCACATGGCTTTTCATTGCTGTCTGGGTTGCAAGACTTCACAATTTCCAGCTCTTTGGTCACCAGCTCTTTTTTCTGCCCCTGGGAATTTTGTCTGAGCTGTGTCTGGAATAGACATTAGTGATTGCATTAGCCAGCTTAGGCATCTTCACTGCTCACACACAAGGAAGGAGTAATTTTTCAGTTTAAATCAATAGTTTCCTGGATCCAAGAGTGAATTTTGAATCCACTAGGCTATATAGCCTTCTAAGCTGGGTCTCTGCTCAATATTTATACAGTCATTAGAATTGTCATAAGGCACAAGTATCTTAATGGTTTTCAAGTCTGGTTGCATTCATCCAAAGGAAAAGTGTATATGAATATAGGAGTTCACTTATCCAAAGGATAAGAAAGCAGTATGGAGTACTGCCATTAGAAGAAATTAAGGTGTCTTTGTCCCAAAATAACGTGGGTTTGATTTTTAGGGTGCTCCTCTACATGATGAATGGTTTACATAACTTCCAGCAAAGATGAGCAGAGAATGATTTTAAACACAGAACTTCTGGATAAAAAGGAGCACTCTCTGTCCCTTCCCTTTTTTTTTTTTTCAGTATAGATTGCAGTGTTGATTTGTCTAAAGCAGTCTGTGGTATAAACTGGGAAAGGATATAACCAAATGATGCTACTAATTTAATGTATTATGTTCTTAAAATTTTCTTTTTTTGAGCATGGTTTACTAAAGGGTTTTTAGAGTGTGATACTTTGTCACCTATGGTGTTTTGAAGTAAATCTGTAAGAGCAGGGAGAGCTAAATACTGAAGAATACACACACACACACACATACTCTCAAGTTTATCATTTATGATATGACTTCTAATCCCTTCCTATTCGTCACTCCATATCCTTTCTAGGAGAATGAAGCAAGACAATCACAGCTGACTGGCCATGTTTTACACTGGGATTAGAAGCATCCCTCCTTTCTGGAGCTCTTCCCTCTGGTTTAGGACAGTTTTACCTTACAGCATATCTTTGATCATAATAAATTTTGATAAAGCAATTCAGTGTGCAAATCAAAATCTAATTTAAAATCTGTTCAAGTTGTACAGCCTTCTGCTTGAGAGATCATAAATGTTAATGTAAATGGGGTTTAGTTTGCTGTGAGGATTTCCGTTGTAATCAACATTAAATCCCATGTTCCCATCCAATCCATTGGTCTGCCTCAATGGTTGGTCATGTCTGCTCTCTGATTTCCATGCTTGGGTGCCTCAGTGTTCTGAGGAGTTAAGCCTTTCTTTTCTTCATGTCTTTTCTGTAATGAGGGTATGATACGTAACACTGTACTGTGTGTGTCTCTAGGCAGAGGTGTGTCAGTGGTTACAGTATCCTTAATCTGTGTAGAACCGAAATCAAAACCTAAAGCAAATCAGGAAAATACTATCAGTATTCCTGAGTTTTGTGAGATCAAGCTGCCGTAGAAGGAAGACTGTTTCACAATAATTGTCAATGAAATACTGTACTTGGTTTATCCAAGTAAAGAAGCTTAATTGTTAATATAGGAAGTTTTTCACTTGACAGCTTTTAAATGTTATATAACTTGTCGTCCTTGAGCTATTCTAAAAGTAATGTCACAACTTCATAGTTTTATTCTACTTCATAAAAAAACAGAATGTCTGATCTAACTTAATTGCTAGGTGTAATTTTTTTTCCCTTGTTTTATCAGCCTCGCACTATGAGGTAGTTTTGTTTTTCTTTATTTTGAACATTTGGGAACCATCAATATAAAAATACTCCAATTTATAGTACTTGTATTTTTTCTGTAATGAGCTTTCCTAAGTCAAATCTATGTGCATTTATTGTCCAAATCCTTTCTGAGACTTGGAACAGAAGTGAGCAAATGTCCCCAGAATAGTGGGGGGTTTATTCCATTTCTGTTTGGTAGGTTGTAGGAGTAAAACTTTGGAAAACGTACTCCCAAAGATTGTTTCTTAATGTCAGGATATGGCTGAAAGGAGAATTAGCATGATGTTATTCTGCATGGCTAGGCCAGGATTTCAACAAAATGGATGTTACTCATAATTAGATTGTGAAATAAATTACCTGATTATTTCAGTCATGGTTCTCAGTAAATGGCATTTTAACATACATGAAATAAATGAATAATATATAAACTTAGTGTTTTATTGAAGAGAAGTAGTGTTTAAATTAATTTGCTTTGCTACTTATGAAAGTAGCGGTGTTTTTATAATTAGTTGTGGGAATACAAGTATCACATCCAAGTTGGAGCCAACAAATTATATTAATTGGTGGTGCATAATGGATGAATACCAGCAAAAACAAAGGGTCACCCAGTGAAGCTTTAAGATGAACCAGTGATAGAGAATTGTTAATGGATTATGTCATTAATCATATATATCTAACCAACTGGCTCACATACTGCCAAATCAAGTCTCTTATGACAAGCTTTTTTACTTTTGTTATTTGATTGTATTTTACATGAAGTATTGTCATTCATATTAAAATCTGTGTGCTTTGAGACTTAACAAGTATCAGCAGGTTAGAAAGAGTGTCATGTTAAACCCTCTCTTATATTGAACAGTGTCCATGATATGATGTCATGATTCAAAGACCCTAGTTTGGACTAGGTTAGGCTACTGATACTATTGAACCTTCTCAGAGTTAAACAATTCCTTAACTAAATTTAGCTGTTTTACAGCTGTCTAAGGACGTGAGTCATTGCTGACGCGTAATTTTTTTCTAAGTGAATGCTTTGGAGCTGACACAATGCTTAAGAACAACATATGCATTGGCTCCCTTGAAAATGTGAATTTCAGGACATTTACAAACTCAAAAATCAGTTCTAAGTCTTGGGGTCCTAATATTTTTTTCTTTTTCCTTCTTCCTCTTGGTATTTAAACATCTGATTTAAATACTGTTCTAGGGAATATGATAGTACAGAAAAAAATCTTTACTATTTAGAAGATAATAGAATTATAATTCACTTTATGGTGACTGTTCCTGTTAAGTTCTGCTTGGCAGTGATCTGTCAGCAAACTGGTGTTACCAGGGGATGATTAAGTATGCAAAAGAAAGGAGGACAAAAGGAGACACTTATTCCTGTATGCACTTCTTTTCTCAAGTCAGTCAGATTGCAAAGTTATGTCAAGAATAAAGCATTCATTTCATGAAGGGACACTTCCCTTGCAATTCCCAGGTATTTTTAGAGCTTTTTTTCTCTGTGTGTAAGTTGCTTCTTTTTGAAGCAGTAGCAAGGCGCCTGTTTGTGACCTATATATTTATTTGATAATTAAGGTTTGATTTTTAAGTAGAAGTCAGAAAAATAAATTCTCTGTGCTTTCTAAGCTGCATAGCAAAAGAATACTTTATTTCTAAAGCAAATCACTGTAGACTTCATGCTAATTGCAAAGGACTTTTTGCAGATTGGAGACCACAAGAGTAAAAATGGCAAAAAGATTTTATGTTCTGAAAAAGTAAACAACTTTTTCTCTTTTTAATGGGAGATATTTTGAATTTTAACTGGACCCTGTGTAGCAGTATGTAAGTATGACTGTGTCAGTTAGAAATAAATTCTCTTTCTGTCCTGTTTTTCTCCCTGCTCTGCCCACACCCTCTATACTAGTTCTTTTTCTTTGGCCAATTACGTGTTCCTCTATTAGCCTATAGCCACTGAAGAAACCTCCTGGTGTAAAATCCTCTGTAGCAGTTCAAGTTGTTATGGAATCCCACTATTTTAGGTTTAGCAACATCAGCAAAAAAAGTAAAGAAGTAAAAAAGTAAAAAGACATGCTGAATGCAGCTGAACTTTGTAAGGAACTCTGACTTGCATTTGCCAAAATCTTAGTGAAAAAAGAGAAATTGTTTTGATCTGTCCTGAACTTCAAAACAAATTAAAAATCTCACCCTTACAAGAACACATGGGATGCCCAAAGCCATACATTGTTGCTAGTCTTGGAATTTAACCTTTACAATTAATAGCAAGAACATTTCTTTCAGTTTAATGATTCAATACAGTAATATGAATGATATTTACTCATGTGACAGACATTACTTCGCACACACACAGAATTAAATGTAGGTTTTTGCAATTCATGCAGGACTGTTCTAGTGGTACTTTTCAAGATTTGCAATAGAAAGGCAATTATAATGGTGAGGTTTTCAGTGTGACATTGACAAAACTGGAGCTTAATGTTAGAAAACTGACCAGTAATATCTGCTTATAGGCTTTCATTATAGTCTCAAAAAAATGATTTTCAGAAATACAGTAGTATTTACAATTTCAATAGTACAGCTTTCTTGAGCAGTCCCTCAGGACTTAAGGTGATCTCTCATTAACATCTCACTCCTTTCCCTGAAGCAAAAATTTTTTTATCATGTTTTTTTTTTATGAGGGGTTTAAATTTTTTTTTTAAGTTACATTATCATGTCTGCTTAACTGTTACATTGTCATCTTGATTTTAATGCAAAGCCACCCTTCCCAGCTTCTCATATACTGTGGAATTCCAGTAACTCGAGTATGACTGTAGGCACTCAGATTGTTATCACAGTATCACTATTCTTACATTGAAGAGAGTAGCATGTCTCCAGCTAGACAGAATTTTGTCTGTTCTGCCACCATGTACCTGCTTACTCACTCACTCACTCTCTCTTCCAAAAATGCTTTATTTGTGGTCATGTTAATATTCCTGATGTAGACAGAATTACTTCTGCCTATGATCGGTGACAATCCATCATCTTGTGGTTATTGACCCTGAAACACTCTCAATCCACCTATCTCTATTGAGATCCCTTTTACAGTGCTGCTTCCACCAGAAGAAAGCTAGGATTGAAAAAGTGGCAGGCTTAACAGAACCCTGAGATACTCTCCTGCATATCTGCTCTTGTAATACAATGAAAGAATACTATCAAATACTATCAAACTATTAAATTGACTGTCTTCTGTATTCTCGGTGTATGTGATGATGAAGATATGATGCTGATTAAAACTACCTCTTTGTGGAGCTGCACTGGAGAATTCAAGTGCAGAGAATAAACAAAGACATTTCCACCTGTTTATATTAAAAAAATCAGTCTGCAGTCAAGTAGTTTAGCTAGTTACTGCATACTGGAGGTGCGCACAAACAGTGTAATATGCAATGAACTTCCTCAAGTTGAAAAACATTCTGAAATTCAAGTAAGACATTTTGCATTTTTAAAATAATCCCCAAAATTATTGAATCTTCATATTTCGAAAAGAGGTGCTTTGCTTTTATTGTCACAGAACAAACTAAGTTAAAGGGCCTTTACAACTTCATTCCTTTTACAAGCCAAACAGAGTAGCAAGAAGAGAATTTGAAAGACGGAGATGAAATATAAATGCAGTTATTTCTGTTACAAGCCAGATGATAAAGTTATTGTAAATTGTTGATGTTTGATTAAGAATAAATATTTTGAGAGATGAAAAAAGTTCTTTTCTAATAGGGGGCAGGGGGTAGGGCATGGAAGAAATTTAATGACCAGTTCACAAACCCACTTAATTTACTCAGAAGCCACTGATACAATAGAAATTCTTTTGGAAGTGTTCAGTTTCTGCATACCCAAAAGGTGGACACTGGCTTTACAGAAGAATTTCTTTTTTGAAGCATGATGCAAAGGATCTGTTAGTAACCTCTAAATAGAAGAATTTGAGAACCTAGTGGCATTGATGGATATTTAACTAAATGTCTTGTTTAAATCCCTGGGCTGTTTTTAATTTGCATTTGTTTGTGGCTTTCAGTGAGATCAGTATTTGTAAGCAGTAGAATGCTTACTTACCTTTGTAACAGAATATCAGAGGAAGCTTCTCTTGCGTTGGCTCCTGTGCTTCAGTGCTGGAAGGCAAAATAATTAGTTCCACACAACTAAGAATAAGTCAACCAAGTTGAAACATGAGAGTGCCTGACAACTGGTAATGTTGGAAAAAGTATTTCAGTAAACCATTGTTGATGAGGAAATTGGGGTGCAGAGCAGATGATTCCAGTGTAGGTATGTGTAACCTTACAGTAAGGATAGAGTTGATAATTTATCCATAGATTGCTGTCTATTCCCTGCAAAAAAAATATACATGGCACGAATAAAGATAATTTTTTTAAAAAAATTTTCCTCTATAGAAAGACAGTACAGTAATATATATATATTTCTTAGGTTAGAACATTTAATATATTTATCATATTCTGAGTATTTCAAGACTAAAGAATATTCATTCAATCCTTGTCCCACTATGTTTTCCAGAGGACTCGACGATTCCACTGAAGTTTATTTTGACTTTTGCTGGGGAGAAAAAAAAAACCCTAATTTTGATTATCTGTTTCATTTTCATCAATTTGACTCATTGTGGCAGTTCATTTTCTTTATAAGGGTCATGTCCTTCACTGAGGACTCTCAGTTATCTGACCTGCAAAAAGCCCAGCTGTAGGTACAGGAGGTTTAAGTAGTGCCTAGATAGTAGTATGACTTGGAATATTTTGGCATACTGCTGTTTCCTGGATGATAACAAAACCTAACATTTATTACTCCAGACTGAATAATTTGAATATATACTGAAAGAATAGACAAGTTTACAGTTTATACATATTACATTGTTGTTTTGGGGTTTTTTAATACCAGAGGATGCAGTTGTAAAGGGGAGATGAGTAGGATCATACAGCTGTCTTCTTACTTTGGTCAATGTTATTGAAACATGAAAATGTATTCTGTGCTTATGCAAATTTTTGTGGTGCTGAATTTTTGTGAAGCTGAATTACTTAGCTGCCTTTTGTGTTTGGTTTGCTTACAGCATGAACTCACTCTGCACTATCCCCTCTTCAGCCAGCCAGAGCCTTTGGCGAGAGTGTTCCTCCTCCAGAAGTAAACAGGACTCTAAGAATAACACAGCCTTCTTTGTAGTATATTTTCATGGTTGACTGTCTGAACACCTGTCTAGACAGCTTATGACACTGGCAGCTGCTAAAGTTAAAAGCAACCACATGGGCTCCTCTTGGGGATGTTACCTCCTTGTCAGCTGAACGTGTGGGCACCAGTCAGTTTTCAATCAGAACTCTAGTGTTCCTTCTGAAGCTTTGTGTGCTACATAAGGCATTTAAAAATAGATAAAAGTGTATAAGGAAGGAATTTTCAATTTTCTTACAGTTATTTCTGAGTCATATGGTATGTCTCTGGTTATGGCTTTTTGATGCTCTTTAATTTTGTTTGGTAATGTTATTTGTGTTGTTCCCAAGTTTAGTTTTGAGCACAACTTTGTGGCCTAATCCTTTTTTTTCTATTGGAAATAATGACAAACCAAAACCCCTTTCAATCCATTCCTTAAAAAACAACAAAGAACTTAGATAGTTCTTCTGCTAGTGATCATACATAGTTTCTGAACAAAGCTGAATCATTAGTTTACATGTGCTTGCTTAAGAGAAATAAAAAATATGATATAAAGTCTTAGACCAGAAGACTCCTTCCATGGCCATGGGTTATAAAGGAACATTCGCAAGTGTTTCCCTGAATTAGGATGTTCTTACTTCTAGCTTCCACTTGTTACTGCATCTGCTATTATTTGTGACTAGATGCTCAGTGTCCTGCAAAATCTTTTGTGACTATTGTTATGGATCTAGACCATTTTATAAAACTATCAGAGAATCATAAATTCACTTGGATTGGAAAGGACCTTAAAGATCATCTAGTTTCATGCCCTGTGTTCTACTGTTACAGATGTAATTTTAATAGTAATAGCAAATTGGAGGTGGATGTGTCTACATAGCCATGTGTTCTGGAATCACAGCAACTCAGTCTTTCCAGCATTGAAGAGTAAAACCTGGGGATAGTTCCTATATTTCCAGTAACCACGGAGCTGCTAACTGCTGTTCAATAAGTGAAACAAAAAGGCTTTAATTTAGGCTAGATAGCATTGAGGGTTGTCTGGTTGCATTATTTCTTACAAATATCTTTGAAACTTGCTACAAGTGTCTTGAAGATGGATACCTTATGTGCCATATGTTATGTATCAGTGTATGATGCACATTTGCTGATCCAAGAAGAACTTATCAGAACAACACAAAAAAGAAGCAGCTGAGAAATCTATATACAGTTTACTCATATGTTGATAAATTTCGGATTTTGACAGGTTATCATAGAGTTAATGTGTCTGTTTCTTGTGGTGTGCATGTATGTATAAAAAGGGTTTAGCATTAGGCCTTCTCAGTGTATCAAAAGATGTATTCAGAACACTTAAATATATCAAATTCTACACCCACAGAAAACAGGGCTGATGTATTTTCTACCCAGGGAATGGCACTTTGTGGTGGTCCCTCACATAGCAAGCCACCATGTAGGGTGAACAAACAACATTCCAGTACAGCAAAAAATATGATAGTACCACTGAAAATACTTAAGATAATACTTCTTCACAACTTTTTAGTTATCAAGGGCCTTTTTTAGTTTACAGGTGTTAGATTACATGTGTTTTTTAGTTTGCATATGTTTTTCGTAGCTGTTTTTCCTTTCTTGTTAATGCATTGACCATCCTTGAGTCACACAGTGCCCAGCATCCTTGGAAATTAGGAATAATACTCTCTTTGTGTTATTCTTGTAAATACTATTTAGACTTTCTTGCTCTGAAATCCTTCTTGATTGTTGGATAGGTCGCAGATTCCTTATTATTCCATGGTTTTGATTACACTGCTTCACATTTTGTTGTAGAATTACAAAAATTAGACCCCTGTCTACTTCCTTTGCTTTAGTAATAATTTCAATAATTTAATATACTCCAAAGTTGATTTTGGATGGTTTTGCTTGCTGTTGTCTTAAAATGTACCCCTTTTCTTTAAGATTGAAAATCTTCAAGAACAGTTGAGAGACAAGGAGAAGCAGATGAGCAGCTTAAAGGATCGAGTGAAATCCTTGCAGGCTGACACCACAAACACTGACACTGCCTTGACCACGCTGGAAGAAGCGCTCGCAGAAAAAGTGAGTATGAAAGGCCTGAGCCTGAGCCCCTTCCCTAGAGAGTTCCTTCTGCTAATGACCTCTCTGAAGTCGCTGTTCCTCTATTCCATGGACAGCACATCCAGGGGGAGTGGCAGCGGCCACTTCCTTTGTGGCTGGGGCGTGTCTCTCACCATTTCCCAGTATGGAATCGAGAGGATTGTCCTGATAACTGACACTTTTTAATGCTTTCTCATTCTCAGGAGATAGCCTATTGAGAGAACAGACTTTTCCATTCTGTTTTGCTGGGACAATTTTTTTGACTGTTTTTCTTTTTTTAATGATTCGCAGAGGGCCAGCACTACAACTCCTTTAGTCCGTCAGATTCTATAAATTATAGCAAAGCTTTGGAATCCACTTGAACCCCCTTCAGCTTCCGAGATAACTAAAGCTCCATTGCTATCTGGTGTACTAAAATGTTGTTATGTTGCCTTTTCTTACTGTGTATCAATCCTGGTGTCACATATGCACTACACCCTTTTGTCTCTGAAGGACCACAAAATTAACTGTACATTGTAGAAAAATAAGATTTAAATAAGTCAGAAAGCAATAAGTAATATGTTCTGTTGTGGGTTAACTTCAGTTATCAGAACCAGATAAATTGTGTTGCATTGTAACAGCACTGGGAACTTTCAGAGATCCAGAAAGCAATGAATCCATGTATTTATCAGGTTTCTTCCTTGAGGATCTTTACAACTGTAAAGAAAAGAAAATTACAATGTCCTACATTCAACCTCCTTGTTTAAATTGTATATGAAGTGTTGTGATCAGAAGTCTCAGAAACTGAACTGACTGAGAGGGATTTTCTTCACAGAGTGCTTTCTTTTGTCAGGAAAAGACCATTGAACGCTTAAAGGAGCAGCGTGACAGAGATGAACGAGAAAAACAGGAAGAGATAGACAACTACAAGAAAGACATTAAGGACCTGAAAGAGAAAGTCAGCATTTTACAAGGAGATCTCACAGAAAAAGAGGTTGACCCACAGCTCAAATCTGTTGTGATAGCATTGTTTGTTGCATATGTTTGTGGTCTATTGGAGATTCCTTTACAATAATTGTCCTTTCAATAAAGCTTGTCTAGTAAGACACATTATTTGAGAATTTGCAAACCATAAATACTTCAGAACCACCGTTTCAGGGATAGCAGCCATTCCATTGTTTGCAGCAGTTAATCAAGTTAGTAGCTTTGATTAGAGCTGTGCTTATGGACAACTGTAGGTGAGAGCAAGCTTGCCCCTGCCTAAATGTAAGGAGAAGAGGGCAGCCTGATCAAAGCTGTGGGTGCCAAGAGCATGAAGATAATGTTTATTCCTCTATGCAAACCACACAGCTAATTGTTTAGACTCTCAAGTGTTTTCTTGATTAATTAACTTGATTGTTGGTAATGAGCCAGTTGGCTAGAAAAATTAACTTAATTATATGAGAGAAATGTGAATGCTCTGTCCCTCTCTTGTGTACTTACAATCTTTTTTTCAAAACTCAAAGTAAAACAACAAAAAATATGTACCCAGAAAGTACTAAGATTTGGTCTAAATGGAAACCAGCATTTGATAGGAAAAAGCCTGACATAAAAATGGTTTGGAAAGCAAGGAGTTGAGATGTCTTCTGGAGTTAGATAGCATGAATCAGTTTCACGCCATGAAAGCTGTATACAGAAAATCGCTGAACCCTCTCAGTGGCTAAATCTGCTAAACATATATGATTTTAAATGCAGTTTTATTGAAAAAAAGTTTCTCTTAAACATGACTGTCACTGGAGCAAAAGTTATAGTTTACAGAATCATCCATCTTTAAAATTATTTTAAAGCTAAATTAGACAAGGCTTTATTTTGATCCTGAAAACCTGAATTAAGTCAAGCTGTCTTAAGTCAGTGACATGAACATTCTGAAAAAATATGTCGTATTAAAGGATAAGAAGAAAATAAAGGCAAGAAAAGAAACTTTCTTGATAATAATTTCACATGTTTTAATTTAGACATCATTACTGGATCTGAAGGAGCATGCTTCATCATTAGCTTCATCTGGACTGAAGAAGGATTCAAGACTGAAGACACTGGAAATTGCATTAGAACAGAAAAAGGAAGAATGTTTGAAGATGGAAACTCAATTGAAGAAGGTAATTCTATTTCATGTTTATGTATGTGTAATAAGCATGCAGACTGTTATGAACAGTCTTAAACATATTGACCATGTCTAAAGAAAACTTTGGGTCTTAAAAGCAAACTCTGTGAATTGCTTTTCAGTGAGACCTGTGAAGGTGTGTCCATGCAAACCATATTACAAGCTAAGCTCATCATAGATTTTCAGACGCGTGTTAAGTTTGGATTTCGTTTATATGCTATAACAGTGGTGTTGGCTTTTTTTTTAACCAGTACTAGGAATTAAGGGCTTAGTCTGCTTCAGTACAGTTCATAGCAGTAATTGTGCCATTAAACTGCTGTAACAGCTGAAAAAATAGCAGCTAAACATTTCATGTACTGATTACCAATGCTTACTGGTGTTAATGTGATAAATTCAGGTGCATGATTGACCCTGCCCATAGGAAAGCATAAAAACGAATGAAAAGAATATGTCACAATTAAGTGTGTGATCTTTTGTTTTATCTCATTGCCAGTCACAGCAGATACTTTGGTAGAAGTGTGCTGTTCAGAAGAATAATACTGTATTACAAGCAAGCTAATTCAATTGAACAGCATCTTTGGGTTATGTTTGCCTTGCAAGCCTACTTTATTTTAGCTATGAGCAGCGTAAATACTGCACTGTTGAGAGAAACATTTGTTTGATTTTAACTTTGATTTCAAAAGAGCAGGTGATGAAGAAACAGACTAAACAAAATAGTGATGTTCTATTTATAAAACAAGAAAAAGTGCAGCGCTGCTGTTGAAGAAATTTTTTTTCTTGGATTGTGGAGTTGTAGCTGTTTCTTACATCTACCTAGGAAAAGGAGTGCCCATGCTGTAGTTTGGAACTCTGTCCTAGTTCCTTAAACAAATATGAGATTAAATTTTGAGTCATCATTTAAGACCTGTTTAGGATTTCTCTTGTGTGGATGCTAATGCACTTGAGAACTCCATGTAAGTTAAACTCTATATATGCATATCTAGACCCATATTTGTCCTTTTTAATTCTATTCCACAAAATAAGCAGTTCTGTCATTCAGCAACAACAGGTCACAATAGCAAGGAAAGGTAATTGTACACATTTAATTGGTCTCACAGGCTGTTTTCAGTGGATGAGTATTTCAGAAGTCCTAAAGGATGCTTTCATTTGCATTCTCTGTCATGAATTGCAGTTTCACCTTGTGTCAGTGCGTTACTGGTAATGAGGTGAGGAATCAATTGCAGCTCAGATTTGCCAGAGGTTGTTAGAGCAATTGGATGAAAATACTAGTTTGTAGATAGACACCTTCAGTAAAGAAGACTATTATAATCACTTTAAGAAATAAAAAAAAATACTGAAAGAACACATAAAATATTTTATGAAAAAACAGTTGCAGAAATTCAATTCTTTAGGGAACATGTCTGTATATTTAGCATTTGTAAATGTACTGCTTTTCATTGCTCCTCATGAAATAGCTTTTTTCACTGTAAGCAGTAAATGTACCAGGAGTATCAGGGAGTTTGGAGGTCAACCCAAATCTGCTGAAGCACTGCCAGCTAAAAGATGAACATGCACTAAATTTGCACTGTGATGACAACTCTTCATTTTAATTCCTTTAGACCTACCTCTGCTCATTCCATTTTAGAGAGAATAATGCTTAATAGCAGGTATTCAGGAGCATTAGATAAAAATACTGAGCCAATTCATAACATTATATATTTTTATAATTGATTTTTTTTTTTCCCTGAGAAGTCATTAGGAGAGTTAATTATTCCCCTGTGATCATTTTCCTGGAGGGTAAAAGTGGAAAATGTAAAGGGCAGTATTAATTGTGCAGGAGAGATATGGGACAAATAACTGTATTCATAATTTGATTCTGATAAAAATACGGAATATAAATTTGTTGTATTGTAAGCACAAACAAGATTATCATCTTATCCAAAAAAGCTACCTAAATCATTGTCAGGATGGTTTCAGTTCTACAACAGGAGAAAGTCAGTAGCCTACCATTACCTTTGTATAGTGTAAAGCTCTTCCCTATTACTCTGGGTGTCTGCTCCTCTCCTTCAAGTTTTATTCTTTAGTGGGAATTTTAGGCCATTGTTTCTTGTGCAGAGACCCTTAAGTACTCTTAAGCCCTTCTGAGATAAAATCATCAATGCTTTGTTCCTTACTTGGATACTGTGTCATGTCAGGCTACTGCATTCTTCTGATTCAAGGGAAAATCCAAATTCAACAAAAAGATTATTTTGGTGATGACTTTTTATAAAGGAATCAAAACTCTAGGACTCAGGTGTGCGTAATTAACTGCATTTGCTTTCCTCAAGCTGAACAAAACAGTACACTTCTACCACTGATCTTCCTTGCTTACTAAACAAGTCACAGTTACTCTTAGTTACTCAAGAAAAGATGGTTAGCATTCACTTGAATATTTTATACTTATGAATAAGTTTAGATATTTCTTTAATAATCTTTTTTCCAGGTGTTTTTAATTTCCTAATGTTTTTTATAGCTTGCAGAGGAGTAACAGAAATTATTTTTAAAGACTTTTTCTTGCTACATGCATTGTCGATATTTATTCAGGCAATTTGACACTTTCAAGATGGGTTAGTTCCTTCTCATCCTTGAAACAATTATGGCAGATAATGCAACTTCATTTTAAAGTTTCTGAAAATTCCGTTTTACCCATTTTCATTGTTAACCATTGCAAATAATTGTAATAATTGACCGTAAAACTAATGGCTACGTAAGAGAAATCAGTTCAAAACTGAACTAGAGGTTCATTCTGTTGTGCTTTATTACATTATCTTAGTGCAGATTTGCATAAGACATAGGCAGGATGGAAGCTCTTGTGTAGCTCTTAACAATAAATGGCTAAAAGGTTTTTCTTTTAGGTTTTTTCCTTCACAGTTTGAATGGAGATGTGTTCTAACATCAGTCTTGTTTCCCCTGCCTTTTATTTCTAGTGAATAGTTTGAGTACTTTCAGTAAATCTATTAGCCTTATAAGTTAAAAAGCTGACAGAAGAGTCTGAATTGCACTACTGTTAAGCCATTAGATAAAAATATTTGGGCAGCCCTTGGAAAAAAAAAATCTTACTAATCTCCAAACATTGAGCCTCTGAGAAATTGTGAACTGTGTGAGCTTCCACTTTTTCTGTAAAAGAGATTTAACTTTACACTAAACTGAAACATTTTTAACCGAGTGCCATGGTGCTGAAAAGTTGCTGATAATATTTTTCTTTCCATGTCAGACTGCAGTGTCTGACTTGAGTTGTCCACTTCTCATTGTTACCATTCCTCTTCTCACTAGTAACTATTTTATATTGATCCTTGACTTAGAGACTGAAGTTGCATTTTTCATACTATATATACTATGGTTTTGCAAATCTATGTGCTTAATGTACTGGTTATTCCATTATCACTGCTTCTGTGCTCACTTGTCAGCCTGCTGCCAGCAGATGATATGGGAGATTCTGAATGCTGAAAGCAAGCCATAAATCCCTGTTGAGTTTACGTGGCCTTATGTCCTGTCTTCCTTTTAGATGAGATGGAGTCATTAGAGGCAAATCACACACAGGGGGCTCTCTCTCAGTCTTCTTGTGAAGCGGTTTTATGCTCTGTGGTTGTTTTTCTTAGGAAACTTTATCCAAACTCCTATTTTAATACTTGTATAATTATTGTAATAGTTTTTTATCAAAAATTTTACTTTATTTGTATTTTACTTTATTTGTATTTCTTTTCCTATCTTTGTCTTGTCTTTCCTAGCCAGTATACTTTGTTTCATTTTGTTTTTTTAATCTGGGAGAGACCAACTAATATTAGCAGTTGTTCCAGCAATGATATGTGGATTTTTGTCCATCTTAATTTCTAGTGCATAGTTTTTCCTCTCTACAGGGGGGAAAAAAGAGTCCAAAACCATATGTTAACGAACTTCCCCTTGGTGCAGTTCTAGGAAATTTTCATCAGAGAATGTTAGCAGCGATTTCCTGCCAGGAAAATACCTCTGGATTCAGCAGGCTCACTAAGAGGGTGTTTGGGTTTTTTGGGGGGGGGATTTTTTTTTGTTTGTTTTGGGGTTTGTTTTGTTTTTGTTTGGTTTGGTTTGATTTGAGGGAGGTTCTTTGGGTTTGGTGTTGCATGGTTTTGGGGTTTTTTTTTGTTTGGTTTGTTTTTTTCTACTGTGGTATTCTTTCTTCATGGTAAGGAGAATAATATCTTTCAAAAAGCAAATTCTATTTTTCCCAAGATTTAGCTTGTATAATCTAATACAGACTCTGGTGTTTTTATTTTTGTGATCATGGATTTCCTGTCACAACTGAAACTATTACTGATAATATTGGTAGATGAGACGGAAATACTGCTTTCTGTTCTCAGCTAGTGATATTTTTTTTTCAAAGAAGGGACACTAAATGATTTATTTGACATAGGAAGAAAAAGGCTACCAGGGAAAGTAGAATGTCTTGTAATTAACAATAAACGTAAAAACCCAGCATTCAGATAGTGTCAATTACTGAAATAACTTTCTAAATCATTTAGCTGTCTTGAAATTGATACAAGGGAAGCACTAGAAATTAAAATCCTTCTCAATTTATGAAACTAATCTATAAACCCAAGTACAGAACTATGTTGAATAAGTGGGGACTGGACAAATCTGTTAAACTGAAAAATCAAGATGAAGTTTGGAACTTGTAAGAGGGTAACTGTCCATGTTTCTCATGTTTCAAAAGCTGGTTAGTAATGCATGCTAAAACCACTAATTAAGATACTGTAGGCTTAGTAAATTGATTTTGCAGCTGTTATTTTAAATTTTTTTCTTGTTGCATCTTTTCTTTTTCTCTCTCACACTGTTCCTATCCCAAATTTTCTCCATCTTTTCCTGTCTTCTTTCTCCCTTTTTAGCACCCTGAAGTTTTAGTGGGTCATCCATCCAAGCTAGTAAGTTCCCTGGCAACCTGAGAGGCAATCTGCCAGCCACATTTTTAAATTTTTGTGTTGCATGTGTATTCATTCACCTGTGCTTTTATATTTAGGCCAACACAGAGTATATTGGTGAATTACTTTAGTAGTGGGTGTGGATACAAACAAAATGCTACGGTATGTCTGACCAGTCATGTTCAAAAAAGCATTCTGAGATGCTTTCACCATTTGACTGCTGGTCTAAATGCATTTGTGTTTGGACAGCTTAATGTTGTGTCGGTATTTTGTTTCCCTTTGCTGCCACTGCTTGAAATGTCCTGTAGCTTTTCTGTCGTCTCCATTGTCTGTTCATTTTCAGAGCAAGAATGTAGAATTTCCATGCAAATCAAGCTTCTTGCATGAAAGTATTCTGTAACACTATGTACAACAGCACATTAGAAATAACAATTAAGCTACAGCAAGTAAAGGATTGCTTAAAAGCTTGTGTAACCATTAAGCTTGCTAGTAGTATGTTAGTTTAATTTTTGGATCCTGTTATCAGCCTCCTGTTTGATGTCAAAGAGCACCCCTGTCAAGGAGTGTTTGTATAATAATATCTTGACACTGTAAATTACGTAATCCAAGGTGGTTTTCATCAGAGATTTCTTTTGTGGTTCTGTGCGTGAAAAATGTGTTACAAAACTTTCAGGAGTCTGATACATGTGTTACTCTTGACAGTATTCAGGGTAAATGTAGCTATCTATCCTGACAATCATTGCCAGGATCAAAGAATTGCTGGTGCTTGCAAGAGTTCTATTTTTGTGGCATCCCACATTAGAAATTATTTTAATACAGCAGATAATACAGTGCATTTATTATGAAGAGAGTTGTGCTGTGCAATAGAAAATTTTGTTAGAACTATCAGAATAGAGCAATGAACTAGGACATGGAAACTCCTACACTGCATTTTGAATTATTTATTATATGTAAAAACAGTAATTAATAAATATTCTAGGGTGTTTGGTGTCCAAAGTTAGAAAAAAAAATAAAGGTTAGTGGATATGATCAGCAGATAAAGGTTTCTTATATAGTTAGGATTCATAAGGCTATGGCTTTTGTAGTATTTAATTATTTAGTATCTTACAACAGAGAATATTTTTCCCCAAAAGTTGTTGCATGTTCAGGTATGAAAAGCAGATTCAGGTGTTTTCTGGTAAATTGACCCATTCCTCCACTGCCGAATTCTGTACCTGTAGATTACACTGGTACTGCCCACTACTAGGCTTGTTCAGTACGTCCTATTAAACAGATTCTTTTATCAATTGGTTCTTGTTTCACAAAACCTTTTCAATCTTTAAGCTAAAGCTTCTTATGTTTTTTGCTTCAGTCTTAGATTTTTGTTTGGTTTTGTGTCTTTTTGAAAGAAACTCAGCCTTAACAACTTACTGTTTTCTGGAACAGAAATATGTTGGTTTCAATAATTTTTTAACACAAATAACTTTTCCTTGAAAGATTTGATTCTTGTACCCTGTTTAATAAAATCCATCTAAATTGATTAAAGGTTAAATGCATTGTTTATTTGTTTGTGCTCAGTAGAAAACAGTAGATTCTACTAGTAGCAGTAGAAAGCAGTGAAACTTCCCAAGAATTCTACATGCACAGGTTATACCCCATCCTGAAGAGGAAGGAAGACCTTCCCATTGTCTCTCTCCATTGCCATAGCCTCTCCTAGGTCTGGTCATTTGAGCAGGCAGCAGCAATACCAAGGAGACCATTCACCAATTACTACACACGCAGAATTACACACACAAAATTAACAAGGTTGGAAAAGACCGTAGAGATCAAGTCCAACCTTTTACCTAACTCAAAAACCTATCCAACACCAATCCATCATCTAAACCATTTAAACTGTTGTGATTCCAAGCAGCTGCTTGGATACAAACAAAGCAGAAGCAAGAATCAGCTTCTCAGTTTGCAGAACACATCAGGACAAATAATATTAAAATTGGAAGCTGATGCTGAATGCTAGCTATTGGGAGGAGAAAACAGATTAGATTTTGAATGAGTATCTAGAGGGTTGTATGTGAGCAGAAAACATGGGATGCTGTTGGATATAACTGCAAGAAAATCTCCCAAACCTGAAGAAGATTGGTAGGAAAAGGATGAGGAGAATTGATAGATTAGTGGAGTAACCGACCCTGGAAGTGTTCAAGAGTAGGCTGGATGAGGCACTTGGTGCCATGGTTTAGATGATGGGTTGCTGTTAGATTATAGGTTGGACTTGATGATCTTCAAGGTGTCTTCCAACCTTGCTGATACTGTGATACTGTGATAAGAGGAGTGGAATTTGAACCTGGCTAAATAGTGATGATAAGAGTTAGAGAAAATTAAATTTACCACAAAAAGATTGTACTTGGTGCAAATAGGAAGGAGAAAGGCCACGTTGAATGGGGCTCTGAGCAGCTTAGTCTAGTGGAAGGTATCCCTGACCACAGCAGGGGTTTTGGAATGGTACCTGATTTTTAAGGTTCCTACCAACCCGAAACATTCTGTGATGGCTTTTCAAGTTCCAGTCTTGATGAAGGTTCATATCAATGTTTGTGTCATCTCATGCGGTGGAAAATTGGAGAGGCGTTCTCCCTGTTTTTCTTATATCTAAATTTAAACTTACCTGCTCTATCACTTTCAGAAACCTTGTCAAAATAATGCTCACTTTGACAAATTAAATCTCCAAAACCTGGGAAATGGCCAGTGCCACATCATGTGATCTTTCTCACTTTTCATTGTAAGATAGTTGTTACAGCATTTTGTAACTAAATTGTTGTCTGCCAGACCCTTGCTCACTTCAATATTGCACCACAAATGCTCCAGGAGCAAGCCAGAAATATATGAGGAAGATGATAATAATCTGGAGAAATTAGGCAATAAAATATTTTTTAATAGTAGGAAAGTGTTGATTGTACAAGGCAGAATACTTTTTAATTTTATTTTTTCCCTTTCACATCAGATACAAGAATACACACTCATTTCCCACTGGTGGTGTTATGGAGTGATTAGTTACCATTTGCCAAAAAAAAAAAAAAAAAAGCCTACAAACGTGATTAGTATGATAGAAAGAAAATTGAGGAAATATTTTTTTTATGTAATTTTACAAATTGGAATGAACAAAGTAGAGAGCCATACACTCAACATCCAAAAGTAGGTCCTGAATATCTGATAATTACTTGAGTTCTGTTTCTGTAAAATAGTAGTAGCCTATGAGGTGAGTAAAGCCCAGATCAGAGGAGGCAGATGAGAGGATTGAAGTTGGCCCACAAAGAAGGATATCCTCTGGACATTTCCCTCCTCTCTTTTTATTTGTGTAAATTCCAAAGACACCAAATTATTAATGTGTAATAACAACTATGGGAACTTACATCTTTCTGAAGAGATTGCTTCTTCAGGTGACGGAAGTTGCATTCCCTTGAAATATCTTCCTCTTGATAATTTTTATAAAGAAAATAATTTGTTTGTGAAATGATTCCAACTGAGTACTTGCTTATTCAGTGTCAAAATTTGTAAAGACCAACCACTTAAAGATGGTTAAAAGACAACAACTCTTTGTGACAGACTTGAGTTTAAAGCACAGAGAATTTCCTGAACCTTTTCCTTTTGTTACAGCCTTTTCCAAAGGCTGTGTTACAGTATGTGGTGTATAGCCTTGGAACTCAAGGAGGAGAAAGTCTGGTTGTTTTCTAAATTTATAATTTTGTTGAAGCTAATAAAGACAGGCTAGAAGGCAGCACACATGTCTTATCAGTTGAATTGCTGCCTTCTTGTAGGAAAAGTACAGAAAGTAAGTATATGTGTTTATCATTTGCGGTAAATAATTGTAATATATTTTTGTATTTGTGTGTGCTTTTATTATTTTTAGGAGATGTGACGCACCCTTGGAGGTAGCAGGGTGAATTAAAAAGGTGATTTCAGGTTCTTGGGAACTTCTACTTTGTGGCCAAAAGTTCTTGGCAACATTTGTATGTGAAATGTTAAACTGAATTTACTGTCTGAATTCATAGGTAAAAGTAGAAAGTGTTTGCTGTGAATTATTTGCTGTTAGATTTGGTTAATCTTTTAAGAATATGGATTTGGAATCTTAGTCATAATGTTTGGAATTTTTATTTACATTTTAGAAACTTCAAATTAGATCAATGCTATTGTTTTCTTCCCTGCCTCTGGCACACTTTAAGTTGTGTAAGATTATCATCTTTCCTCTTAATAAAGAGGTTTTTTGGCATGAGAAATTACAACTTAGAAAAGTCCTTTTAATGTGTTTTGTCTTCTTCTCTTCTCCATCTGTAAATAGTGGTTATTTCTGTGAAACATTGTTCCTCTTTGTTTTACTTGTAGAAGTTGGCTTAGTCAGCTGATTTTCTGTGGAAGCAATAGAAGTTATAGTACATTTATTTGAGAAATTATCACTCTTTCTTATGTTCTTTTGGTACCTGAAGCGCTCACTTACCACATTCCAGATGGGAAATGATAGCTAAGGGCAGAAAAGCAGAAAACTGTTAAACCACCTCTTAGTTTATAGTTCCTCTTAAGAACTGTGAGAGCATATCCAGAGTAGTAACCTTAAACTATTCTCAATCCTGAACCACTCATAGTTTGAAATTGAATTCACAGTGGCAAAGATAAATACTAATCAGATGAGCTTTGCTAATAGAAACATTGCTTAAGAAGGTGCTTCTTCCTAGCCAAAATGTGGCTGTGTTTCTTATGCAGCTCAGTGCAGAATGAAATGTGCAAGTTTGGTTGTGCTCTTGAAAGTAGCTTAAATTCACCTGTTTAGCTCCACATGGGAACAGACATGGAGAGCTAATGACTGGGTCAGTTGTAACAGTTAAGGGGTTTAAAATAGCCTATAATCAGGTAACTCCAAGGCCTATGTAAATCCTGTTTGTCAGAGGAGAAAGTGCAGTGTTCCCTTCACTCTAAGCAAGCTATTTTTTAAATGTATTTAATTTTTGTCATACTGTTCCTTTATACATTATCACATTTATAGCTATATAAAGAGTCTGCAGATACTGTGTCAAGCAGAGATGAAAGTCAAACTTTGAAGCTCACTTCTTCCAGTCCCTTAATGCAGCAGAAAAACTCCTAGTGTATTTCCCTCTTTCTATACCGATTCTGTTTAAAAAATGGACTTACAATTTTTGTATTCTTTTGGTGGGTTGGGAAAATTGTATGTGGGGTTTTTTTTACCATGAATATAAGAATTCATTTTTTGTGTTTAAATTTTTGATTAAAGAAAGAAACAAAAGTGATGAATTATTTTGCGCAATGTTGCATCGGGAAGGTAGCCAGTTTCATCTGTTCCAAATCTTGATATTTGTGTAAAACCTCTAAATGCACTGGGTTTTTCTCCTATACAATAAATAAATCCAGTAGGATTTTATATATGGTCATGAAGAACGTATTTTGTACAAAACCCACAAAACGGACCAAAGTCACTCAATCAGTAATTCACAACTCAGGAAGTGTATGTATGTATCACATAACGTTCTCTTTGTGTTAGGTGAAAGTATCCATACTTACATGCATTATATACAAATAACATGTGTTACATGTCTTAACTAATAATTTATGTCGTGTAAATAGCCCTTAGGTTCTATAAGAACCAGACACACAGACTTGTTGGCTGATTTTCTAAAAAAGAAAATTTATTTCGTCTTTTCAGGAGTGTCTCTTGGGTTGTTGTGGAGATGCTTTTATTAGCAGAGTAATATAAATCAGGAGTGTTCTGACAGTAGAATTGCATTAGGACTTGTAAGTTCTTTTGAACCAGAGAGTTTAATAAGCCAGGCTAGCAGCCTAACTTTGCTTTTTCTAAAAAAAAGTTACTTGATTATCTGATCATTTATTTTGGATGACTTTAAAGAGCCTGGAGGAGAGTATTTGTTAAACAATTTGAGATGTTTGGAACATACCTAAATCCAGTACAGAAGAATTCAGGCTTTATGTCTGGTGAAAACCAGACTTAACTCTATACATAGTGTCACTCAGGAGGCTATAGGAGCCCCCAGTAGATGTATAGATGCCTCCCAAAAGCAGTATTCCCAGTTCCCTGTAATTGGGAAGGAAGGAAGGAAGGAAGGAGGTTTGGTTTGAAATTTAGGTGTAATTGAAAAGGAAGTAAATATTTCAGATTTCCTGCAGGCTGGAAATCCCGAAAAGGCATTTCAGGCCCACCAACCCTCTCTTCCCAAAGCCAAGTATGTCCCCTGATGCTTGCAACTGTTTGTAGAACTGTCACACTTGTCAATCTCACTGCTGCCATGTCCTCCTGGTAGTCTCTGTCATCTTGGCAGTGCATTAGTTACACTTCCACTTGCTGCAGAGAGCCCTTTTCAAGGGTATGTAATTTGAAGTGCTTATGGGGCAGTAGGAATCTGGACACATAGACAGCCCTAACTCCCAAAGGCGTCTCAAAGCTTCCAGGCTCACCAGGGATGTACTTGCATCTGCATCTCAATCAGAAGCTCAAAAGGAGGATTTTCAGACTTACATTTCAGTGATAGAGGAGTGTCAGGATTTGACTTGAAAGTCACTCAGAAAGTCTTCCTAAATGTACTGGCTGAGGAAGGGGTTCTGTTCTCCTGCTGAGATCTGGCTGAGAGACCTAGGGCAGTGCCAGACATTTTGTTCTATGATAAAATACTGTACAGGTGAACCAGCTTTCTGGAATTCCTGTTTAAAAAAAAACAACCCCCCCCAAAAAACCAGTTTAGTATTGACCCTCAGGCAGGAGCTGCAGGGCCAAGTCCCTGGAACAGTAGGCATTCCATTGTTTGGTAAAACCAGATCCATCCTAAGGTCATAGTCTCAGTAAAGATAGGCATCAAGAAAGCCTTCAGTCCTAGAATATTCTGCTCCAAGATTCTCGTGGATTTCACTAGTGTGGCCTTGGCTTTAAAGGAGCTAATTAAAAATGAGGCATTTCAAGGCAAAAATGTTGAGGTCAAAAGTCTTTATTTTACTGAATAACTAAACAGACTTAGCCAAGTGTAGTTTTGCTATTTGATTCTTTGGAAGCAGCAGCTTCTAACCTTGAGTTTTATACTGCCACAGTTCTCTCCAATTGCCACTAAAAGCAACAGATTCCTATACTATCAGATCTAGACTTACTGTGCTTTGGAGCAGAACACTGACAGCTTGTAAAACAATGTTCTGCAGCTGCACATGGAGAGAAAAAAAGTCTTTAGTCTTATTTTCCATTGAAGGATTGTTTCAGAGAAAAGAAAGGCCTTGATTTTGCAGGTGCAGTCCTGATCAGCAGAATAACTCCATCAAACCTGCTATTCACTGCAACATATTTGAGCAATTCTAAATAGCTTGAATTGATATTAAATTGCAAATCAAGATCCAAGGGCAGAGGTGCAGGGGGAGAATAAAATGTTAAATCTTCATCAGCTAGTTTAATTGCCAGTGTAAATACTGCATTTTTCTTGTCTCTGATATGCTTGGGAACTGTTGAATTAATTTTACTGATAAAGTAGTGATTTTTGTAACAAACTAAGCCATTTAAACCCCCCACCCCCAACCAATCTTTTCATTGAGATCATTTTATCCTCAGTCCTGTTGTTTTTTGTCCAAATAGCCTAATTTTGAAAAAATGTACTTCCTAGATAACTAGGCAAAGATAATGTCAGTAGAATTCCATACATATAGTAATCCTCATCTGCATGGCTCACATAAGCAGCAAGGGCTTGAACACATCAACACCATCTGTGCAAATCTGACATTTTGCATACTGATGTAGTTATTTAAGGCTATTAACCTGTGATTTGCCTTTCTAGATTATATAGATTACAATATCTCAGATAATTAATTCTAGAGTTCTAACCCTGTTTTAGAAGGATATTTTAGGAACTTTTAGACTCACATTTCCTTTTCTTTTCCTTTCAAAAAAGTTAAACATTCTTCATATATTTATTTTTTTATTTCGATTCTGTTTCAGATTAACAGTCACATGTTTTTTAGGCTGAATTAAAACAATTAAATTTATTTCAAATTTTTCTTTCCCTGAAAATGTTTTCCTGTACTTAAAAGTAGCATAGGCCCTGTATATTTCTGTGTAATAATTAATCTTGCCATTTTGAAATAGGTCTCTAGATAGCATTTTGCATTTGTCATAATATTTGTAAAATGCATGCATGTGAATGAAGTGGCTTTTTTCTTGAACCTTTTTCTTACAGGCTCATGAGGCAACACTGGAGGCAAGGGCCAGCCCAGAGCTGAGTGATCGTATGCAGCAGCTGGAAAGAGAGGTAACACGGTATCGGGAGGAATCTGGCAAGGCTCAAGCTGAAGTGGATCGTCTTCTGGAAATCCTGAAAGAGATGGAAAATGAGAAGAATGATAAGGATAAGAAGATAGCAGAACTGGAGAGGTGAGAATGGTATAAAGTTAATAGAGGAACAAAAGAGATGATTAAAGTCAGAGCTAACTTAGTTTATTTTTCTTGTCTTAAAAACCTTAGAGTGCCTATTTTGGGAAAGTCTTTTTTGAATTTTTCTATCTTTGGTCCTTTATTATGGTAGATTGTAGAGCAGGAGGGTGTCTCACGATGTGCTTTTATTACCTGACTGCTCAAAAATAGGGCTGATATAGATAGAACCAGAAGGGTAGATAGAGCTGTAAGGGAATGGAGAGAGTAGGAAAGGTTACTGACCCTGGTATCTTTGTAGAACAGTTTGTTGTTTTGATTTAATAAATTCCTCAGGCATGGCTCTCACAAAAACAAGTCAGACAAATGACTTTTAAGAGCTTGTGATACAAGTTACTCAGATTCTTCTGACAAATGCGTGGTAACTCTGTGTACTGGTAGAGATACAGGTAAACTTTGGACCAGGAGAAGCCTAATGAACAGATTCGCTTTTGTGCAAACAAAATATGATTTGCTCCTTTTCCGCATTTTTCATCTTTCTGTTGGAGCCAGGGTGCTCAAGATACTTTTTTCAAGACTATAGTGTCTTAAACAAAAATTTTAATTTATTGTGATTCCATGGTATTTGTATAACCATTATAATTAGTAGATCTTGGGAAAGACCCGAATTAGATTCTGTGTTGTCACAGGACATTTTCTAGGTAGTAATACCTGTTTGGGGTTTTTTTTGGTTTTTTTTACCATTCACAATGAAGAATCATTAACTTGGAACAGCAAAATGGAAATGAAAATTTGATTATTCTCATTTGCTTTCTCCTAGGATAGTCTTTTTAATTTCTGTCTCTTCACTATTCAACTGCTCTGCAATTTAGTGACAGGAAGATTAGGGCAACTCAGTAAAAGACATTTCAGGTTCTGCATTCAGTGGTTATTTTTCATGGACTTGCTGATAGTCAAATTTTGGACCCCTCTGAATGATTTGAAAAACTCTTTCATAAGGATCCCATTCTCTTTTCCTTGAAAGTTACAGAGTTCTAAAATAGTTCAGCTTCTCATCTGGGTTTCTTCTCTCTTTGTGACTGTAAGTGACATCCTGTTAGTTTTGTTTAAGTTGTTTTATTTAACCAAAATTCTTTGTACCTATGGTGTAAGCTTGAACACACGAAAGTCCTCTTTCACTGTCTTCCATTTCTTTCTAAGTGTTATTTCTTTCAGGCCATTTATACCTAATGTATTCAGCAGAAAATTCAAGCAATACATTGGTAGATAGTATAGACATGGGAAAGCTAAATAGCAATTAAAAGTTATTTGTCTGTGTGATTTTTTTCCATTTCTTTTGAGGTGCCTATGTCAGGTGCAAAGTTCAGCATGTCATCATTTTAGGACATGCAAGTTGATTAGGGATCAGATGTAAGAAGCAACCTTCTATTAGAAGTAAGGTATGGGAAGAAATATGTTCATATTGCCTTAATTTCTTTCTGTTTGCAGAAGTAACTTCTGTCTAAAAAAAGCAAGTCAGAAATATGTGTCATTCCTTAGCCTGATCTCTAGAGAAGTCTGAAATGGCAGGAAGATAATTTTCCTACATATGCTTTTAATGCAAGCCTCATGTTTTCTTTTTTAGCATTCAAAAACTCTAATCATGATTGGGACTTGCAGCATCAAGCACTGAATGGACACATACAAGTGGCCTGTAATCAAGAGAGTTTATAGTCTACAAAGGAAAAATAACGAAGAGTACTTAAGATGAGTCTCCTTCTTTTTTAGATATAAAAGCATTGGCATCCAGTCTTCAAAGAGATAGCAACTTTTGTCTTTGAAATTAAACTTCTAGAGATCTGCAAAGCAATTATTGTTTCCCATGTTACAGGGTAGATTTTGCTATTTTAGTCACAGATCGAACTCTTGTTTTGAAAGCATAAACCCCCCAAATGACTGGACATGATTCCATAATAGTTCGGTGAATACTTTGACCATTCAGTGTTACCCGTTTCTTCTTACCACCTGACCTTCACTCTTATAAAAAAGTTGAGTGGTCCTTTTCTCTTTGTAACTTGTCACCTTTTCTACCAGTACTGAGATAACAAAGAATATGCTTTCCTTTATTTCTAGTAATTAGAATTGGTATTTCAACTATGTAGAAGATAAGACTGCTTTTGTTATCATGTGATTGCCATCAGCAGAGAAAATCAAGGGGGGGAAAAATCTAAGAGTATTCATGTTCCACAACCACTGTAAGTGGAAATAGAAAAAGTCTTCATGATCTATAGATCTAAGGTGGATGCTGTTAGCGTAGTGAATTAGCAAAGTTTGAAGACTTGAAATTATTTTTTCAGGTTAAACTGTAATATTATCACAGCAATGGAGAAAAAGTTAGAAGGTTTCAGATACTTTATAGTGAGATTTTGACTAGTAGTTTCTCTTTTTCTAAACAATTGTTGAAATTTCTGTTTCACCTTTTTAATTTTCACCTCCTCCCTCAACCACTGTTCTCTGGAAGCTTGCTTTCTCCTTGTGAGTTTTTGCAAAAAGCAGAGATTTTAACATGCCTATTAATGAGTCTTGGTTATCTGGAAAAAAATAGATAATTTTGCCTTTTAAAAGTTTTTCCTAAACTACGGTCCATGCAGAGCAAGCTAGAAATTATCTTGATTTCTAATGCTTCTACAGCTGTTCCAGCTCTGCTGTGCAAAGAACTCCAGTGCTTGCAGAAGCATTTGTCAGCAGGGAAATCAGTGAATATTGCTGTGCCTATCTGAAACTTTGTATTCCATGTAGAGCAAGATGAGAAGAAATAAGACACAGTCAGAGAATGACTGTACTAGTAAAAATGGGATTTTTCAAAATAATCTCTCTTCCCTCTAGTTTTCTCTTATGCTAGTTATATGTGACAACTAGACTATATGTCATTAGGAAAAGAGAAATAGTAGCACAGTTTCATCCATAGAAAAGAAGGAATGTGTTACCTATTCAGGAGTTACTCATGGAAGAACAGAGCAGGAGAAGAGATGGGAGGGCGAGGAAGATGAAATAGAAAGCAGAAAATTGTTCACTTAAGTCTCTTCAATGAAGACAAAGCTGTCTTATGTTTAAATTAACATAAAGAGGGAAATTCTTCCACTCTTCAGTAGCAATTACTGGGTGAGTGACATTTTTTCAGCTGTGAATGGGAGGAAAGACATGAAAAAGAATGTGTTAATTATGATGCATGCTATGCAAATTTTTGAAAAATGTTCTAGTGAAAACTTATTAATACATGAAAACTTATTAATACATATATTCTGCGGGGAGGATTTTGCTTATTCTTATGGGAAGGTGGGCCCCAAGTCCACATTTTTCTGTGGGTGAACAGCCCTGTAAGTTTTGTTTCTGTTTCCAGTTGCAGTGGTAGAGAAAGAAGTTTTTAGCTGTCTGGTTATTCACTTCCTTTATAACTAACTGTTTGCTCTTTGTATTGCCACTCCATAATCTCCTGTCTCTCTGTAACTTTTCATTTTGTGTTTTGTTTCCTTCCTTGCCTTTTCTTTCCATTTATACTGTCACATCCTCGTTCCACGGGTTGTTTTGTTTTTGTACGTGCGGGGGTTTTTTGACTGTGCCTTTTCTCAGAAAGCACGCCTCCCGCAAATTGCACCCTCCCTACCAGGTGTCGGTCCCTGCACCGCAACATGTAGGGGGGTTTGTGTGGGACTTCCTGGGAAAGTGAGTGCTCTATAACGCTTCTGTTTCCTCCTTGGTGGAATGTTGACGCTGGCTGCCCTGCTGCTGCTGCTGCTGCTGCTGCTGCTGCTGTTTGAGTCTGCTGCAATGACGCTCTTTTCCTTAGGTCTGACAGGAGCTAGTTATGTCAAGTACAGGCTCTAACAGTCTCACATCACAGGGGTTGTGGCCATATTCCAAAGGAGGTTTGCTGCTATTCTCCCTGATTTACACTCAACAGAAACTGTTGCTTTTCTAATTCTCTTGCTGTATTTACCTTTGATTCTAATCTCTGCTATCAGTTCTGCCTGAACCAGCTAAAACTCAGTGTCCTAAAATACCTGGCAGACCTGATAGAGGTCAGTATTGACTTATTCTTGAGATTTATTGTGATTATTATCCTGTAATAAGAAAACAAACAAAAAAGAAGATAAAGAAAAATAATGCTACTTCTCTAGGACATGGCCTTCACAGAATTCAGATGGGTATTTTACATGCAGACCTATTTGTGTGCATGTATTGTGCAAAAAACGACTGACTTTGTAATGGCTGTAAATATGTATGAGTATGTTGCTTCAGAAGTAAGCTGAGTGAACATATATGGAAGTCTTTGTTTCAGTTACAGGTTTAAAATCGATTTTCATTTGGCATGCTTGCTATATATGATAGGTACCTCTTTTAAGGACACAGGACACTACCATTATTTTCCTGAAAGAAGCTTGATTTTGATTTGATAACAAAGGAAGACAGCTCTCAGCTTTGGAATACTAGCAGTCCTGTTAAGGACAGCTGGAAATTGTGGCTATTTTAAAAGAGAGATTTTGGACAGTTTTTCTGAAAAGAATTTAAGGATTCCCTGTTCAAGAGGAAAACTTCCAACTTTAGATTTGTAGCATCCAAAATACATACTCCTCATCTTAAATATTTTTTTCAACAGTAAATAAATATTAGAAAGCATTGAGTGATCTCAAAGGAGTGCTGAAAAATGTGGACATTAGAATGAAGTATCTCACTTTGTATGTCTTTAAGACAGTGATGTGTTTGTATAGGATAGACAGAGAGAGAAATTAGCTGTATTTTCCATCAACTTTACAGTTTCCTGGAGTAGTGTAAAGGAAATTGTACTAGTAAATTATGCCCTAAGCTTAAGTCAACAATTTGAATTTGGAATATGTATTTTCAAACCACTACTTTCATAATAATTATCTTTGGTCTTCAAATTTGTTGTTTCTCTGAATTTTTAAGTATTTTTTTATAGAATGCGTAAGCAAGAACCATATCAGGGCATATAAATAATTTAGAGTAAAAGGAACATTACCAAATTAAAGAAAGGTGTTTATAAAGTCATAATAAAATCACCATTAAAATTAACTTTGAAAGATGGTATGGCTATAATTCTGTATTGTCGTAACTTGTTATAGTCTTCCAAAATCAAATTGGACTCCGACTCAGGCATAGGAAAACCTGAAACAATTAAATGTTATTTTGAAATCTTTTAATCCATTTTGGTGCCATAAAAAATAAAAGGGAATAAAATATATTTCTCTCATGATTGAATGGTATTATTACAAGGAAGAATCTGTTGCTGTGTTTTTCACCCATTTCCTTAAAAAATTGTAGCTTAAGTGACTTCTATGGTAAATCACTCAAAACTTAAAATATTCCAAAATGAAGATTGCCTGGTAATTTTAATTCACCTCTTATGTGAGCATATCTGTCACAGTAAAGCAATACAGTCTTTAACCATATGCACAAATTTTTTCCATAAGAACACTGTCTTTGGTGTGCGAAGGACATAGCTAAAATTGTCCCCAAAAAATCCTGGGTGAGGTTGACACCTGTCATGGAAAATATCAGCAAGATTTGTTAATCTTTGGCAAGTAACTGAGGATAAGGTTTTGTAATGGAAAGAAGTGGTCAGGGCTGTAGTTAGTTCAGCTCCGCCTCTGAGCACATAGATCTATTGAATATTGAGATTTTCACAATTTCTGAGCTAGGAAATGAAGAAGTCGTTTCTTTCGGTATTGCTTTCTCTTCCTACAAAAAGAGCATTACTCCCGAAGTTCTGTATCGAGTTTCACAGATGGAAAACGAAATACATCAACATAACTGCTTTAAACAGATAAGAATAAAAGATGCAGGCACCTTCACTTACAGGCCTTTAGCTTCAGATATTCGAAAGTGTGATGATTTTCAGAAGGCAAGTGTCTGCCCTCTGAAAGTCAGCCTTTGTTCAAGTGCCTTAAGATCAACATTCAGACTCTCTAATCACTTTTGAAACGTACATCTAAGATAAGAAAGGGAGAGACACTGCCAATAATTGCAAATCCATCTGTAGAGAGCAACAGATAAAATAGCCATCGTAGTGATTTTACGGTGACTCCTCAATCTATCTTCACCTTTTTCATATAATGAGATATCCTTTTTCAATTTTTTCTTTATTTAGTTGTTCTTTATTTCCCATTTTCTTCCTCTTCCTGTGTTTTGAGAGAAACTGAAACTTTGTAATATTGCAGAAACAGCTGTTCTAAACTACAAGGTCAAAGAACCCCAATTAGTCCAGCCCTTGACATGGTGAGAGGCTGGTTGCAGGCTTTGGCTGAAGGGGCCTTCTGTGTTATCCTATCACTGAAACACCTAAACCCTGGTATTTGCCCTAGTCTATGTTCAAGCAGGCAGGACTGACACTATTAAACAGAGTGATTCATGTCCGTGAAACTGAGAACAGACTGACTCCTTTGTTAAATTCAGCAGTGAGATGGAAGTTTGGCTTGTCTACTAGTCCAAGACTAAGGATCTGATCTTAGATTCTCCAAGAAGGACCCTGCGCTGGTGAAAAAAGTAAGGAGAAGTGCAACTGGACAACAATTGTGAACTTTTCTGAGGGCTGCTTTTCCTGCAAAGGTTTCTGTAACACTGAAATCCTGTTTGTTTTTGCCATTAAGTCAGGGTGATTATCAAGCATTTCCTCTCATCCTTATTATCCATAATGAGTACAGGAGTTGTCATTTGCCTGTATCGTAGCAATGATGGGTGATATTTAGCAAATATCTCCTAAGCCGGCTGTTAGATCAATAAAGTGTAAGAGCTATGATATAATTAAAAGAATTCTAAAGCTCAAGGAGAAGGATCGTCATGTAAATAAGGAGCCTAGTTTGCATATCAGGGTTTCATTGTTACCTACCTTTACTACATCTCTTCAAAAGCTGTTTTGTGGCTTTGTTCCAGTCAACATCTTTGAGCAATGCGAGGAGATCCATACTCACTAGCTAGTACAAAAGGAGTAAAAAAACCTCACCAAAACCTCTCTTTTTTACAAGTGATATAGTGTAAAAAAAAAAAAAGTCAGATCCTTACATTGTCTTGGAGTACAGAAAGGACAGAAGGAATATCCAGTGATTGCCAGTAAGCCACTGAAATAGTAGCATTAGTGCTCCATGGCCATCTGTGCCCATGTTTGTGCTCTTAGATCTGTGCATGCGTGTGCATGTAGATATACACACAAACCTTCTCTCTCTTCATCTTTTCTCTGTCCCTCTAAATATCAACACAGAAAGAGAGAAGACCAGCCATCAATCTTATTACCAAGAGAATGTGTCAAAGTGGTAAACATAAATAGCCTTTCTGCTCTGACAAACACAAGAAAGATCAAATACATATTGTTCTCTGTTAGATTGCTTTGAAGGAATGATGGAGTAGTAAATATACACAATCACTGACTGTGAAACAAATGGAATTCAAAGATTGACTGAAAATCATTACATAAACTTCTCCCTAGGTACATCTGAGATTAATTTAGCAGATTTGTTTCACTCCCTATAATATACAAACTTGTGAAAAAAGTTGTAACTGGAATAATCAAGAACTTTTTAATGAATTTCTTTATTAAGATACTTAAATGTTCACATCTCACTAACTTTTTTGATCTGCACCTGGTGATCAGATTTAAGTCAGCTTTATCTTTAAAACTAATGAGATGGTATTTTAAAGGAAAATTGCTTTCTCTGAGAGTACCAGTTGACATTACAGTTATGTTGTCTCTCTATGTGACTTTTGCATTGGAATACACAGTAAATAAGGCTAGGCAGAAATGCTCTGGTGAATCTTGTAAGGAATGTTGCAAGTGTATGTTCTTGCTTGAAGGGAAAGAGTGCAAACTAAAACTTATTATTTTGCTCTGTAATGAGCATGTCTTGGTATGTATCTGATCCTGCTTGCTTGGGGCCGCTGCCTGGGACAGATGCTTGCTGTTCTCCTCTGCTCAATTTCACTGATGTAGCCCCATGCAGTGAGGTTTCACCTCCAGTTCATGGCAGATCTCCATTTGCTTCCTAATAGCTGGCAATTTCAGGTGTCTGCCTTGGTTTTAGTTTGACTGATAGCACACTTATAAATTTTTTTCTAATTTTAATGTACTTTCAGACATTGTCCTTATTTTTGTTTGGATAAATATTATGGTTATTTTAAAAATCCACATTTAAAAAAATAATGTATACCCCTGTAAAAAAAACATGGGGAAAGGAGCTAGCAATTACACAAAACGTTTTTTTCTTTGGAAGAAAGAATTTATTCCATAACAAAATGTAGATGTAGCAATAATTATTCTCCAGCTAAATTCCATGCAGCTGACTAAATAGTATTTCTGTAGCACCCAGAAAATTGCAAGTGACCTCAAGATAGTGTTTTTACATACATATTTTGCCTTCATCCTGTGCCAGCAAAAGATCCTGCCTTTAATAGCAGCTGAAAGAACAGTACAGTTCCTTTAAATTCTACAGGGTACTTTTTTTCCACTATTAAATTAAAGAAACAATATTGTTACGATAGAACCAAGAATTGCAAAAGATCGCTGAAACAAAAAATCAGACATCTTAAATTTTCAAAATTTAGAATCAATAACAGTTATAAAAAAGTGAAGCTTTTTTCCTCATACCTTATATATTCCTGTATCTAACCAGATGGGTTTTTTCGTACTTTTGTTCCCTTTTGTCCAATTTGTTGGATTTCAGTCAGAATTGTTAGCTGCACATTTTTCTGTATGAATTAACTGAGGCTTTTGGAGCATTACGACTTACTTCAGGTTCAAATGCTGAGATGTCATATTTGGCATTTTACAAGTCTCATCTCTCCCAAAATCCCCTAATAGCACAGCCTTTACAACAGCTGTCTTTGAAAGAGGTTCATTTGAAGAATGTTAGTTTAGAAGCCAAAGAAAAATACCTTTATTACACTAGTTAATCTATTACAGACCAACAACAGCTGCTTGTACAAATTCAATACCCTACGTGTTGATAATAAAATTTATACCAGAAATAAGGACTTCAAATTTCATTTACATGCCTCCATATACCAAGAGTAATAAAGAATGTAGCAGACAGACTGCCCTGTAGATATATTTTTCTACAGACTATATCCTGACTTTTTAGGGTGAAATTTTGTCATGGGAGAAGTACAATATATGTTGTAGAAACCAAATTGCCACTTTAGACAGAAGGACATTTACTTTGCCTCTCTTCTATTGATTGAAAAAGCATCAAATTTAAAACCATATTCAGAGATCTGTATTTATTGTTCCCCGTTGACTTACCTTGCTGTTATCAGTGAAATTGACAGCAGATGCCTGAAAGATATTGAAAGATATTTGAGATATTTTGGGAGAAAAATAAAAAAAGCAATAATGAACCTATGGGACCTCATGTTATACAGGGGACTCCAGCATTTTGGCTTGGTCAATCCTGCTGTTGACTAATGTTGGAGAGAACTGTCAAAAATATACCTTTTGGTCATTATTGTTTTTAGATTGCACCTTATACAGGAGAATTTTATGTCAGGAAGAAGAGACAGATGCTTATTTTGTTTTTCTATGGAAGAGTGACTTCAATGTCAAAATTAAGAAAGACGAACTTTTGGCTTTGACAAGTCTTCAGGTCTTGAAAACTTTATTCCATAGTCGGGGTATTTCTCCTTTCTATTTAGTCTCTTTAGATGAGTTGGGATCATCTGCAGGAAAAGTAAAAAAAAATGTATGTCTTGCACATGGAGAGAAAATAAGCCCCTAGAAGATGGCACATTAGGTTTCATCTCAGATAGTAAAGCTATATTTCAAAATGTTTGTTTGAGTTCTGGAAGAAGGATAATTGCTATTGATGTGATTTAAATCCAGAATTTTCTACAGTTGGCTTATTTCCTTCTTCCAAGAACTGTTACGTTTTGGAGACTATTTTCTTTATAAAAAGTTACCTCTAATTGAAATGGTGTAATCTAATTCAAAGGTCCCTTTTTCTTTTATTTATTTTTTTTTAATTTAGATGTCTATAAAACATGCAACTCTGTGTTTGTGAAGGACTGTGTGTCTGTGTGTCATTAACTGAATTATATCTGCTTGTTTTGTCCTTTATTCTTGAACTGCTTTATCTTTGGACATTGCTTTCACAAACTCTAACTCTTAACTCTTTCTCTTTCACATCTCCTTGGATTTGCTGCTTCCTTCAGCCTAACCTCAAGGTCAGTATTCACTTTTAAAATGTTGTTTATAAAACTGTTGTCTATTCAGCTAAAATTGACATCTTGTAGAAGATTGTACATCAAATTACATGATTACAAAATAAAAGATCAGAGATTTGGTTAAGTTTGTCTAGGTGATTGGGTTGAATAGGGTGCATGTTTAGAAGAAACCTGTACTTGAAGGAGAGAATTTGTATAAAGCCATTATAAATCAATGTTGTGCACTGGGAAGAAAGGAGAAGACTAACCAATGAAACATTTAAAGGGAAAAAACAACAGGATAAGGAAGCTGAAACAAGATAGTTCAAATGTTACTTGTCTTATCTGTTTCTTTAAGAAGAAAAAAAGATTGGCCGTTAGCCATGGTCTCTGATACATTACACGTTGTTGAGTACAAAATTAATTCCTTTAAAATACTAGTCATACACACTTTAACTGTTAGATTTTTATCATTGCATCTCTGCCTGAAACGTTGCAGTAATGCTGCTGAACTAGTTTTGGTGCAGTTTGAGTGTGGTGTGCTGCTAGAAATAACCTAGAGCTGAGGACTAAAGATAAGTAAATTACCAAGAGGATAAATTTGTTGATGACACGAACAGATAAACTACTGAAAAAAACCTACCAAGAGACAACATGTTTTGAGTCTTTCACCCATGGCTAATTGTTCTGTTTTTCTATTTTGCAAAGCATTTGCAGACTATAAACTTGGGATTTCAGTAGACTAGCTTGGAGTAAATGTCTATGGCATACATAATACAAGTCAGAGTACATTATCTAGTGACCCCCAGTTGCCTTTGAAAGGCTCTGAAACCATTTTGGATTCTAGTCTTTGTTGATAAAGTCCGTTTGGTAGAAAGCATCCATGACACCTGATGAAGGAATGATCATAATTGTTTCAGGCAGTGTCTTTGCCCAGAAAGCCACTACTTACTGGCAAAACTGTTGCACTTGTGGCCTTGGCTGCATATTTTCCTTCCTCCCACAAACTGGAAAAAGATTGGAAGTTAATCATGTTGTTGTCCATCAATGCCATCCATATTCAGTCTGTCACACTGGCATACTTGTAATTGCTGAGGAGTGGAGGGCAGTCCTGGAATAACCCTCTTTCTTCAGATCCTAAAGAACACAAGAGCCGGGAAATTTTTCTGCCCTGTGAGCATTCTCCTCTGAAATAAACACATTGTCTTTTCTTGCATGAGCATGATTCTGTTTGGCAGTCTGTGTTTGCCAGTTACCACCGTGAGTGGAACTTGATGTAGCTATAGGTTTTTATCATGTATCTGTGCCTATGCTGGAATTTATGATGAGCAAGAGGGGAAACCACTTTAGGGTGTGGCTTTGGTGTGGATCTTTCTAAGACTTTGTGTGATTTCTCCTTTCCCAAACAATGTAACCAAAACTTACTTACCTCATTTGGAGCATATCATAAAATTTGGATAGAGGAGGTACAGCTTTGGTTTGAGGTGGCCAACTGTTAGGAACTTCTAAGAGTTTTCTGATAAACTATTGAAGAGATTGTCATTCTGTCCTCATCTTTTCTTAGTAGTTTTATTGAATTTTTTTGGTTACTTTTTTCCAGTCTTAAAATTGTTAGGATGGTTAATTGCTGAGTTATTCATATATTTGTTAAAATAAATCAAGAATGTAAGGAAATAGCTGCAATTACTCCTTTTGGAACTACAAATCCCTGCTGGCCAGATACAAAATTAAAAGATTCTCCTAAAGACAAACAGAAAAATGACAGAGGTTACAATATCACTCATTTTCTTCTCTATATATTTCATTGTTTGTCTAATTAATATTAACTGTAACATATGAAGAAGTAGCTGTGCTGTGAGGTAACATTTTATATTGGAAGCTACTGTGAGAGCAATAGCTTTCTTCTCTGAATTATGCAAAGGAGGTTGGGTTTTTTTCAGACATCAAAGCAAATGTGTCTCCTGGAAAAAAACTGAATATGTGACAAAATGTGCTAGGTATGTCCATCTTCTAGAAACAGGACAAAATACTCTGAATTATGCCTGATCTCATCAAGAACAGCTTTGCTTTCTGAAGTCAGTGCAGCACCTCTGAATTTTCTGATCTGTCCATTAAGTTTTCATCATCTGTCTCCCTGTTCATCGACTCAGTGAATCAGAATATAACAGTGTAATCCACATCACTGTTGCTGTTATGACATGTACTTATTGCTCAGAAGTCTTAAGGACCTAGAGTGGATGTCATGCTGATTCATAGTAAGTAAAATAGTCTTGGAAAGCATGGGGATTAAAGCAGTTTTCTATAAGGAGTTTTGGCTAAGTGTCTCTGTTGATGACAGCTTTACATGAAGAGGTACCCAATGCTGGCTGAAGACAGAGTAACAAGCCAAATAACACTAATCTGGTGTAATCATTACCTGCAACAGTGAAAAAAAAAAAAAAAGAAAAAATACCATGACATCATATGCCACAGTCCCTTTAAGTTTCCCTTTTGAATGTGTGTCACAAAAGTTGAGTTGGATAAAGATAGTAAGACTGGCATCATCATGTGCTATTTTTAGCAACTGCATATTTTTCAAGGAAAGAATGAACTATACTGATAAGGCAAAAGTAACATTTACAGCTTCAAATTGGGTAACAATTATCTTAACTGGAGGAGGCCTCCCACGGAAGGCTTGTCTTTCAGTGAGTGCCCTGCTTTCTACTGTCAGATTTTCTATTAGTTTCTGTACTGTTTATCATCTTTTGAAGCAAATAATCCAGTTCTTAAAGTTTTCTTTTTTAGGGTTTTTTGCTATGCCGATGAGAATTGGATACTAAAGTGTGGTGGTTTTAAGCACCACAATATTAACTAGGGGGCACTCTTAATAGTGACGAGAAGAATGACAGAATGTGACAACAGCGAAAACACTTTATTTGTCTGGAGCTCAAAGGAAACACAGATTAAGGGAACCCCAGACTCAACACAAAAAAACAAGCACCCAACAAAAACCACAAAAAAAAAAAGAGAAAACAGAGAAAAAGGAATAAGGGAACTGCTTTCAAAGGCCAGCCAAGCTGGCCACAAAGAAGCAGTGGAAAGG